>JABBOT010000005.1:5478060-5850080 GCA_016165875.1 Acanthopleura granulata
GCTGTTTGTATCTTTATATATAAACTAAACTATGGTATGCTGTATGCATTTTGTAAACGACGCCACATCCGAGTCTAACAAACAAACAAACAAACAAACATGGGTCAACGGGAAAAAGAGTGATATATAATAAACTAAGCCTGTTGATTCTCTAAATTGTGAACAGGTAAAGAAATAAGTCATCAAAGAAACGAATATTACCAGCGAGACAAACGGTAACAAATTTGCATTCCTTGTAAAGTTGTGGCAGCAGCCTTTGTGCCATTGAGTTTTCACAGACGGGCCTCAATTGTTTTTTTTTTTTTAAATGCGTGTTGGCAGTAATACTAATCAATTCATGGGCGTGTTCGCGATATGCAGTAAACGTTATATCTTTCATACTAATACATATAGGAACTCTTTACTACACAAGTGAGAAATGACTTCGTGGTAGATGGAGAAATATGCATCGACGATAATAAGCTGATAAAATGTAGTTAAATGCCAAATACTAATTACTCTGGGTTGCATAGCTCAGTGGTAATGACTTTCGTTCCAGTTAACACTTGTTTTTGCAACGTTTTTTTTTTGCGAAATTCTGATAAAATGGTGATAGGAAAGGTGGCAATAGTTGGAGAAAACTTTAATTGTGTAAACGATGTATTTTTTCTCTGAAGCTGTTACAATTAGTCCAGAAAACACGTAACAGACGCTGACACCCTGTGCCCGTTCTTATGTCGTAATTACCCAGCAAAGGGTGTTTGAAGTAGTCAATTTAGTAAACCTTACAACCGGTCCTGTCCGTTATGCACGGCCGCCGTGGTTGCCACAACACTGTACATCAGCATGTTGGCGCTGTTCACACAGCTAGTCTTAAGGTCTCTACGAGGTGGGCAATCAACACAGTAAGGCCAGGAGCACTCTACGTGATGACATTTGCATTATTGGCACTCAAAAACACGACAATTGCAATTTTTGTTTCCGAAATTGTAGAACGTGAGCTCGTAATTTGGCATGTCATTTAAAAGTCTGCGCTGATCCCTTACAGCTACATATACCCCTCAATCGTAGCCAGATGTGAGGGAAGAGAGGGGGGAGATCATGCACTTTTGGATGTTGCATTGACACCCTCTTCACACAATCCTTTTTATTCACTGTAAACAACGATTCCATTTCAACTCAACTTGTACTTCCAGGCGATTGGCCATAAGCATTCACAGGTTACAGGTCTGGTAAATGATGAGCACAGACATTGTGTTTATTGACTGTATGTCTGGTACATTTTCATTCTGTATGGTGGATCATGTTTTTGTAGGGTGGCTATGAAACCGTGCCAGAACTGCGAAGTATTTGCAGCTATGTTTAGCCATGGCCTTCTTTATCGCCATGATAGTTTAAACTGCTACCGAACTGCTTACTCGGGTACGAGATAGAAAGGTGGGCCCCACGATAAGCATAAACAATATCCTGGTAACACACAAAGTATTTGTAGTAAATTTATTTGTTTTATTGCGTTTAACACCAGTGAAAAAATGACGGGAAGGTGAAAGAACTACTGGATTTCCGCCATCGAACCTAATAGGTACACTTTTGACCTCGTTGAACAAAGCTTAATCCCAATCCGCGAGAGCTGGACTCGAACACGCGATCCATTATCGTGACATCCCATTAGCAATGTTTAGTGATGTTACTGGATGACTCTTGTACTACAGCTCGACACATTCAATCAGTTTTGTGTGGCAGTCTCTACCGAAGCTTCTGGAGCATTTCTTTGAGTTCAGTTCATGTGTACACTAACATTATATTTCATTTTTTTTTTATTTGATTTAATTTTTGTGCTATTTTACGATAGACCTATGCTTTTTGTCTCTCGGCAAGAATCTATCTATGTGAAACACTTAGCATGATAAGTTATTTCAGAGTGACAAAAAGCCGTAATGCCAATAATAATTCGCTTCTACACAACAGCGGTCATGTGTATCAATAAATGAATCGAGAATTCTCGGAATAAGCTGAATTGCTGCATGGATGCAATACGCAAGATCAGTATTTCAACGTTGTGGACAATCATATTCATGTGGTTATGTTAAAGCATTGTAGCCATCGGCTGTCACACCTAATTCAGTGCATCTCTTGTACTTTATGCGAGTCTTAACATCTGAGACCTAACATGGACTTGGGCATAGGTTCCAGTGGAAAATGTTGAAAATAGGCATAAGAAATTAAGACAGCGTTTAATCACTAATGTTTGTAATCTCGCAGCATATAGGCACAAATGACCATGTGCTATTGTTTATTCCACGCATGACTCTTTCTGCTCATGTAACACGCATGACCCATTCTCCTCATGTGTCACGCATGACCTGTGGTAAGGTAGTGACGAGGTTACCCACGTGTGACACCAATCATTTGTAGGTCATGTTGGTGTAAAGGAAGTAGTTCTCAGCGAAAACAAGGCTGTGCAAAGTTGCAAAACTCGGCACCAGTCACCAACAAATGTAAAAACGGAATAGAGAATTAGCTGCATTCACAGCATAACGTTATAAAACCAGTAGGACTTCGGCTATTTCTTTGAAGAGTCTTTGAGAGGCAATTTGTAATCAGTGGAGTTACATTTCGTTAACTAGGGTCTGATTTACTTAGGTTTGCGTTACTGTTTGGCTCAGTATTTTAGCATCAACGTTTACAGTAGAAAACACATGTGACAACGCCATTATGATGCACACTTTGCTGTTAATTGTTGTTAAAATAAAAAGACGGGCGGGTAGGGAGGCACAAAACACGATGACGTGAAGCAATTCCAGAGAAATCACCGATTACAGGACTTTACGTTGAGCTATTACTGTCATTACTGTGACATCCAGCCAGCCTTCGTGCGAAGAGATAAGAGCGCATGCTTTATCCAGTTTCCAAAGATTTCGTGACTTGTGATGATCATTCAACAGATTTGGTGAAACAACAGAAAACCGGAGTATCGCGTGTCTTATCGCGCTATTTAAGATCGAACCAAGGTGATTTTCTTTTATACAGTCACGCTCTCTGCATTAACCCAGCAATGATGATCTCTTTTATTGGTCATTTCCACATTTATTTTCAGCGCCACATAGATTCACGCGGCCGGCTTTCACGCCAGTATTAACAACTGGTCATTGGTAAAAAGTCACCAAAGAGCACGTTCTCAGAAAAACATTTTCAGCCACCTAGTCCAAAAGTCTTTCACAAAGAGTACATATTAGGACATACATTGAGATCTTTTGTTTAGCGTTTGCAATCTGGACATTTGACTATGTAATTTTAAGTGTCCATTCAAGGTCCGGCTTAAGCGCCACTGAGGGTCCAGTGAGAATCCCAATGTAACACTCCATGGTTATTCATTCAAGATTTCACCCAGTAGCAGTCTCTTCCGGATTCTGCGATAGCAGTCATTGGTGATCCATTCAGCATCGTGCTTTACCACTCACAGGCGATCCAGTGAAGATGCTGCTTACCCCTCAGTTGTGGTCCATTCAGGATTCCGCTATAGCGCTCTGTGGCGATCCATTCAGGATCCTGTACTCTATTCGGACTGAACGAGCTACTCAGGGTCCTGCTATAACACTTAATGGTAACCCATTGAGGATCCTGCTTAAGCACTCATTGGCGGTCCATTCAGGATCCTGCTTATGGCATTCAGGAGGCGGATGGAAAATAGAGGACATCCATCATTTGAAGGCATGGCCTAGTTGTCAGCGCAAAGCAAAATTATTATAATACATAATCCATTGGTGGTGTTTGGCATTTAAAGTTTGTAGCATTGAATCCTTAACTGCAAGCAGTATAACGTTGAAGGGCTTAAAGTTTAGCCAAATAGAAGTGGAGAGGTAAATCACAAAAAATATCTTAGAGAATAGTGCTCCTTTATCTTGTCACAAAAGTGACAAGAAAGACATTGAAGATACCGTGAACATGAAAACTTCAGACAACTGTCTCAGTGAGAGGGTTTCACAGGGGTCATCAAATGTGTGCCCACATCTTGAACCAATCCTCGAATCAGTGTCACATTACACAATTGCACACAGTTGTTAGTGTGAATGGCACAATAATGGGTAATGAAGCTATAATGAGCATTGTGCATAGGGCTTCATCAGGCACATAAAAGCCATCTGATAATACTAAATGACAGCGAAAGTTTGAAGCTGTGTGCCAGATGGCGATAGAGTGGAACGGTTGTACTCTATGCGGACTGAAAGAGCTAAACTATGTGCAGTAAATCAGCATTTATGCAAGTAAGCATGGTATATATACAGCGTTTTAGTGGGTTATGACCTATATTTTTAAATGAACGCAGGTTTTCCAGATGTGTTACTTTTGTAATCTCTGGGATAGATCATTGTGACGTGAAACGTAATCTGAATTTCGTTTTCCGAGTTTCGATTCTGGTAACGGATAATGTGAATGAAATATGGGGTGATGGAGTGGGCTGGTTGGTGAAATCAATCCAATGACCATCATTTCACGTGTCCTAGCGACTGTAACAAAACCGCCTTATGTACCCAGCAGTAATCCACTTCCTTGAGAAGAAAAAAATCAGTTGTTTTCATGGAATGTTTCAATGGATTGTCTCAAATAATAAACGATGTAGCTTCAGTGGAATTTGCACTTGCAATGCTGGTTACAGGTGTAAAGAAAACCTACAACATACAGAACTGTCAGAGACGCTGTCCTGGGATCATTCTTAATGTGATAACATGAAGAATATCTTAGATGTCACACTTAGGGTTCCCCAGAATTGTAATTCTTAGAACTGAGGCTACTTAGCACAAATGCTGACAGATTCTTGGGGAGCTATTTTGTTACCATAGTGATTTGCGGAAATGAAAAAGTGTGTTGAATCTTCATTTTTATGTGCATAAACAGGGATATATCCACCAAAATTCAGACTGCAGAGACGAAACTAATGACGTTGTAATCAGCACACGAAGCCATACCTAATTGCAGAGTAAATGCAGAAAAAACGGCCACGTTGTTTCCATGGCAACTACCCATGACTTAAATATTACTGCGTGAAATGTTGCCTCCCCTAATGCTTTCTACACACAGGAAGTGAGAGCCCTGGTAGAAGATACTGTCCGGTCGAACTGACGGACAGACAGACTGACGGACGGACAATCCCCATCCCCTGGGACTAATACAACACGTCATACTGGTTCCATCCGTCACATACAAATGGTCAGTGTATCTACTTATAGCCTCAAGAAGACTTCTGTGTGGATATCAAACACTGCCACTGATGTGTCATTAGAACGGTTACAAGAGCTGGCGTGGCACAGACAGTGACAACCGACCGCTTAAAGCTAGATTTGTCTTCATTGTGGATACCGCAGCTCTCCTCACCTACGCCAGTTATTCCATGGGTTACAGGTCGCCGTTAAGCTTTCGATTCTGGTGGGGCTGTTCGTCTCGCCCATTTGCAGTGATGTGCAGTGAGCCATGGTTTGCCGATAGGTAGCAGCCACGGTCGATGGACATTTATTCATTCACCTAGTACATTCATTACGTCTTTTCTTCATCAATGAAAACTGCTGACTGCTTCTCTTTGCATGAATCCTTCCTAATTTTTATATTTATATATTTTAATCCTTTAGTGGTTTGTGTTATTTGTCGTTTTTGGAAAATGGTCTTGCGATTATTGACCCGGAATGCCCAGTTTGGTTAACGGCTGGTATGCAAACGACAGTTTCGACGCCTACGTTTGACCTGAAGCTGTAAAGCACTGTATCAGCATCACAGAACACATACTGCTAGATGAAAGCTGTGATCCCACTCTCTCGTGTAGCAGTTCCATGGGCCACTTGGCAAACATACCACTGACTGATGCAAATAAAAATGCTAATCGTTTCGAATATCTGTGAAACAGAAAAACTTGCACAAACCGTCATAATGGTGTCGAAAAAATAAAACGATAAAGCTTTGTTTCACAGAACATTTTCTCGAGAAGGCGTGCATAGTCTAGTTTAATTAGCATATCCATTGTAATGTTTCCTACCATGGAAACAATGTCGAGTAAAGCCGTACTAGATATTCCCTTTGTCCTATCTGTGATGTCAAGAAGGAGAACAGAGCTTAACCGGAGTATAAGATCCAACTCTATACTCAGTTTGATGCTTCAGGTGCGAAATAACGACATGGCTCAAATGGAAATTCTGCTTTGTAGTAGTATCCTGACAGTGCCAGATACCTACTGTACAACTGGTTACAACTGAGATGAGTCGCGTCATAACCATCCAGCCAATCATTATTAAAATTTCGATCTTATGACACAGCGTCAAAATGAGCTCCAGGAGCCGAAAGAAAATGTCGCTGTCAGTTACTGTTACATTTAATGCAGTTCAATCATAAAGTCGCACATGTATGCCGATTGGTGGCAGAAGCTTACTTCGAAAGACAAGTTGAACGAGGTCTTCCGCCCTCGTGTATAAGCCGAGCTTTGGATTTGAAAATATGGACAGTTTTAACTATTCCGAGCGTTCCTCACACGTGCCAATAGACCAGGTGGGTTTGGTGACAGGATAACAGGGCGGGATGTGGCTTCCTGGCTGGGTCCTTCGGCAATACCCTTGAGCAAAGGCTGTAATAAAATATTTCTTTATTTCTTTATTTATTTATTTATTTATTTATTTTATCTGTGTTTCACGCCATGTTCAAGAATATTTCACTTATCCCACGCCGGGCCAGCGTTAAGGTGGGAGGAAACCGGGCAGAGCTCGGCGGAAACCCACGGCCGTCCGCAGGTTACTGGCAGAGGTTCCCACGTCGGGCCGGAGAGGAAGCCGGCATGAGCTGGACTTGAACTCACAACGACCGCATTTGTGGGAGATGTCTGGGCAAACCAAGTGAGCCACGAAGGTCCCCGCGTAACAAAATAAGCACGGCGGCACGGTGACTAGACGATAGTAATCACCATCGTGAAATAGCAATATTCAAATTGCTGTAAAATCCCATGGAAATGGATATTTGGGTGAGCAGAGGGCCCTTTCGTATGATCCTATGTCACGGTGGAGAGACTCCTAATTACATTGTATGGGAATATGTTTCATCCAACAAACCGATCTTAATTACACAAAATACATGACCTTGGAGAGGCTTATTGAACCCCGAGAGGTAATCAGCTCTAACCTATTTTTTAAAGCTTGTCCATCGAGAGATTAAACTGACTGGGAGCACAACATCTTCTGATATTCTGGAGCAATATCGGCCACAAGATCATTAAGGTCTGAAGTGCAGCCCTGGTTTGATTAGTAATGCTGCACGTAGCCGTGTGTTCAGATTAGGAAACTCATTCTCATTTCTGTCCAGCCACACATCTCTGTCTGTGTGTGATACTAAAAGCAATGTTCGTTACACATAGTTCACTGTACACTCGCGGATACCGCGGTATATGAACCCACACTTAGAAACTGAGACTCATTGATAAGTTGAGAGTGTATAATAATTTTCTTTTCATCAGAGTCTGAGAGCTTTAAAGGCTAACATCTTCTCCCACAGATTGTTTTAACTTTACGAAGTAAACAACAAAAACGGGGAACTTGATAACATGTATGTCTTCCTGCTTGAAGATTGATAAACTTTCGGAAATTCAGTATGATCACTACATAATGCTTTTGTACGCCGCTATTAAGATTAGAAAAGAATGAAATCCCTGGCAATCGAAATATATTTTTGGCTCAACAGGGGCCTCCATTTACATCGGGAATGTGACCGAACAGATTATTTTGTTCAATTAGAACAATCAAAATACTTTGTTCTGGATTGTACACTACTCCATGTCCAACACACGGAAAGCTCCACATGAAGTTCGGAGTGCTCCATCTAGTCTTGTTTAAGAGTGCTGGTACAGCAAAGTTCATGAGCTTCATTTCTTTCAAGAGTCAAAGACGTGAGATAGATATCATATTCCGGGGTGCAGCAATCCTGTGTAGGAGTAAGAGTGGGGCAGCAAGCACATGAAAACACTGTTGCACCTTACGCTGTTGAGTGTGTTGACACGTTTTGTGTCCACAGTGTTGATTAATGTTAACTTAGCTTAGATAGGTGTCCCCAAGGTCACGAGCGGCGCCTTATTTTATTTGTACATGTGTATGTACATATGTATGATTTAAGATAAATGTAAAAGGATAATTTTTGGTGAATTTACAACCCTTTGACCTCAGTTTGGGCTCGTCTTACTGGATTTTCGCTACCGTAGCTAGTAAAACGACAGGTTTGGCTTTTCCAGGGTGGTCATCTGCTGTTCACTGTAAACAGTTGCGATGTAATCTGTGAGACGTATATGTGAAAAACAGTTTAACATATACAAATGTCAAAGCAATTTTTATTGCTCAGGGAGAAGGGTTGTTATGAGAAACACATGTTTACTGTCAGGCAACGTACACTGAGCCATATGTTTTGCCCAAGTTAATTCTTTCTCTGTAAAATAAACCCTGCTTCACTCGACCTTATCAACATCGCCTTAGGCTGTAATTCATATTTGAACCGAGGCAAAATGTGAAATGTTCGGTTGATTATGTTGCCTATGTTAAGATTAAATACCTAAACCGTTTTCTTTCAATGTCGTCTTTTATTATTCACAAGGTAATGCTAACTCTTTCATTCTTTTTGCTGTTACTTTCGTTGGGATGTTTTTAGTACAATCATCTTTTCTTTGTGAAAGAAAGTGTCAACCATTTTTTGATCAACATGTTTTTTGTTTATTCTTTCTTTTCTTTTTTTTCCTCATCTGGCAAGTTCAAGGCAGGTTTGGTTGACGAGAGTGCTTTCGTCATACAGATTTTAAGCCTGCAAGAGACATAAAATTGATATAGAGTCTATAATATATTTCCCCACAGGCGAGCTTCACTGAAACCCTGTCAGGATGAGGTGACCTCTTAATAAATGGTGTACTTACTTTACCCGAAGGGGTCTATAAGTATAATCACCCATGCCAGCAGAGGCCACCAGTGAAACGAAACCTTGACTGGGTGCTCTCAGTGCTTTAATGACGTCACTAGCTTGGTATTGGCGGCAAAGTCTTCTCCGTATCAAGGACTTCTTTGTTGGTTAATAGTTATGTGACATTGCTGATTGGAATAGAACAATTCTTCCAAATCCACTCGCACATTTGTCACTCGATGGTAAAAACCGGAGAAGGTTAGAATGTTATAAACTTTATTACTATAATATCTGAAAGCATAAAATAGCCTCCCATCTGATTTAGAGAAAACCCTTTGACATAAAATGAAATCTAGCTTTGAGTATTCTTCTTACCAGGCAAGAGGCCTATTTCAAGGAGTTTTAATTTGTCACTATTAAATTCTAGTGGAGCTCATTGTTATTCCCTTGGTTTTACTGTTGTCTTCGTTTGAAATAAAAACAAATGTAATCTGGTTATGTATTTTGTTACTGTACTTGCACCATTATTGTCTGAAAAGAGTGACGAAAATATTTTCTGTTGATGATTGTGCACTAAGGGAATTTTATTGTTCATGATGACACCAGAATTTTTACAATATTGTATGGAAGGTTTTGGTCTACCATCCATCAACTCCCAGTCCAGCTAACTAACTTGGCATTAGTGTGGATACTGAGGAGAGCACGACAACATTTCAGGAGAAGCTCTTGCACAGCCTTTTTGGCGCAGCCTTAGTTAGAATTCAGCCGCGATGGGGCCATATCGCCAGAGGTGACCAGCCGCATTGTTCTCAGTCTTAAACTTCATGGTGGATCAGAGAGGGAAACTGCTAATGGTGCCTGGTTACTGTAAATGTTGTCTGCGTGTGCAGAATGGCCGTGATCGAGTTAGGAGAAAAAATGGCTTTTTTTTTCATCAACGGACATTCGGCTCTGTGTTGTGTACACTGTGGCACGCTGATCGTTGATATCTTGTTGATAGCAAGATATCAACTTTGGTGTTTTGTCCTCAACGGAAGCAACGTGGTTTTGCTGCAATAGTTGTCAATCATTTTGAACTCATTAACAGAAGATGCGGCTTGTGTGACTTATAATGGATTAAGAATTAATGGTTATACTCATTGCCAGAGGCGTTTGGGTTCCAAAAAAATGGAGACGAGATATAAACTGTGTTTAGTTGTGTCTAGTACTTTTGCGGAGTCCTTAGGTTGGAGGCATGTTGTATTGAACAGTTTTACCAGCATTATGGTGGGAGAAAACCGAGCAAAGCCTGGGAGAAACCCACGACTATTCGCAGGTTGCTAGCAGACATTCACTGCCGGTGAGCAACCCAGCATGGGCTTGATCTGAAATCAGAGCGACCGCATTTTTGAAAGGCTCCTGTGTCAGTGTACTGCGCTAACATGCTAAACACCAGGCCATGGAGGCTCCTTAGCGTCGTATTACACATGCCAAATGTGCTTTATGTAAAATAACATAAAAAATTCAACATAAAAAAAGTCAACATCTACTCTATGGATGACATATCATCAAATAACCAATATGTTGGTAGTTCTAGAGAATTAGATTATTTTTCCCACTACAGGTATATATTTTTTGCGTTTTCTACGGAAGCAACACTACCAAAATTCTATGTATAGGATGAATGCAGATTATGTTGCAAGTTTTCCGTCATGGCGACCTTTAACACCATTCCTGTTGTCATGTAATTAATGGAATCTTAAAACTGGAAAAGACTGAATCAAGACAGCTTGATTGCTGTGTAAGTATTTTAAGGGAAAAGTGACTACTATTCCGACACTGCTATGCATTAGTTTTGAACGCATTTTAGTAGTTAGCGCGGTAACAGGGTAACAATGTGAAAGCCTGTGATATTGCAAACTTTGACTTGTGTGGTCATCTAGAACTTTTGTGCCGTACCTTACAGGCGAGACGGACAGGTCTAGAAATTCAGTACTATTTTCACATGTCCTTTGAAGTACAGGACTTTCCAAGTATCTTCATATCCATTTGAAGTCTAGAGCTCTTCGAGTATTTTCACATCACGTATAAAGTCGAGAACTTCTGGGTATATTTAGACAACGTCTGAAGTCTTGAACTGGAAGTGTTTTCAAATCAACCATTTAGTTTAGAACGCCACAAGTAGCCTACACTCTCATCACATATCAGGATGACGATGAGTACTAACCATTCATTCAGACATCATATCTAGGCTTATCAAAGTATTTTCATTTCACGTATTTAATTTACAACGCCTTACGTATTTCCTCGCCAGATATCATGTCTAGCACTCCCTGAGTGCTTTCACATCATGTAAGGAGTCCAGGGCTTATGAAAGGCTTATAAAGTAATCATTAGAGGTACATGTAATAATGTTTCTACCTTCCCAGGTGCGGGTCTCACCCTTCCTGTGGGATAATGCTGAAATGGTGTTATCCTGCTGGCTAGGTCCGGGTGGGCTCCGCATCTATTACATCCGGAAACTTATTACGCAAAATGTCAATACACAATTGGCGTTATGGAATGCCCTAGGCAATAGTGAGCAGGTTATAAAGTATCGATGATGGATTTTTTTTTGCGTGACTCCCTTACCACACAACCGACGAACAGTGAATTACCTTGAAATGAAACTCTGCCTACTTAGAGGACCGCAAAGATCGCAACTGGTAATTCTGTTTAGTCATTCGTCGTAATCTTTCTCCGAGCCTTATGTAAACCAAGTAGTAAAGAATGGCGCTTCCGTTTTCATTTGATCGTAAATACGCACAAAGGAGTGTGTAATGACATTAAGGCTGTCATATCTCAGGCCCTTGTCCTCTTGTTAAGGACGGGGTGTCGAGAGTATATAGGCCTATGTGATTATGACCAGTTCGTGCAGGCATCCTACTTAAAAGATATAGAAAGCTACAGATCGTCTACACAACCACAGGGGAGTCGTTATTGGTATTAGGCAGAAAATGTGTACAGTGTGAGTGCCCAAAACATGGGCTAACACACCAGCATATTCCGGCCTCATCAGACTCAATAATTGCTTGTAATCGTAACTTCTAACTCCACGATTTAACAGCTTCAGGGAATTTAGGGTGTGATTAAAAACCATTTAATGTTGCATTCTTGATGTGGTTACGCTTTATACCTGAATCTCACTGCATGCTATTTCTTAGAATGAGATGCTGCTCAGCTGGATAGGAACCACGTAGTTCTTTGTTAAACTGGAAATAAAATAAACACAAATAAAAATATTTTGACAAATTTTATTTTTAGCTGATATTAGAGAGCCAGCTCTAAAAGCAGTACTGAGAAAATGTTTGATATTTATTTCTATGAAAGTCAAAAACTTTTTTCCATTTACAAAACGACATGGTGTGAAACCCTGAAACACTAAGCTTGAAACTGAAGTGGAGACTTCCATTGACGGATTAGATCCAGTTATTGTATGTTGTAACGATGACTTCCATTCATGTGTGTTTCCACGGAATCAAGCACGAAAGGTATCCCTGACATCAATGAACGTGACTGAACATAACATACTTATATCAGCCAGCAATGTGGTTTTGCAGGCGTCAAAATGTCTATACGAATGAGCCATCAGACCATCATGGGGTTAACACTGGAAAACGTGTGCCTCACATACCAGAAATTCCCACCGTCCGCATGTTCAGTGCCGCACAACTCATCACAGTGTTATTACACCAGATTGGTAACTTAACATGACATATCCGATATGCAAATACAGTACACCGGGATACTCTCTTATTTGATTTATACATGAAATCATTCCTTTTCACGATTTATTACTCACACAAGCCGACAAAAATCACGTGACGATCATCATTGCGATACATGCTCACTACTTTGTTGCACGTGTCTTATCCAGCAAGCATTCAAGCAAAACCGGACGCGTAAAACTTGAAGAGACGTTTGTGCCCAACAAGGTGGAAATAATCGTATTCTTGGAATCTGTCCAACATGGATCTACATGTATGCCAACATCACATTCTAAATTTTGAAGGTTCAATGTAAATGTTGGAAATACCTTTCATTTATATCAGGTTGAGATCCAGTATCACTGCAAAGCAATCTCCAGACGTAGTTGAACATACTCTTTCATGCACATCTTGAAGACTGACAATCTCGCTAACCACTCCATATGGATTTACATCCCTGTTTCATCGCATGTAACATACCTTGATCAATATGTCGCATGTCTTTGACAACGCAATTTCATTTTGATAAGATATTGTACAGTTTATCTCGTTCGGAGGTCTTTCGTCTGTAACCCAGCTGTCACAGAAGATTGACAATGTCCGGATTTCACCGAGCCCCCATGACATATTGAGCAGAAAAACAACAGTTCCCTCCTCTAACTGTGATTTACCTACAGACGTAAGTTATTGTTTCTGATTTACGAACAGGATTTGAAATCGATCCAGTCCCGCACTAACACTGAGCGAAACGTTCCTTTATTTTACACACGTCTAAGGACAAAAATGTGAAGTTTAAAAGGATTATTGAAATTTCATGACCTGTTTGAAAGACAAACGTGTAAATCTGGCAGCTGGTTAACTCTTGAGCAACATTCATTTTGGCCCTTTAGCGCAAACTAAAACAGCAACAGAAAGAAAACAATAAACAAACATTCCTCACCCCCCAAGAAAAAAAAAAACAATAGTAAAAAACATGTGGGCTAAACCACAAACTATCTTTCTAAAATATCAATTTAACGACAAAAATTTTTATTCACGTTTGAATTGCACACTACACGGGTAAAGGCAAAGCTTGGCATCGTGTAAGAACCCTGCGGACGTCATGTGTGAGGGTTATTGTTTGTTCACGGTCTCGTGTCATTTGGTACCCTCTGCTTGGTCTGGTCATCACCAAACACACAGCTCAGGATTCCGTTGTGTATGGGCGAAATGCCTTGGGCTGCTGGCACATTGGGCAATACTGAAAGCTGGAGACTTGTCACCTACAATATGGTTTTTATAGACTGCGGACTATCAAACATTACTCGTGTGTTGACTAAACAAACCCGGATTATCAAACATTACTCGTATGTTCAATAAACAAACGCGGACAATGAAACATTACTGGTTTATGCAAAAAGCAAACACGGACTACCAAACATTACTCGTATATTCACCTACAATATGGTTTTTATAGACTGTATAAAAGCAAATTATTATTCCTTGTCCGTAAGTATTTATAAGGACGCTTTGGATCTAGACTTTGGTGGCTTGTACTTTATACTGATCTGAATTCACTTGAGGACACCGGGCTTTCAGAAGGGGTTCTTAGCACAGTGATAATTAGAGGAGTGTCTCCCTGGGGCGGGTATTAGCTTACCCAGCACACTCTTCCTCATTAACTGTATGATAACGGATGTGTCTGAAGAAAAGGATAAATCGACCACGGAACAAGTATGTGAATAGGTTTTAGGTTTTATTGAAAACTGGTTTAATGCATAATTATTTGTTAGAAAGCGAAATGAAATGAAAAGAGGTAGAAAGCGTTTCAATTAATTTGTTGGTCTGTTTACACTTTTTTCTGATTAATATTGGGAAAGATGCTTGGGCCATTGAATCTTCTGATGCATAACAACAGGCATCAACAGTTAAAATATATTTGAACAGGAGATTAAATTGATACAACATGAAACTTTCTGTAAAATGCTTACAGTGGTTAGTAAAAGTTTTCTTGGAAATTATCGTAAGTGTTGTTTTACTTGTGTTCATTATTTTTTCTGTTATAACTACGTCTCAACCTGAAATTAAAATCAAGTAATATCGCTACATTAAGATAAAGTCAGAGGGTTCGAACTTTTCCGATATGCGCAATAAACAAGCGTAGAAAACGGAACATTGAACTGTTCTGAACAGTTAAAATGGGTTGATAACCAAACATCAGTGGTATATGCAATAAACAAAGCCGAACGAACAATCCCAAAAGCATATACAGTAAACAATTATGAAGAATATTAATCTACTGATGTATTTGATAAACAACCGCGGATAGTCAAACGTTACTTTTGTTTTCTTTTGAAGAAACACGGATGTTCAATCACCCCTCATATATCCGAGGAAACAACAACCGAAGACATCATATACTACTTGTATATTAATGAACAAAAGCGGATTATCAGGCATTACTCGTATTTTCAATAAACAAACGCCGACTATTCAATAAACAAACGCGGACTATCAAGCGTTACTGGTACACTCAATAAACAAACGCGGGCTGTCAAACATTACTCCTATATTCAGTAAACAAACGCGAACTATCAAACATTACTCGTATGTTCAATAAGCAAACTCGTTTATTCAAATAACCAAACATTACTCGTGTATTCAATAAACAAACGCGGGTTATCAAATTATTATTGTATTCAATAAACAAACGCGGACAATGAAACATTACCGATCTGTCAAATTATTGAACAACCACGAACAAACAATTGTTGCGAGAATCACATCCTTGTGGACATAGGTGTCCGAGCAATACATCACAGAGCTTTCACTGAAGGCAAGCACACACACTGGTGAGGGTTAAATAGGTTAAGCTTATCCCACGAAAAGTTTTGTTATTTGGCTACAGTGAACCAGCTTACAAGTTGATGGATTTCTTAAACAGGAGGCATGTTAACTAGAGAACAGCAATCCAGCGGTGATCTGTCATTTTAACTTGCTTACGAATAGGCCCTAACCCGACTTACTATAACGACATCTGGCGTGTAACCATACAGCTCGGTATTCTAATGAATTACAATAGCAAGGCTCGACAAAGCCAATCTGTTCGATAATATTACAAGCAAGGGGCACAGTATAACACGTTTACGAGATAACATCCGTAAGCCATACAGCGACGTGTTGTTCTTGAGTAATATGATTAAAGTAAAGCCAGCTCATGACTGGCTTTACTGTTATGTAAAAAAATTACAAAAATCCCATTTTGAATGCAAAATCGTGTTTGAAATTTGATGAATTCGTTGCTGAATTATATTCGTTTGAAGTATGAAGTATTTTGCTGCCGATTGGGCATTTGGAGGCGCCCATGCTTTTAAGCCTATGAGAGACTGACCAATCATACAACTACGAGATACCAACTGTTCTTAAGCTGTGACGTAAATCAGGGCAATGTTTTAATGTTATTTATTGAAATTGTAACAAATACATGTGTGAACAAAGCTGCAAAGTATTCTCAGACCATTGTGTTCTGGTGGGAGTAAGTGTCCTGATTATTTTATGTTAAAAATTTAGATGTATACTTAAGTTTCAACCACAATCCTAGCTCCTAACGTCACAGCTTACGCAGAATGGATATGTTTCATGTTAGACGTCGGAGCACGGTTAAATGTCAGTTTCCATTGTCGCAGTAGTTGTTAGAAAAATACTTTACCGAAATAAACGTAATATTGTCCAATCTTTTGACAAACTTGACTGTGAGAATGCGCTGTTTTTCACTTTAAAATCATGTGTCTCAGGACAAATCGCCGCTCAGGATCAGACGTCCGGCGACATCACATCATCGACCAGTTACATTTCCCCTTTAGGGCCCAGGGAATTACAATCCTCCACGGTTAATATACCAAAACAGGAGCACGGGAAAAGCATTTCCGGTTAACCACTTGGAATTTTTCAATTTTTCTAGGTATTTCCCAAAAGTGTGTAAAGAATTTATGTAAAAATTGTTTTTGCCAGATATAGAAACATAAAAAGTAATAATTGTTTTGAACAATCTGGCAGGATATCATCCACCTGGTAAGAGATCTCCCAGTCTTTGACATGTTATACTGTCACAGACTGACATTTCTCTTCCGTTAAGTTCTGCGTTTCACCTTAAAATACCAAAACATCTATGTCCTCATTGGCGATTGAAAGGCAAAAGAGAAATATAGCTCTTGCGAAAGCGATGTGGCTAATTCATATGCATATGGCATTTGGGAAGAATAACACATTCTCTACTAGACAGACTACGGGCTTTACAATCCCACATTTTCAGACTGGGTGCTCATCTAAATAACGTATGTGTTCAATAGTCCTACATGCAGGGTATAGCTATATTAGATATTATGCGGCTAAAATTTTACACAGTTCAACATAATATACCAGAAACAACTGCTGGAAATAGTTTATATTCATATCCTCTTTAAGTTTATAATCTCTCTATACGGATATCTACGGAGCCGTCATAGTGACATGCTGCAAAAGAAAAATATTGGTAATAAAGGGAAAACACAGACAGTATTTAAATTTCCCCGTGTATGTGTGTGTTTTATTTAATAAGTCTTGCACACGACATCTTTGTTAAGTCGTTAGCACGACCTAACAGTTATTTTAGTGGTCACGACATCTTTATTATGTCGTGTGCAAGAGATCTTTATCAAGTCTTGCCCACGAGATAATTTTGCGTTACTATTATCTTGAGAGCACGATTTAGTGAATATGTTGCGCTCACGACTTACTAAAGAAAAACTCACACACACACACGGGAAAATTTAAATACCGTATGTGTGTTTTTATTACAAATATTTTTCTTTTGCAGCATGTCACTTTTACGACTCCGTGGATATGGGTGTATGTCATTTTTTCTGGCTATCTATCGGCGATGGCAGTCTTTTGTATTGATTCTGTTACTTACTGTTTATAGTTAATGGCGAAGTTAGTCTGGAGTTCATCAGGTTCGCTGTTGGTGGATAGGTATCACATGTCGTACTTTCAGTTCTAGTCAATATAACGACGTCAGTGGACATGGAGCTATACAAACAGGGCATGGAGAATACTGATGACATTATGGAATGCACATTTGTGGAAAAAATCGAAAAAAACAAAACAAAACATGCAGAACAAAGGAGATCACGTTTTCCCGCGGAACATTGAGTACATCAAAGCAGTTCCACTTGCCTGACACGACAAGATGCCACGATGGTAAGCAAGGTAGGACCATAGTCCTTGTGGCAGATATAACCGGCATTGCAAAGGGAGCTACTTCTGCACGACGCGTTTTGGTCGATAAGCGCAAGATGGTTGCATGCTAATCACAATTTCATGTGCTTTTTCATTTTTTTTCTTTATTTCTCCCGTTTTGATGCTGCTGCTTTGATGATATTGATCATATCACCTTGCTATTGTACAAAGAGGATAAAAAACCATTGTTGTTGACGAAGGCTGTCTGCCATATAGGAATAATGCTATACTCTGTTCTGTTGGAAAGTCATCTGTGCGACATACACGGAACATTAACCTTTGTATATAACGTAACCAATAAACGCCGAACATCAAGGTGAAATCAATACCATTTAAAGCTCAAATGACTAGTGTCATCTGAAGTAAGCAATCGGCCAGGTGGCGTAACTATAAAGTTTATTTGTTTGCGATGTACGTTTCTTACAACATCATAAAAAACAGCGTTGCATTGTAAAAGTGTGTCCTCAGTGTTGTAATTCGTTTTCGTTTTCCCACTAAAGACAATCAAGCCACCTTATCCTTGTGCTGTAGTCCCGAATGGGAACGCACCAAACATTTTTGAATAAAGCCTAAACAAAGAATTTATTTATTTCCTCGATAGGTATTTAACTTCGTACTGAAGAATTTGTCATTTGTTCGACGGCGATCATATTTATAGGTGGAGGAGACCGGAGTGGCCGTAGTAAAACCATGAATATTTGCTAGTTACCCGACAAACCTTCTGAGTTAGGGCCGCAAAAGAATGAGCAGGAACTGGGTATAGAACTTGTTTATTGTATTTTAAATATTAAATCGTTGGTAACGTATGAACGATAAGTCTCGGGTTCATAAATTTTTTAACACTGGAACCAGTACGTTAATTAAAATCTTCATTTATTCAAAGAGGATGGGCCTTAGACAATGACTTTTAGCCCTACATGTCACAAGGAGACACCTCATCATATAAGTGATCTAATCTTGATAGCATCGTTAAAATGTAAGCCACAAAAAATCGGACGGCTCAAATGGGTAATATTGTTAAACCCCTTTTGTTTAGGATGGGACATAAAGAGCCAGTTTATCCATTTATAAGAGTGTCCATCTCGTCACCAAACCATTCACATTGAGGTGAAACCGTTTGAGTTTGCCTCATTTAAATGGCTTTGTACATATATCAGGTGACTAAACACCAAAGCCCTGTGGGTAAATACTGGCGATGTTTGCAGTTTCAGGTTTGTCGAATAGCAATAAAAACAGCGTTGAGGGTTGTTTGGTGAGCAAACAAGTGGGGTAAACCAGGCTGCGTAAGCTGAACTTGAAGGCCTAAAGCAATTGGTATGTGGTTATCCTGTGAATGGTAACATCACCATGTCTGGGATAATAACATTAACGGAACACCGCAAACATCTCTTCTATTTGTATTAGCGCGTAAATGGCCACAGTCAGCGATGTGGAAGAGGGCCGTGGCCGAGTGATTAATGTGCCCGCCCTTCAATCGCTGTGACGCACGAGGTGCGTTTCAAGCAGGGCCTTGGTGACAACAAGCGGTCTATGTGGCTCGTGTTGCCGTACACACAGTTTATTGGACGTTGAATGCCACTTACCTTCCATCAATATGGTGTGTACGTTTGTATGCCACGCGTGTGAAAATTAGCCAGTAGCTGGTCTCGAGTTAGTGGTTTGCGCCGGGCACTAACATTTTCTCCAGTCAATCAATCATTCAGTCTTAAGTACAGACTTCCCAACGAAATGTCACAAGACCATTTACCACTCGAAACTTTGCGCATGAGCACACATTACAAGTGATAACGAGTGTTGCTTTCGCGCAGAATAGGCACAAGTCTGTGGATTCATGATCACGATTGTTGACAATCCTTGAATTACTGCAAGACGTTTAATGATCATGCTACGTCATGGTGACCGATGAACAATGGAAATATGGAACAGCAGGTTACAGGCAATGACGCTCAGTTGATTAGGGCCCTAGAGAAGGGAAATGACCCTGAAACCTCCCACCATTGCGGTCGCTTGGAGTTCAAGTCCAGCTGAGTCTGGTTTCTTCTCCGACCGTACGTGGGAAGGTCTGCCAGCAACGTGCGGATGGTCGTGGGTTCTGCCCGGTTTCCTCCCACCATAATGCTGGCCGCATAAGTGAAATATTCTTGAGTACGACGTAAAACACCAATCAAATAAATAAATAAGTAAATAAATAAATAAATATATAAATAAATATATAAATACATAAATGCATAAATGACTAAATACTGTCAATGACTGAATTATCGGTAAAATACCTACACTTGTAGTTTTAATACCTGCTATCATCCATACACGGTTAGATTTTATTCATACAGAGTATTTACTTGTGCACCTACATGCACCTCTCAAATACATAAACCAGTCATATTAAATAGGGGAATGGAGAAAAACTTGTCTTCTCACTTTACTCAATAGTCGGCTTGTCCTCACGGGGCCGATTACACAAAACCAGACTTGATTTTGTTTTGCGGAATTGACTCCATTTTATTTCACAAATCAGTCAAATCATATATCTAGGTTGTTCTTTTGTATTTCCACGAGGTGCGAGTGTACGAACGTAAATTTATTGCGTACGAAACAATCAGGCTATGTATTGCTCCATAAAATTGCTTTACATGTTACCTTGCACTTTATATAGTGTCTGTTCTGATTCAGCAATAACCTTAATCTTGGTGTGAAAACAATGACCAAACATAATGGGCGTTCGAGGTCATCGATCGCAAAACCAATTCCCAAAACAACCTTCAACAGAAATCACCAGAGAAGGAAGGTAGAATGCGGAGTAAGATATCAGGGCGGATTCATGTCAGAGAAGGAGTAAAGAGCTTCCAATCTTGCATGAGGGACACAGGAAATATTCTTGTTCATAAGCTGCTGTTTATCAAAATATATGTCTAAGTCTAAATATATATCCAGAGAGTTTGGACACATCGTCCATGTTTACATACGTAAGAACTGCACTTACTGCAAAATTTAAACAAATGAGAGTGAATATATTTTCATTGTCGTCTTTTGCACAAATATAAGTCAAAGAAATGAGAAATATTGCCATACTGATGCAAATTTTCTGTACCTTTTACTCAGTGGTGATTTCTTCTATTAATCTGCTAAGCCACTTGGGAAGCCATAGGGATTGGGATCACTTTGCTATCCCTACAAATGCAAGGTCATCTATCTATACACGTCCTGTGATTCGGCAGCCGTCACTGACTGTGACAGATTGCCCACTGTGTTCTCTCCAAGAATAACTTATACATTAAAGGGCACAAGGAACATAGATGTACATTAAGTATGAACAATTTCAGGAAATGGTCGGAAATAGCCCACTGTGAAGCCACATACTTATTGGATCCTGGCCTCCAGAAGCTATCTCTGCGCGTGACAGTTTGCCCGGAAGCCCTCTATACCTTTTCAGAAAATACAGTGTCTTTGCCAAGAATATCATGTAGTGTAAAAGTCAAAGGAACATGAATTTACAGTATGCATAGAAAAATAGCACTAGCCGTCGCTTTCTGCTTGTATTTCATGAATTACATGAATTGGTTGGCGGTTTACACCATGCGCACGCGCCCGATTTACAAAATGTGCACATGTATCCAAAAAGACCATGTGAGGAAATCTTGGTAATAGAAAACCGACCAATCAGATACTGAGAAAAATATCGCATTCTAAGCTACTCACGAAGGAAGATTACTGTATTCAGTGGGAAAATACGATTTCTTACATTTCCATGGTGTAATCTCATTATTAATTGTCGATCAGTTTTTTGAAGGAGAGATATTAAAACGAAATCGTGAGACGAAAGTATTATGGTTTTGCTCTCTGTGCTGTAATATTTTGTATGTGACATCCTCTTCTGGTCGCCGTCCTTTCAGGAACATCGAATTTAGAACTTAGAAGGATACATGTTATTGCGTACAAGCCTTCTTAACCCATATACACTGTTCTAACAGAATATCTCCTAAACACATTATTCGCTCTGTTTTGCACAAGCATGTCTGTGGGAATTCCACCGCATTTTACCATCGGGATACAAAAAAGAGCAGCTTGTGCAAGCCCAGTGATGGCTAAAATCCATTAACGTGGTTAGTGGGACCGTCTTCCACTTCGTGTGTACTCAAATCTTCCCACGCCAAGGAGAGCATCCTTGTTCAAAGGTACTATAATTCCCGTTCAAACTGTCCAGCCCAGTGAGCGCGTTTCCACTGAGATTTCTGAAGAATTATTTCAGAAGAGCCTAGAATCTATATCAAAATCTCAACTATGTACAGGAGAAACACCAAGAAGCAGTCCGAATTAAGTTTTACATAGGGATTTCTGCCATCGACCCCAATATGCCACGTTGATTAACTCTATATGCAGGGCAGTCATATGGTATGGCACAGAGCTAAATGTATCGTGATTATGTGCAAGAGGCTGAGCCGCAGTACCATACAAGAGGAACATTGAAAGTCGCTGCAATCCTTGTAATTATACGGTTCTATTTGTTTTTTTATATTATATGTTATGAGGAAAATGTCTCGGTTTCGATGTCGGTGTGGTGGGAAGAAAACCAGCGAAAGGGATCCGTCACAAAGCCATAATCACCAGCGATTACTCAGTTGACAATATGTATGTGGTATAAATGTTGAGAAATGAGTTTTGACATGTACGTGCTGACAGGAAAATCCTGTCGTTCACGATACTTTATAGAGTAGGCAAAGTTTGCCTGTTTTGAAAAAAAGTCGCTTAACGACTGGTAACAACTATTTAGTCTGATCTTCCCAAGGAACGCGTTAATTGTTCTCTCGTATCAAGACATTTTGTCAAACACATTGTTATTCTTCATAGATCTTTTATGGGATAATCCTTTTGTCAAGCGTTATGGTTTTGGGATGTCCTGTTGCGGATTGTTTGGATGTATTCATGTATTATTGGAT
Organism: Acanthopleura granulata; assembly: GCA_016165875.1. Classification (NCBI taxonomy): domain Eukaryota; kingdom Metazoa; phylum Mollusca; class Polyplacophora; order Chitonida; family Chitonidae; genus Acanthopleura; species Acanthopleura granulata. Next base: position 5,500,865 of record JABBOT010000005.1, read on the forward strand.
TGGGGTGTTCTATGTCGGATGATGGGTAGAAAGCGACGCCTTGCTTGCCGCTTTAACAGAGGCGACAATAATTTCTCCGATTGTCGGCAGGTAGGTGCAAGACCTCATAAAGAGCCTAGCAGTGATTCCCCATATTTGACAAATGCATCTCGAGTTTTTGTTGATTGTAAGTAACAGGGAATCACCCTTGAATATATGCTGGCACAAGTCAGTATAAGGTGCATGTGTATATTAAGAAATATAAGAAAGTTTAGATCGGCGCGGAATCCCTGCAAACTAGACATTAGGTATTTATACTGTCCCATTTTTCTGATCGGTTATAGGTTATTGAAAAATAAACACTTCCGCAATAATATAATATGTCGAATGTGTTTTTACCTACAAATCTCTCTTGACATACCGAATAACTAATCCCAGCCTATTTTTGTCTCTCCATACCATCTGTCTGTCTGTAAGAGCTGGCAGGATTTTGAAACCTCTTAAGGCTCTGAGTGTTTTGTTGCCAAGTAATAATGAATGCTTATCTGTACTGCTGTTGTATAACTGACAAGAAATGTACCAAGTCACAGGCAGTTCCTCCAGCCTTTCTAAGAAGCCCAAGATTGCATTTACATTTACCCAAAGCTAATCACGTCCATCCATACGCCGAGCTTGTGGATCTTTGAAGATTAATTACAAGGGCATACGATCAAAGAACAGTAGCTTGTATATTATGCTTATTCACGGATTCCATTGAATTGAGAAAAACAAACAAACAAACAAACCAAAAAAAAAACAACATTTCCAGCTGATATTTTTTGTGCAGCCGCCCCACAAATCAGTTCAAAGCCATGCTAGTTGGCATTGCGATTTGCGGTGTCATTGACACTAATCGCATAAGCGCTTCTCGGCGCTCTCACAATCATGGTGATCTTTTGTACTCTAGTCGTTTGCTTCACTTGCTCGCTAGCACACAGTAGGCATGGCATTTGTACCAGATTCGGCTACATCAGCCTGATGACAATCAATTACTGTTTATTACACCACAATGTAAGCGCCAGACACGATCGATTAGAGGTATGCCACCTGTAAATCTGAATAATGGTTTCCGCCGGCTAGATCGGATTTTTGTCATCTGTGTATCTCTTCAGACGCGGTAATTGTGTATTCAATGTAATATCAGTGTTATCTTGCTTCAATAAGTAAGCAGCGCTCCATGAACTACTTCATAATGGGGTGTAAATTTGTAAATTGATTGTACTTGTAATTTAAACTCCCTTTTCATTGCCTCAAAACACTCCCCAAATATCAACTTCCAAAACACTGACTTAGAAAATCAAGAAGAAAAAAAAAAAAAAAAAAGAAAAAATAACAGAAAGAAAAAGTAAGATTAAAACCCCTGAAAGTTATCATTACAAAACTTCCTCAATGAATCTTCACAGTCGTCTTTCTTGGTTTTCTTTTTTTATTGTCAGTTTTATCATAAAAAAAAAACAAACCAAAAAACCCCCCACAGAAGCCTCGTTTTTAGAGAAAGCTTAATGCGATGCTAACAAGACTATGAGATTCCTTTGAATGATGCCTTTCTTGAGGTTACTTGTAAAGTTTTCATTAATCACCGGGTGGGGATTGAATTTTTCGAGTTCCTTTTGTTCTGTCCACGTCTCTGCAGAGCTCAAGTTATATCTTAACGCTGAGAACAATCTCATCTTTTGCACTAAGGCCGGGAAGATTCTGACTTTGTCTACGTGGTTATACATTAGCGCTAAGCTGCTTTTTTGTCTTGTCCGGGCGATAGTGACCAGGTCAACTTCAACCAGTTAATCAAACATAAACCTGCTATTTCTGCGCAGGGGCCACTCTTCAGGCGATCGCACGGTGGCTGTTAGTCGGCTGATATATGCCCCAGGTTATAAATCCACCAACAAACCGAAAACATACTCCACCCTAAGCCGGCCATGTAAAGAAATCATCACTCCATCTACGAGCACGTAAGTGGGATCATTTTGACGTCTGAGGCTTGTACCTTGTGGACACTCAAGGTCGGCCATTTGGAAGAAACCGTCGCTTTTCTGTATCTACCAGCAGGTCTGGGATCATCTAGACGTCCGAGACGTCAACTCTGAGCTACGCGTCTGGCTGTACACTGTCAGTTTACTCCAATCGTCCTGACATGCGGAGTTGCAGTGGTTACGAGGATTGATTGTTTGGTTTCAGGCCATTAGAGTATTAACCAAAAGGGAACCCTACGTGTGATAGGATCTATCCACTCAGTCCTACAACGGTTTGTGGGCGTTCACTGAGAGTCTGGGGATAAAGTCTCATCAATACCCACGGCTTATAGAGGCCGCAGTAAGACTGTCGCAGAGAGTAAAACAACAACAGAGAGGACAGTGAGGCAGTTAGGAAATGGTGACTCGCTACACGTGAATTCCGGCCTCTTGTCCATTTACGCCAGTTAGAACAATGCTTATGTCCAACTGTTTGGGTGTCGTTTTTAGACTGGACTATAGAATGTAAGACGTTTTTATTAAAGGGATGCACGTACTATGGAGTTCTCATAGCCATTATCGTGCCTACTGCTTATAGTACCCGATGAGGGAGGTGTTAATCAAATGACTTTGTGAGCTGTTGTGATGACGATTGCCGTGTGCCGTGTAAACTGCGGATCATGATTAATTAAGTTTTAATCAAATTACCTTGAAGTATGCACCTGTGGCGAACACACAGGATACGCTCAGCTCGATCCGTTGAACTTTGTCCGCTGTCTATAAGTGTAGACTGGGCCTAGAGGCCGCATGTCCCGAGCAAGCCAATAGGAAATTGGTGAGAGTGACTGAAACATTTACGCCCTTAAAATATCGATGACTTGGGCTAAACTCTATGGAAGCCGGATAAGGACACCAGAAGGGTACTATTCTCGCGCGATTTGCGCCCCCTCGACCAGCGGGGCGCGGAGCGAGGGGACGAGGACGGCACCATTCCCGCGCGGATCCGTCGTAAAGCGCTTCGCGGGTCGAGACGCGCGGCACGAGACCCGCGGCTCGAGAACGGTACCATTCGCGCACGATTTGCACCGTGCTCGAGTCGCGGGTCTCGACTCCGGAGGCGCGGAACGAGGAGACGAGGGATTCTTTCGTCCCGCGCCCCGCGGGTCTCGATATGTCCTCATCCGGCTTCCATAAAATTTTGATCAATGTGCGGGATTTGATCATCGCTCAGAAGCATTATGGTATGATAGAATTTCTACAAATAGAGAAATCTGTTGTCAGGCTTAGGAACAAGAGCGATAAAGTCGCCGTTAACGGCCACAGATTGTGTAATCAAAACAGATCAGAAAGGAACTCATTACAATGTAGATTTAAGTTAGTCCATGGAATAACGTCTTTACATGTGGCATCAGGGATAAAATGTCGCTACTCAGCCAGAATCAGTACCTGTCTCTATCACCTCCCGGAGAGAGGTGCTCTGTATTCATGCCTAGATTCCGCGGGGGGAGGGGGGGTGACAGGTGAGGGAGGTATGCTATGGGGTCCAAGTGAGGAACATTCATGGGCTTACTTCTATGATGTCTTCTTGGATATCCACTGAACTGGGGCTCATGTATCAGTTCCTGTAAGGATCCTTGGCCAACCAAACTCGTGAAGTCCTATCTACAGACATACTATCTGTCGTCTCCTTCGGGTAGATCGCTTAAGTTAACTTGAAACACTTAGACATCTGTTCAGAATTCCTCATACATTGTGAGGAGATATAATATTGAATAAAAATGCGGGTCACGTTATGTCCCATTTTGTACATAATACCGACATTTATAGATTTTTGTTACACCTGTGACAATTTTTTAAAATTTTCAATGAAATCCATTTTTTCTATTGAAAGAGTAAAATATGTCATATGCGTTTATTGTAATGAATGACGTCCACAACTATCGAGAAAAGGGCGGCCAAATTTTAGGATAAATTGGGTTACAGTTGTGCGAATTGCCACAGTTACATTTGGCAACAGTTGAGGGGTGTATATTGCATACGGGTCTGTCAAAGTCAGCGCTTTCACAAATGCGAAACTCAGAACCATCTGGAACTATCACGAGCTACCTTAACACACAATATATTTTGCTGTTCTTGCTTGGAACTGAAGGTCGCTTTCAGTCTTACATATATAAAAGCGAGATCTTATAGCTGATCGCTCTCTTGCTGGCTTCCAGTAATGTTCTGAGGGAGCTACGATATCTGACGGTTCCCTCAGTCACCTATCATGTCAAATACTCAGCGGAACCAAAATGCAACGTTCAGTGCTCATTGATGAATCGTCGCATGTTGCCTGTCTTGGTGTTGTTGTTATATACAAGTTCAGTAAAAAGTGCGATAACCTGAAATAAAACTTCATCTAGCAGAGATGTTTTTTTTGTTGTTGTCAGAAATAGAAATTAATGATACATAAATACGTTTGATTATGTAGAAAACATTCAAGGAATGTTACTACACAACCGTCAAGATAAACCTCTCCACATCATTTACTGTTGCCAAGCAAACATGTTAAGTCGAACTTTTTTCACTTAGAACATTCTGATTCAAAGAATAGAACACCTTTGAAATGAAGTATCGAAGAAATCAACATTTTTAGTTTTAACATTCTGTCCATATCGAAGTATTACATGACCACCGGCGGTAAACCTAGGTATCTGAGAATTTTCACATTGCCTTTTGTAATTCTTATAGAAGACAGTATAAAGTTTTTATAATGCATATTAGAAATAATAGAGGTTTCTCAGCATTAGTTGTGCGGTGATAACTCTTTTTTTCTTTGCTCTGTTAGAACAAGGCAGTAGACATGTTGGAACTGTTTCCAAGTAAAGCAAAAAAAAGTCAACATATTATTTGTCACCTCATGTTTTTCTTCAAAATCTATCAGATTTTATCTTTTCTTTCAGACGAACCGACGGTGGTGGAATGTCAGCTTTTCATCTATAGTTTTGACTCATTTTCGGAGACGACTATGGTAAGTCAAGTTCTGCCTGGAACCATGCCATGAAATTGCGGGTGAAAATTTCTCCCGACGCACTGAAAATGTTAATTTTCCATTCTGGGGTCGTCATGCTTTAGATGAAATTGTTCTACGTCTTCCTATACCTTGAAACAGATTCAGAGATGCATCGGGCATATGCGCCAAAAAATAGATCGTAGCTATAATCCACTGTAAACTGGACAGCTCACTTTAGCATTGACTGTAAAAATAAATAACGCCGCTTGCACAAAAGGACTGTAAGAGAATTGCAACTTTTTGATGTTTATCTAGCAAACAAAAATGGATAATATGTTTGAAAAAGCCGACAACATTTTAGTGGTGTTATTTCCTCAAATAATAAGCCGGTTAGCGCCCTAGCGCAGCGCAATGACCCAGAAGCCTCCCACCAAGGCGATCACTGTGAGTTCAAGTCCAGCTCATGCTTCATCTCCGGCAGTACGTGGGAAGGTCCGCCAACAAGGTGTGGATGGTCGTGGTTTTCGCCGGCTTCTGCCCGGATTCTTCCCACCTTAACCCTGGCCTAAGTGAAATATTCTTGAGTACGGCGTAAAATACCAATCAAATAAATCAATCAATCAATCAAACAATCAATCAAATAAATCAAATAATCATGATAAACCGCGCCACATCATTTAGTGTTGCCAAGCAAACGTTAAGACTAAACTTTTTTGCTTACAACTTTTATATTCAAAGAATGGAATTCCTATGAAGTGAAGTATCGAAGAAATCAACATTTTCAGCTTAAAATCCAGGTGTACATATGGCGGTGTTATACGACTACAGTCGGACCGTATCCAGTTTTTATAACGTTTATTAGCAGTCATGAAGGTTTCTCAGGATCATTTGTGAAGCGATAACTATCCACGGTTTGCTCAGTTAGAACAAGACCACTGACCTCATAGAGCTGTTTTCCAAGCAAAGCAATTATCAGCAGAGACAAACCTTTCGTCGCCATCATGCACGTTTGGGCTGGTACACACAGGGGGTCTGCTTACATGGGCAATGTTCCCATCAGTAAAACTTTCTTGCCTTCATTTTTAAAGTATTTGCATATCAAAATGATTCATCAACTAACAACAACAACACATACAACAACTATTTATTGATTTCGTTTGATTGTTGTTTATCGCCATATTGCAGAATTTTTCCTGTATACGACAGCGGTCAGTTTAACTTGTGGAGGACATCGGAGTTCTTGGGGTAAACCACCGACCTTTGACAAGTTACTGACGAACTGTCCATGTGACTTACCAATATGCACACCATATTGATGGACTCGTCTTGCCTTGTTGTCACTAAAACCTCGCAATCAGTAAAAGCGTGGAGAAAATAAAGATTTCCCTGTCAAATATCGGAACTCTGATCTGGTTTTATCTGATATGACATCTCTCAGGGTTCGAACTAGATCGGCTAAAACTCATGCAGATGTTGGTGTAACCACGGGTATGTTATCTCTTGTAGTGTTTTAACAAATGTAGAAATTTACGACAACATGTGATGGCATCGTTTTGTTACAAGGTGATATGACTATTACCGAGGGATGAGGAGAATTAAAATTATTCACCAAATTTAGGTCGTTACAAGAAAAAATGACTGATATGCGGGCACAACTGAACATGTCGCTCTCCAACAGAGTTTCTCGTTGCAGCTAAACGATAGTTTGTATTTTTGTAGAAATCTCAACCTCGAGACACTAAAACCTTACGACCTTGAAGTATAACACCGTCGACATGTTGCAAAAGCAATTTCTAAATATCATTCTTAAATACGCTTCCAACTCTATGAAAGGCCCATCAAAATAGTCGTTCTCAATAATTTTCTGCTTAAGCCACAGCACTAAGGCTTCCGATATTTATCTCGTAACTGGCTAAGAAACAGCAGCTGTTTAAAGGCGCTGTCTCTGGTTTTAGTCAAATATCTTGATCCTTCTTGATCTTACATCCTGCAGGATGTATTCTTGACCCTGTGCATTTCCTTGTTCATATCAATGATCTAACCTGCCCATCTGACCTCATTAATTTGACATTAATTTCTGAAGACAAAAGCATTTCCCCTTTGATAATATCTTGGAGGTAAATGCCACCAATTGTCAAAGCATTTTTGGTTTGGAGCAAACCGTTTGTCAGAAATATCTGTTTTATGTAAATCATTCCAAATGACAAACTCTGCTAGAGCACTGAGTTAATATGAATAAGCTAAAACATACCCAGAAACAATCACATGAAAATCTTGTCACGCAAAAGTGTTAAAAATTTATTGCGCTATATTGAAATAAAGTTGTTTGTTGAAATTATATGGTGAAAAAAAAAATTAAATAAAAATGAAAATTTATGGACAGATTTACTGTAAATACACACACACATCATTCGCTCCTAAATTGTCATTTTGGTTTGATGCGTTCATATAAAGTTGCAATTTGGCTACCTTTTACTGCAAACCTCCATCAGAATGTCATCGCTGCCGTTCCTAGCATTATGTGTTTTTCTGTAATACTTGCTTTACGTTTGTGTTTACTACGTCATTAAGCGAAAGCACACGCACACATCCTCACCTACGCCATTTTAATCGTTCCATCATTCCAGGTAATGTATAAATGCATACCCTTCATCGACTAAACCGAAGGCGTTATTTCTGCATTGATTTAAAGCCTATAGGCTTCGATAGTGTAAGGAATTAAATGATGAATTTTTGATTTATTTACTTTCAAACTTTGAAAAACGCCTCTAAAGATATTTCCAAATAGACATAAAGATACAGAAAAAGTTTGGCTGTTTACCAATTCCGAATTGGTAAGCCCGATTTCGTTCATTTAATTTATACCTTCATAGGGCTTCCGTGGTGCCAGTCGCATCTTATGGGTAATTGACTTAAACTGACATGAATTTTAACGAAAGTGACAATTTGTTTTCCCCAAAACACTTCGACACGAGGAGCCGAACTTTTATTTCTCGGAGGCAGCAATTATCTTTTAAATGAAACACATGTGGTTGATTGATTGTGATTATTGCGAAAAAAATCTGAACTTATTGTCTCACGAGATAGCTCCATCTACCCTTAGATAGAAACTGAGAGCAGGTGCATATGACGGATGCTAATTACATTTTTTTTATTTAGACAAAAGAACTTAGCCGATTAGTAATAAAGGTGGTTCACTTCCACCTTGTTTGCAACCGTTGCCATGAGACAACTAGCTTCCTAATCCTCATTCGAGACAACATATACATGAACGAGAGACCAGAGCAAAATAGGAACACATAACTTAATGCATTAATGAAAACAGTGCAGAATATTCAGCGCTTGTGCAACTGCACGTGTGGATATTTACAGAGCAGGAAGCCTACTCAGAAACAGGTGCTGAATGTGCTTTCCGGTGCGACCGACACAGTGCGCAGCGCATGTGCCTCACGTTTGCCGTAGCCTCAGTTTTCAGGTCTTTGCGGTACCGTAGATTTAGTGCACCGTACTTAGCGTGACCGTGGATCACGGTCTGGCTGCAGTACTTTGAGGCGTTGTAGATCTAGTGCACAGTACCTGGCCCTACCGTTTAATCAGTATGCAATACTTTATCATACCGTGGATATAGTGCACTGTACATTGATGTAACGTTGACTCCATGCTAGGTAATTAGATTTCGTACACTGCAATAAAGTGCACAATACTTCGAGGTACGACAGACATTGATGCACCACTGATTCAGTGCACAGTATTTCACGGCAACAGTACCGCCGAGAACTGTGAACCATTTCAAGGTGTAGTACCGTAGTACTGGATTGTTGTTGTCAGGAGATGATGAAGGCACAATACACGGAATAAACGGTGTATTCCGTCTAGTTGAAGGCTTTTCAAGCACCAATCTTCCAAAAGCGCGAAAATTATTTTTGCCTTATTGTAGGTTAAAGCCATATTGAAAACGTTGGGAGGAAACGATGAATCATTCATGAAGACCACGTTTCATCGTAGAACATCGTCCTCAGATACACGGATAGCACCATAGTAGACAGTGCTAGAGAGCAAAGGCCATCGTGCTAAATCGTTCCATGCTTCAGATCTTCGTCCCATCGCTTCGTAACGTCACGTGATCGCTTTGTGCCATTGCTCCTTTGTCGGGTGATGCGACATGCACGGCTTACATGGATACCTTTCATCATTTCAGAAGAAGGGGTTCTCCATTTTTTGTAAAATAGATATAAGATACTTAGGTGTGGCACGACAGTTTCCTCGAACACCAACCATAAAAAGAACATGCCTTTATATTAAAGGTCATTCAGTCAGAAACCCATCAAATGCATAAATGTAACTCGACACTCTGGATGAAAGCATGAAATATTAAACGCGATATATATGGGCAAGCTCAGAAGGAATGTGTATAAGGTAACCTTCTCTCTTACAGGTATCTGCCATGTGGTGTTTACTATACCCTTCTCAGTGTACCGGTGTGGTATTTGTGTCGGAAGGGGAAACTGATAGACACCCCATTAGACCCTTGAGAATCAACAATCTGCCATGTGCAGTATATCACATATACTCCATATATCTCCTTCAGCTGAAAAATGTCACCGGCTGTTTCAATTATTACCGGACTGATGATCAGGGAAACCTCGCCATCGCATTATCTATCTCCATCAAGTCTTCACAAACCCCGCATTGTTCGCTAGCCATGTTTCTAGCGCCTTCTATGATGTCTACACATCTCGGTTACAAGGCCATCAAGGCTTGGGTTGTCTGAGTGGCTAATGGATGCTCTCACATGAGTACAAAGTCTGGACCAATCAGCTGTTGGGATTCGGCTCTAGCAGACTCGGTTGCAGCTTTATGTCAGGAGTTTGTCAGACATTCGGTGAGATGCATTACTTGGGCTCTGCCAGGCTTTCTTCGGCTCCAATATAATACTCTACAGAGTGGATACAAAAAAAAAAAAAAAAAAAAAAAAAAAAACCAGAGCGGCGACGATGTCTCATGTCATTTCTCAGTATACGCAATATACATATTTTATGAGTTTGTTTTAAGATTTTAAGATTATATGTATTCTACGTACGTTTAAGCGTTTTTGTTAAAGAGTTTCATCAAAAGCTAAAGTAAAAGTGAAACCTTAGGGGAACCCAAACAGTCCATAATTCAAGAGGATTAAAAGTGTAGATGGCGGGCCTCATGAAATATTACAATGGGTCAGGTATTCATGTACGTCGAGAAAGACAGCTACCTCAATAAATGGTTAAAAAGGGAACTTTCTGTCAGGCGCAATTCATCACGATTTAACGGCTGACAAACTGTCTGACAGAAATTCACTGTGGGTGATTTGACTGGAAAAGTGTCTAGACTCGCTTACCGTGTCTCTTGCGTCCTCACTAACCCAGTCACACAGTCTCTAAACCAAATAAGATGCTTTGCTTGTTGTCAAGTTTCAGAGGTGAACTGCAGTCAACGGTCTGTACCAGAGAGAAACACCATGATATTAGAATTCGGTGGATTTAAAAACAGATTTTAGAAACGTGATAGACTGTCCACTTGGAAACATAATTTTTTAATTCCATAATGAAGCAGTCAATTGTATCAGCCAATTGGCTTATTTAATCAGTTAATTCAATCAAGGCGTCATAAATAAGTGGACCTTTTTATCGACCACTGAATTTGTCTAATTAATTGTTAGATTCAGTTTTAGTCTGAAAATCAACAAATAAGACAAAAGTGATATATTTTGTATCGACATTTGCAACACGGACATACTGGAAACTCAGATGTGATGAACAGCATACGTCGCTTACAAGAGGTAGATCATGTCGAGTTCTCCTTTGTTCTGGGTCGCCTTGGTGGCCTAATATTTTGAGCATACGCATCTGAATCGGGTCATACCAAAGGCTTTAAAAATGGTACTTGTTGCTGCCCCGCTTGGCGCTCAGCATTGAGAGGTTAGGTGTCATGTCTGGTGTCTTCAACAGTGGCAGCAGCACTTTGGTGGCATGGACTCGCCCTCCCACAAGAAGACACAGTGTATATACATTCCAAGAACTTATCGTCGTGGTATGCTATCTGAAACATTCTTGAGTACGACGTAAAACCCAGGCATACATACGTATACATTATATTTATTCCTTGCTGTAATACGTTATAGCTTCTGGTATGGTTGTGATTGTAAAGCAAAGTGGTACTTCACAGCACTGCAGTGATGTACTTTTACAAACCTTAGGACTGCCTTGTTTAGCCAGGCAATGTTCCTAATAGGGGACTTTCGAGTACGAACTCTTTTATCGCTAAAGGTAAGAAAAGCCCTACTCTACAGTGTGACCTATCAAAATGGTAGGCAATTATTTCTGATTACATTTGCTATAACATGGATGTCTAAGAAAAGTGTCACAAAAAGTTACTTAGACTGGACGTACGATAGGCAAAATTTTAGGAGCTGAAAGTTTTTTAATTTAAGAAGCTGCTGATTGAAGGAGAGGTCGTTTATACCGCCTTAACACGGTGAGACAGGTGATCGGTAAAATAAAGTGAACAAAATTGCCCGACATATTTGATAAGTCACATGACACAATTGGACTCTTTTTACCTTTTGCGACAAAAGATGTTCAAACTTGAAACTCCCCTATTGTGGTAGCATGTTGCAATGCGAGCTGATGCATAATTCACGTCAGTCTGCTCATAGTCAACCCTCACCAACTGAGTACTCACCCTTAGACGCTGTTATTATTATCATTAGAGCGTTATTATCCCAGCATGTTGTGTGTTTTCATATTTTTTTCAATAACAATACAGCCTCAAGGCAGACCCAGCTTTCCCTAATCACCACCTAGACAGGTCTGTTTTCTGGCAACGGTGCGGCAGACTTTCATTCAAAGAAACCAGACGTCTTATGTCAAGCCAGCCCCTTAAATCTCTCCACATACATCTGTTCTGTGCATTTCTCCCGAGAATACCAGCAAGGGGAGCACTCCTCGTAATTATAAAGGGATGCGGAGTTTAGGTAATATCTATAGTTGTGTTTCGTTTCCATTGACTACCGGGGATAGATTGCAGAGGCAGTGCGGCGATATGCGTGTTGTTCATTACACGGTCAACCTGGCACACACAGCTCAACTTTCCTCGGCTTGAAAGATTTACATGTATACTGACTTATCAATGATTTAAAGAATACGACGGCCAGGTGCTTTATTCTCCAGCCTGGTGAATACCTCTATCTATCTCCAGTCCTAGGGGGCTAGAGCCGTCCACTTGATCAAAATTTCTCTGAAACCTGACCTAGTATTGTGCTTTGAAACAGCTTGTAGCCATTGAACTATTCGTCAAAGCCATTTAATGACTAGGGTTTAATTTTTATGCGAGTGACCTCGCGACGAGTATTTAAATTTCCATGCTTAGTAATAATTCACAAATATAATGGCAGCTCTGATTATTGATGGAGGAAAATGGTCAGTTTTATATTACTTCAGTTACAAATGCTGGGACAAGGCACTGGGTTTAGTGCAGACCACAACGAATTAATGCCGAAAAAATTCTATAAAGAAAATCAATGCGGATGAGCGTCTCTTTGGAGAAGCACAGATTAACAAGTCGTGTGTCTGTGTATATATGAAGATCTGTGAACAAGAAGAATCTCTCTTGTATTCAGGCCAAACAATATAGTGGCCAAGTTAGTACCCTCGTGTCTTGCGGATCAGAAGTGTTTCTGGCTACACTGTTAGTAATGATTTGCTTGCACTCTGTTCAAGTCTCCACCAGGAACGCAATCAAATCTGAGAGGCTTACTGCAAGGAAAGCCGTTAAGCCTTAAAGAGAAAATGTATACCTGAGAAAGTCAGTAGAAAAAATCGCCCTGGGACAGATTTGAATTGTTTGTTACAGTCAAAGAATACGACAATGGCGAAGGATCACCGCCTGTGTATAGCTCATTTCCACCGGCTGTCAACTTCAATTCTCCAAGGTTCCACGCACTTAAATCATGCTTTCCATGTTAAGTAAGGATAAGGCTAATAGCCAGGAACAAAGGATGTCTGTCTTTCCAGTGGGAATCTACATACTCAAATGCCAAGTCAGACTGTTGGAAGGGGCCAAATCGGGGAATTTCCCAATGAACCCAACTGAACGCGGTTGAATAAATCTACACTCATCTTTAAATGAGCCCACCAAATCAGTCTGTCACTGATTTCATCAATCATAACCCCGAATATTCATTGACTTTTCATTCGCTTCAGAAATCTCAGTCTACAGAATATGATGATATATGAGATATTTATATGTTGTCTGCCTCTAAATCTAATGCCGTATTTATCACCTCCAGTCTTGATAGTTTCTCGCCGTTCGGAACAAATTGTATCGAAATATCGATGTTTTGCCAAATTTCATTTGTTGATTTTATTTATTTAAATAGTTATTTATTGACTTGATTTGTGTTTTACGCCGTACTCAATAATATTTCTCTTATACCAGGGCGGACAGCTTTATGTTTGGAGAAACGTCACGACATTGTTTACTTTAGTAATGAGATGATAGAATGATTACATTTTTAACTGTTCATAGTTATAAGCCAAGCAGCCTGTTGTCGGTGAGGTGTTTCACAGCAAACCCTCCAACTAAAGTTTCTTCACTTTCAACTAAATCTGGCTGTATTTTTTGTCTCATTTACAGGACTTCTCCGTGAACATGTTCCTGCGTCAACAATGGACGGACTACCGCCTTCATTTCCACGATTTGATCCCCACCAAAATAATCCAGCTTGACTCTCGCTTCCTGGATAACATCTGGGTGCCAGACCTTTATTTTGTGAACGGCAAGATTGGAAAACTGCACGACATCACCATGCCCAATAGGCTGATTCATGTGTACAAGAACGCCACGGTGTTGTATAATATCCGGTCAGTACTTGAAATCATAATGTGCAGGCACTAGATATTCCCACTACCTGTGATAGTCTCAGGAATAAGACGTATCCGTAGGCAGAGTTATATATAAAATTAATATGCCGTAGTATTGGTTTACAAAGAACAAAATGAGGAAGTGGAGAATGACACATCTTTGAGAAGAAGGCATGCTGGTTTTGCAACGCAAGTCATTAGACAGCCACATCATTCCTATTTTTAGTGAATGGCATTGCACATAGTATGTACGTGTTGTAAGACAAGGGTATAGTAACACATATGTAGGGCAAAATGCACATCAAAAGCTGTACATAGATTTGTCAGGGGTAGTTTCATATCATGGCTGTCGCAGCATGGGAAGCTTGTATTACAGATTCGTGACATGCTGGAAAGATCTGGGTAAAAGCAGTTACATGTAGACTAGTGTCTGGCATGGTGAAGATATCTGGATAAGAGCAATTACCTGTGGACGGGTGCGAGTGGGGCAAAGCAGTTCTGCAACGAAATACAAATGTATTACACACGGTAGACACAATTTCACCAAAATTACTGCAAATGATGATGTCTAACGTCCTGTTTTTGCTTGGCCAGAGGACTTGTTGAAAAAATGGTGGTGTGGCGTGGTGAAAATTACCTGTCCTGTTTGCGAGACTATGGCCTAATTTTTAGGCTGATTCGACCTTCTGCCTTTAAATGACTGCAATGCCCATCTTCATGACGCTGACATTTGTGCGGCGCAGTAGCCCGGCAGATTAATTAGTGTGTCAAATTCCCGCGACCCTGGTAGATGATAAGAATATCACATTATCTTGCGATTTAGTGTGGGCACTCCGTGTCGGCAACAGGAAGACAAATAGGCCGGTATTACGGATTAGGCCTTTCTGGAATATCTAGGTCAAAATGCCCAAGAGTTTGACGAACATGTACCCTGAAGGATACGTTTGACTTTAACAAACGACTGCACACGCGTCCGGTAGGAAACAATTCAGGTTCTTCTGTATAGATTAGCCCTTAGTGAACAGGTACTAGGCCAGTATGACTATAAGATTGCCGTGTCGCCAAGGTTTATTGCAGGTCAATTCATATCCGGGACCTCTCTCCTTGACGTTTATATGGATGTGCTAGCCTCAGCTTGAGTCAGTGAAGAGTCCAGTACTGGTCATTCGTCTTCTGGGGTTTATGACATATTAATGTGAGGAATGTATCAATAATGTACCATCCACAGAGATATTAGCTGACCTGCCTAGCATAGCCTGGCCTCAGCACAGCTTAGCGCGGAATGTCACAGTTCACGAGAATGCTTCATAAATCCAATGGAATTTGAATTCCTTTTCTTTGGACTCTCCGAATGTGCCTTTAAAATTTAATGCCAAAATGTCTGCAGGGATTTCGTGCAGAAATTGCTCGCATCATACATCAGTTAAAAGAAAACGTGTTAATTATGAACAACAATGAATCTTTTCGGGGTCATTAATCAACCGGGTATTACTAAATGTTTCCGATTGTCGTGAGTGTGAAATCATGATACACCAGAACATGATTGTGAATCCTCCTGGAAAATATTTGCAATAAAGCATTTGTCTCATGTAATTTGAGATGAAAATAACCACAGAGATAAGACGTATACCCGCAGTAAATGACGAAGGCCGGGACAGCACAAGACTTGACTTCCGATCGTCCGGTGATTGCTGTAGATTCTAACATGAGTACATATGTTAGGTCAACGTCAGTTTGTCTGCGTTGTATTTCGAGAAACGTTTTATAGTATCCAGGGGCACATAAAACCTAGTAGGGACATTTTCCCAAATAAATGATGCCACCTTATGGACCTACAAAGACACTGTACATTTACGGAGAAAAGCATCCATGAGACTGGCATCTGATGTTAACATACGTCCTGACACTAGTGACATGCGTGTAAGCTGCACTGTTAACTGAGATGGGGAAAATCCCTTTACTCAAACTGTGCGTGAAGTTATATCTACAGATAATTACAATGACGTTGCATTGTCGCCATTGCAATTACCTTTTTATACATGCATGTACAATTCAACCTTGGAGCGCTTCAATTACATCGTTGTCACGGTGCAGAACTTTGCGGGCGCGTCATCTTAAGTACCCTTTGTGAATTAAATGTCCCAGTACAAACATGCCTAGGCCACTTTCATCCTTCTCACGGAGATTCACTTCACCTGTATGTACACCCTCTGCTTAACAGGTGCCCTCACTTACGGAGTAAACCGTAAAATTTGTAAAATTTGCTTGCAAATTTGTGTGTAAATAATCCCAGATTTTATTTTTAAATGTTGGTATATGGTCCTGCTATCCTTTACAGTGTACAGCTTATTTTGATCCACAGAAACCCAGTGGTAGGAAAGATGGTATTATAATAAACGTGTGTTTGTTTACATGAGTATACATATTATGTCTTCATTGTGTTTTTCAGTGTTTCAATGACGTTCAGCTGTCCCATGGATCTAACCTACTATCCCCTGGACATTCAGATATGCTTCATTGAAATGGCCAGTTGTAAGTTGGCCTATTTATTTAATTACTGTTAAAATGCAGAGGTAGTCTTTCAGACTTATCTCTGTTGTTCAATTGTTGTTTTACACCACACAAAAAAGTTTCCCACTGATGAGATGACGGTCAGTTTATGTGTGCAAGATGCGAGATGTCTCACCAATGTCTCGTGTGATACTGTCTCGTGTCTTCATGTCTCCATGTCTCGTGCCTCCATGCCCCCGTGTCTCCGTGTCGCGTGTCTTCTTGTGTCCAAGTCTCGTGTCTTCATGTCTTCTCTCTTCATGTCTGAAGCCCCCATATCTGATAACTTACACATGTTTCGGGTCTCCATGTCCCGTGTCTCCATGCCATCGTGTCTCCGTGTCGAGTGTCTTCTTGTGTCCAAGTCTCGTGTCTTCCTGTCTGAAGCCCCGATATCCGATATCTTTCACATGTTTCGGGTCTCCGTGTTTCCTGTCTTCATGTCTCGTGTATTCTGTTCCACAGATGTTTCATTTCTGTTGTCACGTTTCCCTGTACATGTCAGTTGGTGCATACATTACGACCTTACAGCACAGGATTGTGCACATGCTATGCAGTTCGCGACCGGCACATTCTACGCGATCTTACTTCTCCTTTCTTCAAGCAAATAAGGCGATTTTTAATTTTCTCTAAATGGGGAATTCTTGCTAACA
The DNA here is from genome assembly GCA_016165875.1 of Acanthopleura granulata. Taxonomy (NCBI): domain Eukaryota; kingdom Metazoa; phylum Mollusca; class Polyplacophora; order Chitonida; family Chitonidae; genus Acanthopleura; species Acanthopleura granulata. Next base: position 5,517,924 of record JABBOT010000005.1, read on the forward strand.
TTTTCCTTTTAAAATTTGTGTGCTGTGATATACATGTAAAGCTTCTATGATGGAAGTGTGATACGCTGATATAATTTTTCCAAAACTACCCTCTTAGGACGGCCGCTGTAACAGAACAGAGCAGAACGAAAAGAGAGATGGGCATTTTAAACTAAAATCATTACAAATTCATTTCACGCAAAAACCGCTAATGACCTTTGCCTCCAACCCCTGGCTTCGGAGACTCGGGAGAACAAATCATGCTTAGATGTTGTCGTTGTTGAACAGTCGATGGAATGTAGGGCATTTTTTGTGACACCCAGGGTAACCGAGATTCACAGGAAACTCATTTGCCAATGTTTGTGATTTGCAAAGGAAATTACCCATCACTAAAACTCTACCGGGTTGTTTGACTTGGTTGCTGGGGTAAAGGAGTAAGGCTAAAGCTGATTTGAAGTTAAGATTTTTACGATTGTAAAAGTATATCACCTGTTTTAGTGGCCACTTTTGTGTGTTATTTGGTTAAGTTCCGAAGGAAACGTGGTAATGAGAATTTTTTTTTTTGCTAAGCAATATTGCTTGGGACATCCTAATTCTTGTTTTTGTGCCCAAGTGTAAATTGAGTCACTTCTTCAGCTCTTATCGCTTGTAGGGCCTTGGTGACATTTAGTTGTCAGTTACGCTTATGTGACCGTTGGTGGAGCCTAACGTTTGTTGAACACCATATTGGTGTGCAAATCTGTATGTCACACGTAGAAAACTTGGTCAGTAGCTTGCCAAAGTTCGGTGGTTTACACTCGGCCACTGTGGTTTCTTCCACCTACAAAGCTGACCACCATCGCATAAGTGAGCATTTTTTTTAGGTTTGCGTTAAACACGAATCAAATAAATGAATAAATGTATTTGAAATTAATCTTGTTCTCTGCTTTTACAGTGAGCAGGTGTTATTTTCTTTGTCGTTGACTATGGATTTAGTAACCGATGAACAGAAGCTGAACAAGAACAATCAGCCTTGGAAATGCTCAAGCTTGACAATTGTCAGCCTTTGAGACTTGTTTTTATTTCCATAAGACCGTTTGACGTGCTTAGATCTGACAAAATGTCATAGAAAAACAGGTTAGATTTAAATAACGACGTACATATTCATAAAGATTAGTTAATAAAACTTGATTGACGTGCCATATTGAAAAGGATCTACATAACTGTAAAAATTTCAAGACAGTTGTTTAACAAATTATTTTCCCATATAACAAGGCTGTTATAGGATGTTCTCAAGAATATTTTACTCTTACAATGCCGGGCAACATTATGGTGGAAGGAATCCGGGCAGAGCCCGGGATAAATACACAGCCATTCTCAGATTACTGGCGGCAGACCTTCCCTTGTGCTGGAGGGGAAACCAGCATGAGTTAGACTTCAAACTCACAGCGACCTCATTAGTGGGAGGTCTCTGAGGTATTGTGCCGCTGTAGCGCTACATTTAACCGAAATATTATGAATTTGCTAGTAGCCTGTTGCTGTGAATTTTTAGAGTATTTTCTGCTTCGAAGTGTTTCTTTCTCACAACTACATGAAAACCTCCTCATAAAGTCCAGAACAAGGGTTGCTGTGGACGATATATCCCCCACCCTCTAAGTCTCTCCTCTTCTCCCCCTCTTTCCTTCCTTACCTTCCTGATATTCAGAACTGTAACAGTGTTACTTCACTTTACTCCAATGCTCTCCACTTTTTGTATACTTTTTCAGTTGCCTTCACAACGGACAAGCTGATATTTAAATGGAGGGAATTTGAGCCAATTAAAAGCAACAAAAACGTAAAATTGCCACAGTTTAAACTGGTGAAGATTGAAAATTCCACCTGCGATGACCCGCTAGATGTCGGTAAGTATCTTTACTCATGTCGAACAATAGCTAATAGTTAATTGGCTTGACTGACGTCAATGAGTGGTTTGACTTGAGTGGGTGAGTAGTATTACTGATGTCGGAAATTGTCGGTGAGTAGCTTGATTGATGTCGGTGAGTAGTTTGACTGATGTCGTTGAGTAACTTGACTGATGTGAGTGTCTTGACTGTGGGCGGTGAGTAGTTAGACTTTTGCCGGTGAGTAACTTGACTGATGTCGGTGAGCAGTTTGCCAGTTGTCCGTAGGTAGCCTGATAAACGTTCGCGAGGAGCCTATTAACGCCTAGGGCAACCGTTACAAAGATATATTCAAGTGAGGAAACTACTTAACAAATTATACTGATAAGATTTACCACGCCTGTATATATGTGGAAAAAATGGATTGATTTAAACGAAAGCGAATATACACTAAATCGGCTGTGTTATCTGGACCATTCTCTGAAACAATTATACTATTTAACAATCGATATCAATCCAATTTCCATCATTGGACACTCTGTCGAGCTCTAAGAGAACATCCAGGGGTTTTGCAAAACATCCGTGAAACAACACGGGAAACCAAACGGAAATGCTGGTTTGTTAATTACGTAGGACTAGGGCTGTCTAAAAGCTAATCAGCGGTGACAATGGGGGAACTCGTACAGCCCCTCGAGGTAGACCTGAGTGTGAGAACGTCCGCCTGAGATAATGTCAAAAGTCTGGTGGTGAAAGACACCTGCACCTGATGGCTGAACCCAACGCCGATGGCAAACCCGAACCAGTTTATGACAGAGTTTTTGTATTAATCACACAGTTTCTGCGTCTTGACATCATCCATTAAGGAACGGCCGTCATTATGGTAACATAGTACATTAGCACAAAGCAGAATTGTGCATAGTTCCATTTGTGTCACGTGTATTAATTCTCCAGCAATATCAGGATCAGTGCCCTAAACCTTTCACAGTATTATCCAAGGGCACGGATATGTCGGACATGTCAACCCAATACACAGGCGAACTACAGGATCTTGATGATAATTCCAAAACAGAATAATGTTGACTTTAACAAGGGAGACAAACCTTTCACACTAATTTTGCATTTACCACACATTATACAGAAGAATCCCTTGTAACTGACTAGGAAATTCTCCCCGGTGTTGCATTGGTGAGGTGTAACTTCCTTCATGTAGAGAAAGAGAGAGAGTCTACTTGAATGTTAAGTACAATTACTGTGCAGCATGTCTGTGAAAAATTGGAGTGGTGTGATTCCTACGTTTTGTTTTATCAGAAGGAGAAATTAGGTCAAAAGCAGATTTCGCTATTTTACGGAGGGAATTCTCATCATAATAAAATTATGATTACGTGAACCAAAATCAGTTGTGCATATTTGATGTCAAGCTGGTGAGTTCTAATATATTGCGAAGTATCATGTTGGTTCATGCAATCATATTTTGGTAAATCGAAAAAATCAAATATTTTCTAGGACCTTCATAACTGCATATTCACCATAATAGTTCATGATTTGAAGTTCGTTGTTCACTATATAGTACAGCGGTAACTCTCGTGGCTAACAAAATAGAAATAACAAAATCAAATATCGTTAAAGTTCCATTCCTAAGTTTGCCCTAATTTTTTCTAAGTAACATCAGTTACAGAGAAAAAAAATTAAATTAGGCAAAAGACATGTCTTATTTGATAACATTTTGCAAAACTCCATATTGGATACATTTGCAACTATAATAAGTATATATGGACAACATATGGTACGCATATATGCTTCCATTGAAAGTTCATTGCAGCCAAAGATATGAAAGTGGTATCCACGTTATCTCTCTGTTTCAACGCACCACGCGTTAAGTGTTAGCATACCGAATTATGGGGAAAGGCGCCTGAAGGTGTTTATCAGTTCACCTTAAAAATGTGCCACACAGCCCAGGCGATACATTCACGATATAATTCGTAAGGCTACACTTGTTTTAAATCCAACCTCTTATAGATCTTACTTGAAGAAATATCAGTGGATAAATTAGTGTGGAAAAGGGTACTGTGGACGCTCGTCGTTAGTAGTGAATATTTTTTTTTATCACCGGTCTATTGCACCGCAAGACCTGTTATATAACAACTTCAACCGCATTCCGGGGAAGCCCTTGCGTTATTCTGTAGTAGATCTGTCACCGTGAACAGGTTGGCAATCGGCCTGAGCGACAGAGGAACGATTTCCCATCTAGTTGCAAGGGGTCCTTTTATTTTTTATCGACAATGGGCGTGAAGATGACATCGGATTAACATTGAGGAATATAAATTTCCATTGCACTGTCTAAATGCTTTAACATAAACATATGCTACTTTATATGCAATCTTTAATCCTGGTGTACTTTCGGCTTACTCCCACCTAGTTATTTATGAATACTAATTACTACAATCACACAGCAGCAGTCCTATCCAGTTAGGCGGTGACGTGATTTGAAATAGTAGTTGAAGAAGTTGGCATCCTACTGATGCCCTTGTTGTTATGTCGTTAATTATAGCCATTATTGATAGACAACAGAGACAGCGAGGCAGAATTACTTCAAGACTACAACAACCCTTTTTATGTGGCGTAAAGCTTTGAGAGCAGTGAGGATAGCACCTGCGAAACCTCTGAGCCCAAGTTTAGGAGGTGTAACGATTCAGTGTGGCGGAAGAAAAGTTACGGACATTGACTAAGTACTGTCATGATGATATGATAAATTTATTTTCCGTAAACCCAGATTTTGTGTCACGGTTTGAACGTCAGGTTCAAATGGGTCAATCCGTTGTCTCACGGCGAGCGTCCTACTCGGAACATTATGCATGTGCTCTGTCAAACTGAATAGACTGTTTAAATATGCATTATATAGTCAACTGTAATATGACTGGATGGTTGTCATGTCTGATGTCTCCAGAGTATCATTCCAGCTAGCCAGCACTATAATCTTGTTACTGAGACTTGCCTGTGACAAGGAGACATTGGCATTATTTGTCCAGAAATAGATTATACTGGACTGATCCAAGAGTAGTGCTGTCATGATATGATTGGAGAATATGGTCACAGTGGCAATGAACACAGAGAGGCACCTGGTTGACTAAATATTACAATATGACGTACAGTGTCTTCCTAATGTCTATATATTCCCAGGTGTCTCAGAAACATTGTTGTGTTTTATGTTTCTTGTCACCCAGGCAGTTTTACGTGTATCCGGGCAGAACTCCACTTGTCCAGGCAGTTCGGATACTTCGGCGCCCAGGTATACCTCCCCAGCGCTTCCGTCGTCCTCATCTCATGGATCTCGTTCTGGCTCAACGTAGACTCAGTTCCTGCGAGAATCTCGCTGGGCTTGCTGACTGTACTCACCATGACAACGCAGTTCTCCAGCGTCAGGGACAAGCTCCCCAGCGTCAGTTACGTCACCGCCTTGGATGTATGGATGTCGGCTTGCCTTTTGTTCGTCATTTCGTCGCTGTTGGAGTTCGCCCTCGTCAATGTTTTAGTGAGGAGGGATTACACGTCCAAGGGACGCATGAAGATATCGGAGAGTTACCATGGACGGGATGGCTACGGAAGGTCTAAGGAACTCTACGCATGCGTAAGTACCTTATGTTAGCAGTGTATACATAGCATAGATCGGTTGTCACTTCGTAGGGAAACCTTATCGCGTTAACATTGATGCGTTTACGAAGGCTTTAGAGGCTCGTCACATAAACAATGCCAATGAAGAGTTAAACAAGAAGTCTACTGCTCTCACTAGTAATTGCGGTGGGCTTTGAACTGGTGATTCGGAACATTTCCTCACGAGAAACCCGGTAAATGCCTGAGAAGAATTTGCCCCACAATAAAGCAATCTCATATTTCCCATTCTTCATTCCTATCTCGTTCTGCATACCAATGCGTCTTCTGCCATCGATCTTTGTCAAGTCTCTTCATCACAGGGATCAGGAACGGATCTTTTCCGTCCTTTTTACCATATGAAGAAAGTCTTTGTAAAACATTCATAGTGTTTCGATACTGGCTCTTGGATAGCAGAAAATTTCCCGAGGAATACCATGAAACTGAAACGTTACTCAAAGAGAGGGCCATGGTTGAATGAGGTGAAGGCAGTCCACATGACAAGGGGTTGGCTGTCAAGGGATGCCTGGAAAGCGATCATTACGAGTAATGCTCATCGAAGCAACATTTGACTGATCCCTACCAACAAAGTGCAGCTAACTGCATCGGAGGCATATCCAGTAGGATTCAGTCTGCTGACTTGGCATTATCAACATTTCCAGTCAGTTTAAATATAACAGCAGTTTGACCAAACACAAAGCGTACTGATGTAAATAGGTCAGTGTAGCGTACATGGAACACAAGGGTTCATTTTGAGTCAGCCACCCGTACTGAGAGTCAGTTAACGACAAATGATTACCTCAACTTTACGCTTTTAAATTACCATTATGTGTAAAACTATTTACAGCATATCCTGGTTATGCTAGGACAGTTGCTACTTTATGCCGTGATGGGGAAAGTATTCTTCGAAAACCAGTAATATAGGATCATGTTGTACAAAGTGTGTTTTGTCGCATTATTTCTGACTAGTTTAGTGAAGCTTCACCATACCCGCACCTATCCTAGTTATACGTACAACTGTAGTTCTTCAGATTGCGCGTTACTTTTGACATAACTGACAAAATGTGGTTGCGTGTATTATGCATGTCACATTGACATTGGAAATTCAGTGATTTCCAACCTTATGGAGCTCGATAAAAATATGCAATGTTCTCCGTTGTATAACGATGCCGATTTTTCTTATAAAACCCTAAAAAAACGTTCTTTCTTTATCTGATCTTTGTTTGCTTTGGACGCATGGTTAAATAACTTCTCTAATTTCCTCGATAATGAGTCACAGTGGATCTTTGCCCAAGTCGTTTAAAAATATCCAGAGGAATTGAATATAGACCATCTGCAGCGCACTTGCCACAGTTTTCACACAGTTCGAACTTTCTTCTATAAAATATGTCCTTAACGCACAAAAACTTAAAACCGTCACCATTTTCTTCCTGCAGGCCAAATCCGATGAATGGGAAAGGAAACCAAAGAAGATCTCCTATTCGTGTATTCCAAGCGCCAAGTTTTTAGGAAGTGCACGTTTCGTCGACAAAGCGGCTAGAGTCGTATTTCCTGTCATGTTCGTTATATTTAACTTCGTTTATTGGATGATCTATTTGGACATGTGGATCAAATGAAAACGTTCCATCGCTTGCCTCAATGTGGGTACTAAATGCTGTAATCGGTGAAGAGGGGTTAAAATCCGAAGAGCTGATCTTGTTTGTTTAGAATTTCTGGGCGGTAACGGCACTGTAGGTCTACAAGTTATGTACTTGAGCCCACATGTCTTTCCTTCCGCGATATGAGGCACTTCTCATAAATGTTTGGTATTATTAAACAGGTGTCAGTATTTTGGACCTAGGGCATATAAATTCATTCTGTCCTACGGTTGAGGTTCCATGATGGTGAACAATCGTGAAGAAAAAGAAATTTTACGGAGCATCATTTTGGATGAGACGACTGCTATAATTACCAATGACTTAAGAAAGAATCTAAGACTTTATGATGTTGATAAAAAAGAGATCAAATGCCTTATATGATTTTCCAGCTTGCCTTAATGTATCATGTCACGTAACAATACCATTCATTGTAGACATTCGGGATTTCATGAATTGTTAATTAGTGTAGCATATACATGTACATATCAGTAACATCTCTATCATTCGTTCAAAGCAATGTACTTAAAAAGAAGCTTTCCTCACCAACATGAATTTTTTGCTTCTATCTTTGGCGCATCGTAACTCTGTGAAGCTCTATTTAAATATTGTAACTTGATTTTTTACTAATCTGTAGAAATGTCTTGCGCGTTTGTCTCAGTTTAAACGGTAAACTTGTTCAAACAGTTAAATCAGTTACATCTAGTTTTTTCAGAACCTGTATTTGTTTTTCCGTCTTAAATTAATACCATGCAAACACCGTTATCATTGCCACATCAATAAATTAGAAAATGCAGCTTATTCGATTTTCTGTGACTACTCGAGTTATATGTAGGATGAATATTAAATTTTTAGACGTGCCTAATAAGAACTTTTCAAATGAAAGGCCAAGGTACCCTTTTTCTTTAAATTTGATGGTTTTAGTCATGATAACAGTATCGTTTGATAAGGTACTCCCTATAACAGCGCTTAAGTGGAATTCAAACTAATGTCAGCAGAGTTATTTTCGAACGACCCTTCTATATTATTTGGCTATAAATATTGTACAACTGCTATGCATCATGTACAAGACCTTTGGCATATAACAACGCAAGTAAGTGACAAGGAAACAAATGATTAATTTGGGCGAAAAGATTAAATTTCAGATTAAAACTTTCTGATTGCTTTATGTCTGCTTCGTATGTACTTCTTCATGGCATTTGTGAAAATCGCATAAACCTTTGGTATTTATTTGCAAACAGAAAACTTTTGGCGTTCTGCGTAAACCCATGTCTTGGATGGAAAACGCTGTTAAAATGTAACTCTGTCAAAATCTATTTTTGAATTTGAAGTCATTATTTTTGTAAGTTTAAATCGCTTTATTATTATGATTAAGTGGTGATTAACAAGATGTTTGGATGTATAAATGTATCATTGTAAACTTCATTGATTCTGGTGCTTTTTGAATGGACGTAAATATTTGGTAATTCTATTTATACATACTCCATGTACCAGTTTTGATGCCTTAAGAGGACATACCCATGCTAGTATGTTGGATCTAATAAACAGATACAACGGATTCCTCAGTTTTAGGCCACGCAACATATTGCTTATCATAATGTCGTGTCAACCAATCGATTCCGGATTTTAACTAGCGAGTAGCTAACTGGCATGTAGTTGTATTCAGTTTTTCATTTCAGCAAAATCGGCCTGACGAACACATCTTTGCAGGGGGTATATTTATAAATTCCACGTGACGAGCGTAGTCGCTGATAATACCATTAAGATTAAAGCCCAGTTTGACTGGAAGAGAAAAGATTTCCAGACATGTCAAAATAACCCCATGTGCACGGCAGACTCTAGCTCATCGTTTGTATTGCCGATGGTACTAATGAAATAACTCGCTGCTTGACTGACTGAAAAAGCTGCGAAGTAAATAAATCAAGAATTCTTCCACGCATACAGTATTTGTTGTGCTGTGATGCAAGTGAAAAATTTAATATAGGCAAGTTTCAGTAGAATATGCAAGTTCATGGTCACCGTATAACTTATGACTCCACGTCTTGCCTCTATAGTGGCACCTTTAAGAGTCCACATAGAACCTTATTATTAGGTTTTAGTTTAGCACCCCATATGAAAAGGAAACTGAAGAAAGTGAAATTTCGCGGAAAATGGCTGTTTTCGGGTATTGCGATCAAATGTATAGAGTGGCCTTTACACATAGAAAAGAAGGTGCGCCCATTAAAGCCTTACTGGTTCCATGTCTTGCCTCTGTAGTGGCACCCCGTAAGGTTCCATATAGAACCTTATTAGTAGGGTTTAGTTTAGAACCCCATATGAAGGGTGTCAGGTTGCACCAGGATATCATTAAGGCCTAAGTGGAATTTACGACCGCTGCCTTTTCCAGATGTTATCTTTCTACTCTAAATATCCATTGCATATGAAATCCTCTTCATACTTGTTTTGGAGTTTGTAATTGTGGAAAATTTTATTTTTCTTTCCTTATGTCCACCATCATGAATGTATCTGATTTGTTTGAAGGGTGAGGGTTCGCACTAAGGAGAAAACAAGTTTACATAGGATAGTATATTAGTGTTCAGAATAGAACCATAAATGCCTTTATAGCATCCTAACTGATCCCTCTTTTTCCGGTTGAGAAGTGTTATTCGAAAATCGGACGACACTTTAACTGGATTTTGAAACACATCTAATGTCGATGAGGAATGATATACAACATCATGTCATTGTAATGTTGTGCGTTATTGTCCATGTATATAGGCCTTAACAGATATATGTGTTATGTTCATTATTATTATAGACTAGACTCCCACCAATCCGGTCGCTGTGAGTTTAAGAACAGCTCATGCTGGCTTCCTCTCCGGCCGTACGTGGGAAGGTCTGCCAGCAACCTGCGGATTGTCGTGGGTTTCCGCCGGGCTCTGACCGGTTTCCTCCCACCATAATGCCCGCCGCCGTCGTATAAGTAAAATATTCTTGACTACGGCGTAAAAACACCAATCAATCAAATCAAATCAAATTATAAACTAGAATATTTCTAAAGCCAAGCGCTCATGAACAGTTTTCCTCTGTCTAAATTTTCTCCTAGTGAGAGGTTGTATTTAACCGGAGCACTTTGTGTCCTACTGCTTCTTTCGTTCTTTTCGACTATTCTTAAATGCTATACTTTAAGAAAGATCACATCACTGACTATATGTGAATATTGGCTGAAATGATACTGAGTCAAGAGATAACTCCACTGGACTTGACTGTCGTGAAAGTAAAATATTTCTTAAAACATCCAGTAATAAGTAAATAACAAATCGGGTATCCTTCACACACAAACCTGAGCGCCCTCACACACCGAATGAACAATTCTTGAGACCAGCGTTAATCACCAATGAAATAATTTGACAACTGGAGTTCTCATTCTCACACAGTTGTTTTGAAGAGAAAATAGTTACAGTGATTCATAACCACAAACGTGATTTTCAGGAGTCATGAAACATGTTTATGAGTATATCTGGGCTTCTGAGGCATGTTTCTGGGGCTCATGAGGCGTGTTTCTGGGGCTTCTGAGGCGTGTTTCTAGGGCTTATAAGCCGTAATTCTTGGGCTCATAAGGCTTGTTTCTGGGGTCTATGAGGTGTGTTTCTGGGGCTTCTGAGGCATGTTTCTGGGGCTCCTGAGGCGTTCTTCTGGGGCTTCTGAGGGGTGTTTCTGGGGGCTTCTGAGGCGTGTTTCTAGGGCTTATAAGCAGTAATTCTGGGGCTCATAAGGCTTGTTTCTGGGGCCTATGAGGTGTGTTTCTAGGGAGGGTTTGTACAAATACTGATAGTGCAGATCTTCACTCCTTCTCACGTCGTTTGAGGCCGTTAGACGTGTAACAATGAAGTTCATTATCATTTCAGTTTCCTTAATGGATTGTACAACACACATTCAGTTGTTATCAAAGTGTTCCATTTTATAAATGGGCTATATGAGTATCGTATCTTTCATAAACTAGTATAGTATACTTTTATTTGATGGATTAGTGTAAAAAAATCCATTTATATGCTATGATTAAATAAAAAGCATTTTGAATGTGTTTTGAGTTAGGTATGTTAATTTGATCCAAGTTGAAACAATTTTGACAATTTTATCACATATATATAAACCGTGCCAGATGGAAATCAAGAGGAGCCAGGCTTAATCCTCCCACTTCATTTGTCAAGGAATTATACAGTTCCAACGGGACGCCTTATACGGTTTGTGTATATTTTGCCCCTCGATATAACTGAGACGAGAAAACACAGTTGATCTCCTTGTTCAATATATATACAGGGCAACTCTCTTGGTTGATTGTTTAATACCTTCCTCTCCGGCTATGTACGTGGGAAGGCTGCCAGCAGCCTACGGATGGTTTTGGTTTCCCCTGCGCTCTGCTCGATTTCCTCCCACCATAATGCTGGCCGCCGTCGTATAAGTGAAATATTCTCGAGTACTGCAAAAAACACCAATCAAATAAATAAATAAATAAATGTTGGTCAGAGCATCCGTTTCGTGGTCGAGAGGTCAGCTTTAGAAACTGTACCTGTAACTGCCTCGCTTTGGGCTCAAAACTGAAAGGTTAGAGCAAGAAAACAGGATTTCTCTGCCTGATGTAAGCAAAATGTGACTGGGCTGGATGTCATGTCTGGTGTCTTCGGCATGGTGTTCCAGTGGCAGCATCACTTTGGCCGGATGGACTCAAACTGCCACAAGAAGACAGTACATATGCATTCCGAAGAACACCTCGTCATCATATGACTGAAAAATTGTTGAGTAGACGTAAAACTCAAGCATACATACAAACATATATACACGCTGCTTAAGAATATTTCACTTACGAGACGGCGGCGAGCATTATGGCGGGAGGAAATCGAGCAGAGCGCAGGAGAAACCAAAACCATCCGTAGGTTGCTGGCAGGCCTTCCCACGTACATAGCCGGAGAGGAAGGCAGCATTAACAGGACTTGAACTCACAAAGACTGAATTGGTGGGAGGCTTCTGGGTCATTAACGCGCTTACCAGCTGAACCACGGAGTCCCCCTCCCCCCGCTAGCCACCACGGAGATGGTCATTTGAGTAGAGCAGAAAACTCCGGTCAAATGAATACAAAAGACGACATAATAATAGTTTTGCGTCACTAAAATGTCATGTCGAAGATACGAAGTGTCACTCTTTCTCATTATATAAAAGCTGAATCAACCAGATTACTGATGTTATAGTCTTCGGTTTGGATCGTTAGGGGATTGAATTCCGGATACACCGTATAAGAGGTAGAAGCTCTATCAACTACACATCTGCAACCATTACCAAATCGGTGGAAATCAGATAGTGGTATAATACCCGGTCGGGGTACAACCTAGCTGATTGGTTTGTTTAAGACTGAAATGTATTATAAAAACAAATTATTTTTACAAGATGAGGTAAATGTTTTCCGTTCATTGACACAACCATACCGTCTCCCCGAAGCATCATATTATTGATGATGTTATAAACGTGGTGTTTGGTGCACACCTTCTACTTTATATAAAATTTGCTTACAGCTTGGAAATTGATAAACGTCACCGTCTGTATCATTAAAGGTTACACTTGTCACAGTTGTTGCCGAGTTGTAGTACTTTTTCCACATAATCCATATTGTGCCACAGAAAGTTTTCGGAGTTATGGGTCGGCGTTAGAACAGATTGAGGATTTCCTGTTTCGATCTAACGACCGACCTGTGTCAGACGACCGATTTGTGTCAGCTAAGAATTCGAGGCCGTCAAACTGCTGTTTACATTATACAGTGATAGAAAAGGGCTTGTGATAACCTATACGGTATGATAAGCAGACGTCATGTGTAGCATTAACTTAACGGTTACTTAAAAAGTAAAAATTATTTAATGGATATACTGCACACTGAACTAACGCCAATTCTGCCCAGGTAAGTATACAGAGTTATGAAAAAGGACCATACCATCTGTCCACGTTGTTGTACTCTGATTTACAGTCGATAATGGAGGTACATTATCATTATAATGATAATAATGTACATTATGTGTATTTATATCTTTATCAGCTAATTCTATTTGTTTGTATATAGGAACCTTTCATATTCTGTAAATCAATCTATTTTGTTCATGTCTATGTAGTTCTAAATGTGATATGTAATATCCCATGTTCTTCTTGTAAACCCGAAATTATATTAAGGTTGTGCAGTTTCCTATGTCAGTTCTCCCACTCACGATCCATCATTCTATTCACAAATGAATGGACATTTGTGTTAATTATAATTTAGAACGGCGCCAATCCCTCTGGGGATAATGTACGTGTTAGTTTCGACAGTGTTTTATGCAAGCAAACCGACTAAACTTCTCAACTTATTTTAAACCGCTCGTTTGATATCGTCCATAACACGTATCTTTCCTGAGCTTCAGTGCTCACAGTGAGAGTGAGAGTGTGAGAAGTTCATATTGAGTGTATGAGAAGTTCATATTGAGTGTATGGGTAGTTCATATTGAGTGTATGGGAAGTTCATATTGAGTTCATATTGTATGTATGAGAAGTTCATATTGAGTGTATGGGAAGTTCATATTGAGTGTATGGGTAGTTCATATTGAGTGTATGGGAAGTTCATATTGAGTGTATGAGAAGTTCATATTGAGTGTATGGGAAGTTCATATTGAGTGTATGGGAAGTTCATATTGAGTTCATATTGTGTGTATGAGAAGTTCATATTGAGTGTATGGGAAGTTCATATTGAGTGTATGGGTAGTTCATATTGAGTGTATGAGAAGTTCATATTGAGTGTGTGGGAAGTTCATATTGAGTGTATGAGAAGTTCATATTGAGTGTATGAGAAGATCATATTGCTAAATATGAAGATATATTTTGAAGACGTAGTTCTAAATCCATTCGTAAAATATTTGGATATTTGTAGTTGATATATAGCTGATGTCATTGGCGTTGTAAGACAAGTAAATCTTTGGGGAAAATATCTGAAGTGAAATGCAATTTCAGGTGTTGGACATTTGAGTTTGGTTATTCCCGAAATTTAGCTTAAAGGAAGAGGCAACAAGTAATGAGCATTAATGCTACAAGTCGTAAAAACTGCTCTATTTTCCTTATCCAAGTGCAAACTTTTAAATGATTGAAATTTTGTGGAAAACATTAAATAATTTGTGTGTCTAGCTGGTTTCACAAAAGCAACCACATTCAGGATTATGGTCCTTTAGTTTGACATATATACCCACTGAACCACTGCTCCGTTCCATCAAGCTCAGGGTGGGCCAGGACTATTCCAGACCAATGCTCGTGGAGAACGGAGAGACACGGGGCAGCGTCTTGTCCTCAACTCTGTTTAATATTACTATCAATGACCTTCCCAGTGTCCTGTCATCTAAACTGAAATGTACTCTATTAGCAAATGACAAAGCCATGTGGTGTATTTCAAGGAATCTTAAGTTCTGTACCAAATATATCCAGCAGTGTATGGATGATATTGCTGTGTAGAGCTTTAAATGGGATCTCTGTTCTCGTCTGTCAAAACGGAAGTGAGTTATATTTACCAGGAGAACCATAAAGTATGTTGTGATTACCTTAAATAATTCTCAAGTCATACTTTCTTCCTCCTTCAGATATCCCGGGGTAGTGCACGGCTTATTTAGTCTAAGCATATTGACTACATGATAACGAAATGCAAGAAAGCCATCTGTTTGATGAGGAGTGTCTCTGGGCGAGAATGGGTTGCTGACAGACACTGCTGCTGTTATTGTATCATTCCCTCATCCGCTCAAGGCTAGATTACTCTGGTGAGGCTTACGACTCGGCCCGTGTCAGCCTTAAGTCTAAGCTTGATGCAATGCCGTATCCGGCGCTACGGATCTGCACAGGCTAAATGCGGACGTCCCCACTCAATGCCATGCAGGTATTTTGCCAAGAATGGCCCCTGCACATCCTCAGATGACAGCGCACTATCGGGTTCTCGCTTAGACTTAGTTCTCGCACCTTCCTACTATGACGGCTTGTATAACACCCTTCCTAACACATCATTATCATTCAGAGTTCCAGTCAAATAGCCGCTCTCCCTCTATGTGAGGATTTAAACATACAGCCTTCCTCTGTTCGAAACTTTCCACCACGAAACCTGGTTTTCCTACATAACTCCACTGACCTCTATTCTAACACTAACAAGTCTGATAACTCAGATATCTCCTTATTATGCGCTAAAGACCATATCTAGTCAAACTGGTCACAGTACCTGCAAGTTTACAATAACACATCTAAATGTTCTAACACCAATGTGCCGGGGGCGTCATGTTGTGTGCCAGAAATTAAAAAGAAGCAAGTCCTTTAGGCTCTCTGACTCTCTAGCTGTGTTCACTGCGGAACTCATTGAAATTATTTGTGATGGAACTGAGGCAAACACGGGCTGTTATTTTACTGACTCTTTCTTCTTTACAGCCTCTGATGAATTTTTCGTGGAACAAGCCCTCTACGGGCATTTTTGAAATACTCTACCTATTCACCACACTTGATTACCGTGGCGTCCCTGTATCCTTTGATTGAGTGCCTGCTCACATCGGTATTCCTGGTAATGAGCAGGCTGACCAGTTGGCTAAACAAGCTCTTATGTTTTCTCACTATTCCCTTGGTGCTAACCAATTAGCCAAGTGGAAGACAAATAGATATGTTGCAGGGCAAATGGGATAATTCCGACAAAGGGAGATTTCTCCATGAACGCAACCCAATGGTTACCTTACACTATGAAGTGCTAGTATTTCGACTCCCATTCGGTCACCTACCAACCATGATACAGAATTTTGCGAGGAATGTTTCCTGGAGGACAGTATCCAACACCTCATGTTTCGTTGTGTACGCCATACATATTCCCGATGCAAGGGTACCACTATCGGAGAGGGAAAATGATAAAACAATGTCTTATTCAACTCTCAGATAGCGATAGGCCTTACAGAAGATCAAACAAAGAAACACGGAGACACTTGAATTAGTTCAATACATTTATGTGAACAATATAGACAAATAGTACAACTGACAATGATATACAAAACAATACAAATAATTAAAAAATATATAGTTTCTCACTGATGACCGCGTCCAAATCCAATGGAGTACTCCGGCTTCCAAGGGCAAGTCAGATGACGTAAATATAGAATCCACAGCCCTTGGTAATTCTCAAATGTAAGGATGACAGTCCTGTAAGTGACAAACAGCAGAAGGAACTGCACGCCGACGATGGTAGATATCCAACTTCCCGACAAGGTGCAACTTTGCTGGGCGGACTGGTTCACAGTAGAGTCTGTGATGCCGAGCTGGCGTTATATGTTTCCCCCCCCCCCCCCGGAAATATGCACAAAGTTATTTCAGGGTAAACTGGGATGATATGTAAGTAATCTCACAAAGAAACAATGAGCGATACAAGCTACAAAAGAACATCTCAAAGTAAATATCAAGTCGCGAAACATTATCTCACAAAGTGCTACGTACAGACAAATGGAGTACAAATTGACGTATATCGAATTGCACGAAAGCCGATATCTCCATATCCCACAAAATCATTCTAAGTGGACGAAAGTAAATGTGCTCGTAAGTGGACATAAGTAAAATGGCTGTGAGCCTTAAAACTTCGTCGCTCCTATTTGTAGACTTTGGCTTGATCGTAAACATGCTTATAATACGAGTACATCTTTCCAGAATTCCACTCTATGTACTGAACTCCAGTTTAGGCTATAACGTGCACAGAGTGAAAAATGTAGGCCAGACACAGACTCTGTTAGCCCAAAAACAAATAAAAAATAATAAAAAGTACAATACAACATTTTAAAGACAGGGTTCGTAGCACTTCTCCGTTGAAGAAAAGATAACTGCACAGAATCTTTACAATCACTGAATACAAAATATATTTTTACAACCGTGACAAGGGATAATGTACATATACAAAGAAATATACATATACAAATATAAATTAAACTCTTTATAGCATATCAGCCACTATAAATTATGCTTACCAGCAAAATGTACAATCTCCAGAGCATAAGCCTGTAAAGTCAAAAAATAATGGCGCTTTCATCTTAAATTACATTAATAACACTGAATTATTGTGATAAGTACATTCAATATGACATCTATATACAATTGCCATTATAAGATGATGTTAAACAATCCCTAAAGGATTTCAAGGATCACGATATGTATACCGTGTATACAATGACACTACTTATCACAACTAATAATTATGTAATGCCATTATTCCGCATGTACAGCAAAACTTTGTGTTTGTAGACATAATTCTGTAGGGAAGTTGTTTAATGGGTACAGCATTTTCTACATCTATATCGTGCACTGCGGTATTAGTACAACCTGATACATCATAACATATGTCAGCAACTTACAAATATCCTGTCTCTGACTTTTAGAAAGATGACCTCACGCTTCATCTAAATTATTCTATACACCTGAGTTATCCAACTTAGGATCTAACAATTCCACTTGAATGCTACCGGGCTCATTACATGTAGTAGATAAATCATACTCTCCTTTACACGGTTTAATACTGTGCTGGGCTGACTTGCTTCACGGGAATGGTACTTCTTCAACATATTAATCTGATGCACTCTTTCAGTTTTCCTATGATTGGGTGTGCTAATAATGTAGTTAACAAGGTTGACTATCTTCACCACCTGATATGGTCGGCTGAATTTGGCCTTAGGTGGTTCCTGAGGCGGGGGAATAAAAGTAAAACTCTGTCTCCAGGAGATAAACTTCTTGGATTAACCTTTCATTTTAGCCTTTTCATTTTATGAGGGAGCTCGAGCTATCTCCCTGTCACGAAATTGTGAAACATAATCTAACAAGTTTCCTTCTGTTTCCTGGGCCAAGATACACGCCTTCATCAAAGCTAAAGGACCTCTGACCTTATAACCATACACCAACTCAAATGAACTAAACACAATGGACTCATTCGAAGTATCCCTGGTGGCAAACAATACAAATAGGATCCTCTTGTCCCAATCTTCTGGGATTTCCATACAATAACCTCAGACAGCATTCTTCATAGTTTGATGGTATCTCTTCAAAGCACGTTGAGACTGAGGGTGGTAAGCTGTGTATTTAAATCTCTTAATCCCCAGCTGATACATAACTTCCTGAAATAGGCCAGACATAAAATTTGACCCCTGGTCCGATTGTATTTCCTTTGGTAAACCATACCTGGTGAAAAAGTGTAACAGACCATTAACTACCTGAGGAGTAGTTATCTGTTTCAGTGGGATAGCTTCAGGATATCTAGTAGCTGTATCCATAATAGTCAAAAGATACTTGTATCCCGACATAGTTCTAGGTAAAGGGGCAACACAATCAACAAGTACCTTACAAGTTCACCAAAAGCAATAATAAGAATTAATGGTGCAGGCCTCACACCATGTTGTGGTTTTCCTACCAGTTGGCAGGTGCCACGTCTTAAAGAAATTAACCACATCCTTATGAATCCTAGGCCAGTAAAAATGGCGAGTGATCTTACTTTCCGTCCTGCTAATTCCTAAATGTCCATCTATTGGAATCTCGTGAGCCATTGTAAGTACTGTCTGTCTATAGCTCGGAGGTAAGACAACTTGGTTAAAAATTGCTTAATCATCATTAGGTGATACACGGGGAGATCTGTGCTTTCTCATCAACAGTTCACCCTTCATGTAGTATCCATCAGGTACATCAGCTATTTCCTCCACAGATAAAGGAGACTTACTTTAACTCCCTTAATTCAGGGTCTAACTGTTGTTGTCTAACCACCGAAGATCGAGACAACACAGGACTGTCTAACTCCTGACCATCCTCTACACCATCAATATCATTAAAAAAAGTTG
The DNA here is from genome assembly GCA_016165875.1 of Acanthopleura granulata. Lineage (NCBI taxonomy): Eukaryota > Metazoa > Mollusca > Polyplacophora > Chitonida > Chitonidae > Acanthopleura > Acanthopleura granulata. The sequence continues at coordinate 5,536,902 of JABBOT010000005.1, forward strand.
CTGCCAAATTATTATTACTAGCTGAATCTTCAATAGTAATAGAAGAATTGTCTTCTCGCTCTCTAGCCCTTTTCTGTGACCTGGTAACCACTAGCTGAATCTTCAATAGTAATAGAAGAATTGTCTTCTCGCTCTCTAGCCCTTTTCTGTGACCTGGTAACCACGTTAGAGGGGAGGTATGCCTTGAAATTTCTCCTGTAGGTCTTCTGTGTTTTCATCCAAACCCGGAACACTACAGACATGAGGACACACCTTGACTTTCTCTCCTGCTAAGTTATTACCTAGCAAAAAGGAAATACCTTCCATAGGCAAAGTATTAACAACACGTACAGTTAATAAATCAGTAAACAAATCAGAAGTTTGTGTATCATCCAGTAATGGAACAGAAACAAAATTTCCATTAATACCCTGGATCAAAACATGACTGTTGGCATCAACATGTCTATCCGGTTATAATTTATAAGGAATGGAAGTATTCCGTCTCCAAGATAATAGTTTGTGGAATTTCCGTTTATCGGTTGTCAAAATTTTATTATCCGTTTCTCTAAAAGACCGGAAAAGACGAAATAAAATGGCCACAGAATACATATGTCCATCTATGAAGTCATTCTAATCTGTGTATCTTATACATTGTCAGATATGACATAACATTATCCTATCATTATGTAGTGATAATAATCATGAGAGTGGAGGACAAACAGAGGAGTCCAGGTCACCAGATTGGGTTCTTTGGATATCAGAGACAGATAGCCGTTTTATCTAGCCAATAGATAAGGAATAAAGCACTTGTGCGAGATTGGGTTAGAACATGCTCACTGTAGCGGTAAGATAAGAGACTACAATGTGCAATTGGTGTATGTCACATAGTGGATTTGCTGATGTAAAGTTAACATGGTTAAGGCCATGCAACCATGCATGCTATATTCTGACAGATTTTAGGCGTACACTTGATCGAGTTGCCTAACTCAACAGATATCTAACTCGAATAAAACTGTTCGCTAGTTGGATTAGTGAATCCCATAATTAAAATAGTCGGCGTTCATCATGTTCTGTTCTGATGTTCAGCTTTCCAGAAATTATTGCTTTGACACGATATAGATTAATAATAATTTGTTTTGCTTTTTTTTTTTTTTACAGATTTAGTCATGGATTTTGTAATTAAATGGGATTAAAAACTAATGACATGTACTGTCGACGGTTAGCGATATTTAAACTTACAAAAGAGAATCACCATGAAAATGTCTATTAAGTAAAATGATAACAGTTCTTTATGGATGGGATGTGGAACATTTTCCATAGCCTTGCTGGCTCAACCATCTCAGATGCACGTTAGATATCTGTGACAGTTCGTGTTGCAGTTGGAATCTATATCCCGCTAATCCGGCTGTAACCTTCCCACTGGTGTATTACACATATTTGAAAAAGGCCCTGTTTTTTTCCGCGCATTGTGTAAACCTCAAAATAATTACAGTGAATAGTTCTGACAGGCATTAAGGCGGTGGATCCCCATGAAAAAGTTAAACATATTTAACGGAGTTTTAATCATTGTTTACAAATCTGCCTTTTTACAAGATGTGCTGCCTTGAACAGAACCTCAAGAAACGCCAAGAATTACCAATCTCGACTCCTGCCCAGTAGTGTTTGTATAAAAAGGAGAGTGCTAATCTCGCGGCATACCTATTACTAAAGAGCAATAATTACGATGCACAATCAGATTCTCGACAATAGGTTAGCTGCTTGATATGTCGATTTTCCTGGCTGCCAACTCTCATGAGAACGTTTCTATTGTGAAGATGTCGATAAAATCCATATTTACAGTAACGCCTCCTGTGTATACCTCTAATGAGGTTCTGTTTGTAAATGGAAATGATGGAGAGTAAGCTCTTTGTTGAAAGCTGATTTGGAACGGATATCATTATGAATACATTACAGAATGTCAAAGAGCATGTCCAAATGGAACATCGACTTTGGAATGGAAAAGTTTCACCGCTATTATCGGTATTTATGTTATATTCAATACCGAGTCAACAGAAAGACGAACGACTTCGCTGCATGTCAATGTTCTGTTACTTAGTTGCAAAGAATTCTTGTTTGCAGATGACGGGAAAGTTGACAAGATCCTTCTATTTACTACAGCTGACAACCTTACTCTGCTGTGCCATAATGTGCACTGTGGCGGAACGTTTTATACATCGCCAGCAATTTTTGACCAGGTTTACAAAATCCATGGTCTAGTCGCTGATAAGACGACAACGCACGTACGAAAGAATGCTGATGCTGATCCTGGTAGCAGCAGAGCAGTTGAAACTCTTGTTCCAACCAATGACGATACAGGCCGACTTTGAGAAAGCATTTCACAAAAGGCTGTTTCTTTCACTTCACCCATGGCGTAACTGTCAGAAGAATGGTCTGCAGAGATTGTACCAGAGTGATGAAAAGGTACAAAAGGTTGTCCGCAGGGCCACAGTACTGCCACTTACACCAGTGGAACAGGTGTGGATGAATACCATAGGGGATGAATCTCTACTGCGTCGAGTTACAGATTCAGTTGATTAGGTAACTGAGTATTTGATTCAGGGAGGATGGTCGAAAGAAGTTTGGAACCACCGTCAAACCCATGGGCCAAGGACCGATAACAACGTTGAAGGGGGTCACTATCGAATGAATGCCCTCGTAGGGAAACCCTATCCAATGGGGTTGTGATATACGATTATCCCTTCAAGGTGTGTGTTGGGTCAAGTTGCTTGTATGAAATCTGGCGACGAGCCGTGTGGCTGTAACCAATGAAATCAATCTTGTTTTATTTATCTTGCAAGAGATTCAAAGTATAACGTGGTAGATCGATCATGGCTGAGTTATAAAGTCACCACCCAACTGTTGATAAGATAAATCAAATAAAGTGAAGAATGTAAATACTTAACTAGTTGTAAGCCTAAAAAACAACGCTTTTATTAGATAAAACAGAACTCGTGTGTGCCGCACCAACCACATCACAACACTGGCAACTTAATATTTCTGAAGAACTTCTCTTGTTAAATGATTAAGAACTAAAATGAAAGAACAGACGTATTTATGCAGAATACGCACAAGTTCTTTCTTTCACCATGAAAGTGTTCTGTATATCGTGAACTGCCCGTGTTCAACCTGCGCTAAAAACAATGGGCATACCTTGAGAGATGAAAAGTATTTTGAGGAGGAGAATAATTTTTTTTAGGAATTTCTCGCGAAAAAAAGCAATTTATTTTTGTGGCTTACTAGGGTGATAGCAAAAGATCTTAAAGATGAGTTCATATCAAGTTTATAAACCCATTCAGCCAATATCTCGAAAACCATTGCCTCCTTTATGGCGATTGACAGCTGCAGTATGCCTATGTGACACCTTAATCTCCGCAAAAGTTGACACTTCAACATTGCAAGTTGTTCGGGTGTCTCATGTTATTGCTTTAGGGATATTTTTCTGCGCTAAAAGCTAGACATTGGTTTTGGTCACCTTTCTGTTTACAATCCCCAAAGGCTGTCCGATAATACACTGCAAAGAGGTTGTCTGAGTTTGTGGTAAAACAAAGAACATCGACCAGTATTTGCAATGGGAAACATTTTGCTGCACCGTTCAATACCAGCTAAACTGATCTGGTTCATACCTTTTGGTTAGGATATTAACTAATAATGCATTTGCAAGGGCCCTCAACTGCGAACATTAGTAAATATGACTACATATTATACATGTCAGTATCCCGATTAACCCATAAAAGGAGTTTGAATAAGATCTGCTAAGAGGCCTGGGTCACTGTTGCCGGCACCACTGCTTTGGGACGATATTCTCCTGACCTTCAACTGACATCTTTTCTTTCGGTTCCGAAAGCATAAGGTAAATAGACGTGTGCTATTAGTGGATGTTCCTCGTTATATCGGAGTTGATAAAGAGGCTTGTTCTCAAATGTGTGTAAGTACATATTCCGTGATGACTGTAACCTCAAACCATGAACCAAACATGCATGTATGGTTCAGGGTTATTTTCGCGTTAGATCTGAGCGTTATAAATCCGTATAACAAACGTTAGCATTGCGGCAGGCAACTTGTGCTTCACACTGAAAAAGAAACCTATTTTATGGCTGTGAATTGTTTGGTAACCTGTTCATGTAACAATATTGTCATTATCCTTATTCTCGGATGTCATAGATCATTATTCCTTAGAGCCAACGACTTTGCACTGGCGGCCATTGCTTCACATTTCCTGATTTTATGATACATCACAAGAATGTCTCTTTTTCACATGAACTGACGTTAAATTGTCGATCGCTCTCAATTGAGTTATGTATATTTTAATCAAAGTGCGAGATGCAATGCTGCTCTTCATTACCTTGCTTTAGTGGTGTATTCAACACATGCCAGTAAGCCCCGTTGTATACAATGGAATTTCTTTTGGTTTATTTTTGGGACGTTTTGCTTACAAGCTGACGACCAAAGGACTTGGTCACAGGCACCATACCAAAGTAGTGTTTAAACACAATTATTCTAGTGTTCGGGGCGTGATATGCTCATTTGATCCGTATTTGTATCTTGCCAAATCTACATCAGGTTTGACGCTGTTGTTTCTTTTGTTAAGGGAAACGCGAATTCTTACAAGGCCTCGGTCACACGCCACCTTGGCGTTTGCGTTTATTTTCTATACGTGTGCAAATGAGAGTTCCACAACGCTGTGGAACTTCTTATACATTACATATCCAACAGAGCAAGCCGTAGTTTCCCATCATAATGAAATCCGCTGTCGTATAAATAAAATATTCTTGAGTACCGCCTAAAACTTCGATTAAATAAATAAATAAATCATTGGCAACATATGGATAGTCTGCTTCCTTGGAACGCCATTTTGGACACTACGCCATACTTAGTCACATAACACTGCAACCAGGCCAACTAGTTACCGATATAAGGGTCTTCATTCCAGAATCTACCGTGTAGGAGACAGCAAATCTATCCACCTTACCAATGCAGCCGGTACATAACAACTGTCTGGAATCAGATAGTGGTGTAAGAGCATACTAGTGTACAGGCCGGATGATTCCTTCAGTTAAGACATAAAATTATTATGGACGGAAATTATTGTTACCAGATGTCGATGTTTACGTTGTGCATAAATTTATTGGGTTATTGACAGCAACATGCCAGCCTTGCTTAAACAAACGGCATATCTATACTGGGGATACCTGTATATTTATACCTGGATTACGTAATTCTATGTGCCTATATATACAAATCGTCTCATATCTCTTTTTTCATTTGGATGTAGTTCCAAATGTGATGTCTAATGTCCCGTGTTCGATTTGTAATTCCGGTATTATAATAATTTATTTGATTGGTGTTTTACGCCGTATTCAAGAATATTTCACTTAGGTGACGGTGGCCAGCATTATGGTGGGAGGAAACCGGGCAGAGCCGGGCGGAAACCCACGATCACGATCAGGTTGCTGGCAGACCTTCCCACGTACGGCCGGAGAGGAAGCCAGCATGAGCTGGTCTCGAACTCAAAGCGACCGGATTGGTGGGAGTCTAGTCTATAATAATAATGAACATAACACATATATCTGTTAAGGCCTATATACATGGACAATAACGCACAGCATTACAATGACATGATGTTGTATATCATTCCTCATCGACATTAGATGTGTTTCAAAATCCAGTTAAAGTGTCGTCCGATTTTCGAAAAACACTTCTCAACCGGAAAAAGAGGGATCAGTTAGGATGCTATAAAGGCATTTATAGTTCTATTCTGAACACTAATATACTATCCCATGTAAACTTGTTTTCTCCTTAGTGCGAAAGTTCAATGATCGAGGATGGGGCTCTATTGCCGAACCCTCACCCTTCAAACAAATCAGATAAATTCATGATGGTAGACATAAGGAAAGAAAAATAAAATTTTCCGCAATTACAAACTCCAAAACAAGTATGAAGAGGATTTCATATGCAATGGATATTTAGAGTAGAAAGATAACATCTGGAAAAGGCAGCGGTCGTAAATTCCACTTAGGCCTTAATGATATCCTGGTGCAACCTGACACCCTTCATATGGGGTTCTAAACTAAACCCTACTAATAAGGTTCTATATGGAACCTTACGGGGTGCCACTACAGAGGCAAGACATGGAACCAGTAAGGCTTTAATGGGCGCACCTTCTTTTCTATGTGTAAAGGCCACTCTATACATTTGATCGCAATACCCGAAAACAGCCATTTTCCGCGAAATTTCACTTTCTTCAGTTTCCTTTTCATATGGGGTGCTAAACTAAAACCTAATAATAAGGTTCTATGTGGACTCTTAAAGGTGCCACTATAGAGGCAAGACGTGGAGTCATAAGTTATACGGTGACCATGAACTTGCATATTCTGCTGAAACTTGCCTATATTAGATTTTTCACTTGCATCACAGCACAACAAATACTGTATGCGTGGAAGAATTCTTGATTTATTTACTTCGCAGCTTTTTCAGTCAGTCAAGCAGCGAGTTATTTCATTAGTACCTTCGGCAATACAAATGATGAGCTAGAGTCTGCCGTGCACATGGGGTTATTTTGACATGTCTGGAAATCTTTTCTCTTCCAGTCAAACTGGGCTTTAATCTTAAGGGTATTATCACCAACTACGCTTGTCACGTGGAATTTATAAATATACCCCCTGCAAAGATGTGTTCGTCAGGCCGATTTTGCTGAAATGAAAAACTGAATACAACTACACGCCAGTTAGCTACTCGCTAGTTAAAATCCAGAATCGACTGGTTGACACAACATTATGATAAGCAATATGTTGCGTGGCCTAAAACTGAGGAATCCGTTGTATCTGTTTATTAGATCCAACATACTAGCATGGGTATGTCCTCTTAAGGCATCAAAACTGGTACATGGAGTATGTATAAATAGAATTACCAAATATTTACATCCATTCAAAAAGCACCAGAATCAATGAAGTTTACAATGATACATTTATACATCCAAACATATTGTAAATCACCACTTAATCATAATAATGAAGCGATTTAAACTTACAAAAATAATGACTTCAAATTCAAAAATAGATTTTGACAGAGTTACATTTTAACAGCGTTTTCCATCCAAGACATGGGTTTACGCAGAACGCCAAAAGGTTTTCTGTTTGCAAATAAATACCAAAGGTTTATGCGATTTTCACAAATGCCATGAAGAAGTACATACGAAGCAGACATAAAGCAGTCAGAAAGTTTTAATCTGAAATTTAATCTTTTCGCCCAAATTAATCATTTGTTTCCTTGTCACTTACTTGCGTTGTTATATGCCAAAGGTCTTGTACATGATGCATAACAGTTGTACAATATTTATAGCCAAATAATATAGACCTTCTCACGTAGTAGTTCTAAGCGCATACCTCAAAATTCATGTATATAGACGGCGGACTGCAGTGAATAAACTTGACTTATTGAATTTTGGATCGCAACATCGGATCGCAATTTCGGATCTTGGACATTTACGTAATTTCGCGGATAGAAAAATGCAGCCAAAAATGAACATCAGTATTACACGGTCGTAAATGCTGATCTGTTTTCATACAGATATAGCAGTTATATTTACCAGTACATACATAGGCTTGTTAACACATCACATGTGTATTTTTGCCCGTATATTTGCATTTCTGGTGCTGTTAATTTTCCATGCATGCGGAGAAGTGTGAACTGAAAAATCGGTATTTAACAAGCGGTTAATAGTGGATAATAACATTGAGTGTTATGTCGATTCAGGTGAAAAGCACCGTTTCGTGTTTTGTTGAAACCGGGCGAATGAGCGTTTGGTTGCTAGGGTTTCAGGGAAAGACCGGGAAACTTTTTATAGGCTATTTTTAACACACACACAAAAAAAAAAATACGAAAGAGTTGTTTGAATCCAAATCATCAATGGCGGCGACAGGCATATCTAGAAAAAATGTTATGTTTCAATATGCTGTTAACGTGAAAATGAGTTAAGATGAACCCCAATAAGTTCTGTGACGTTGTCGAGTTATCTAAGTATAGGCTTCACTTTTCATTACAAGTTCCCTTTGTGACCGTGCCGATGCAATGATGAGTTTAGCAAAGAGATAGATAGAGCAGTTTGGGCAGAAAAATACAAAAGCCATAAACATTATCGGGTTAGGATAAGCGTGTTAAAAGGTCCGCCACTGCATCATGTCTCCGTGGGATCGATAACCTCAAGAAACAACCCTCGTGGGTTTCCGATCGACTTCAAAGTAATCTCATGGTTTTCTTTTCAGATAAGAAGGAAACGTTTGTTGTCAGGACATTCGTTGCTAGGATTTTTGTCGATTTCATGCATGCAGTTGCCCTCAACATTCCACTAAAAGTCTAAGAAGAAATGACTGATTCTAGTTTAGCACCACTCAGGGTTTCAGACTGTACTAATATAGCTATGTGGGTTGTGGAAGGTTCAGTCATAAAAAGATGGAAGGAATGTTGTGTGCGTTAATAAAACAAAGAAATAAATTTTGCATTCACTTTAATATCATCACATTCAATTATGTATTCACTGTTACACACAAACACACACTATATATGGCCTACAACAAATCCTAGGAGACTCGGAGTATGAAAGACACCGAGCCTGCCCCAGTTGGGGACGTCGACTGTCGACTTTGTTGCTTGTTGTCGATTCAAATTGCAACATTTTAATGATGATTTTCAACTACCCATAAACATGCAAACAAACCCAGCCATTTCCATATATTCCACTCCTCTTACCTGTAAGTGAAAAATCGTAGATAACGAGAGCATCAAATTTTCAATTAGGTTCACATTATAAATATTTGCAACATTAATGCATACTTTTTGAACTGAATCAATGCAAACTTCCCGTCTTTTAGATGGCCAATGAAAGATCAAGTATATTGACGGATTTGAATCTGTTACGGTAAAATATAGCAAAAATGAATTCAAATTCATCATGCTCCGTTTCTAAACCTTTCACAACTTCAAGCTTTTCTTCTTCTTTCGACTGATGTAGTCGTGTCCACACTCGTGTCTGACTCGAAAAAGACAAAAAAAAAAAAAAAAAAAAAAAAAAAAAAAAAAGGAAAAAGAAAACACTGATCTAACAAAGGGGGGCGTTCAGGCTACCACAAATAATGATCTATTGCAATATTTATGCAGCTTGGTCTGCTCGGTTATAATTTATGAGGAACGGAAGTATTCCGTCTCAAAGATAGTAGTTTATGGCATTTTCATTTATCGGTTGTCAAAACTTTATTATCTGTTACTCTAAAAGACCGGAAGAGACGAAATAAAATGGCCACAAAACACATATGTCCATCTTTGAAGTCATTGCAGTCTGTGTGTCTTATACATTGTCAGATATGACATAACATTATCCGATCATTATGTAGTGAAAGTGAAGGACAAACAGACGAGCCCAGGTCACCAGATTGAGTTGTTTGGATATCAGAGACAGATAGCCGTTTTATCTAACCAATAGGTAAGGAATAAAGCACTTGTGCGAGATTGGGTTAGAACATGCTCACTGTAGCGGTAAGATAAGAGACTACAATGTGCAATTGGTGTATGTCACATTGTCCATTTGCTGATGTAAAGTTAACACGGTTAAGGCCATGCAACCATGCATGCTGTATTCTGACAGATAGTAGGCGTACACTTGCCTAACTCGAGTTAACTCAACATATGTGGAATAAAACGGTTTGCTTCAGTGGAATGCATGGATTAGTGAATCCAATAAATCAAATAGTCGGCATTCATCATGCTCTGAATCTTTTGGGAAATTATTGTTTCTATATAAGTTAACAATAGTTTGTTTTGATATTTTTTTACAGAATTCGTCATGGATTTCGTAATTAAATGGGATTAAAAACTGATGATATTAACTGTCGACAGTTAGCGATATTTAAAGTTACAAAAAAACCAACGTGAAAATATCCAATAAGTAAAATCATAACAGTTCTGTATGAATGAGCGATGTGGAACATTTTCCATAGCCTTGCTGGCTCAACCATCTAATGTGTGGCGCTCAGATGCATGGTAGATATCTGTGACAGTTGGTGTTGCAGTTAGAATCCATATCCCGCTAATCCGGCTATAAAATTACCACATGTGTATTACACATGTTTCACAAAGGCCCCGTTTTTTCCCGCACATTGTGTAAACCTCAAAATAATTAGAGTGAATAGTTCTGATGGTGGAGCTGGATGAAAAAGTTAAACATATTTAACGGAGTTTTAATCATTGTTTACAAAACCGCCTTTGTACAAGATGCGCTACCGTGATTAGAACCTCAAAAACGCCAAGAATTACCAATCTCCACTCCTGCCGAGTAGTGTTTGTATATAAAGGAGACTGCTAAACTCGCGGCATACCTATTACTAAAGAGCAATAATTACTCGTAAAATTACGATGCACAATCAGTCAATCGACTATAGACTAGCTGCTTGATGTGTGGATTTTCCTGGCTGCCAACTCTCATGAGAACATTTCTGCTGTAAAGATGTCGATAAAATCCATATTTACAGTAACACCTCCTGTGTATACCTCTAATGAGGTTCTGTTTGTAAATGGAAATGATGGACGGTAAGCTGTTTGTTCAGAGCTGATTTGAATCGGGTGTCATTATGAATACATTACCGAACGTCAAAGAGAATGTCCACATGGGAGCATCGACTTTGGAATTTAAAAGTTTCACCACTATTACAAGTATTTACCTGAATGTATCAAAGTGCGGTCAGTGCGTTCATTTTGTCGCAGCCATACTTACTTAGCCGCGAGAAGCCCCAGGTGAATTGATCACTGCATCATATTTTACGTGTTACATTGTGTATTTATGATATATGAATAAATACTAATATAATATAAACAAGTACTAGTGTTGTGATAACTGGTGTCTTAACTGTTTAATGTGAGTCTGACTGCTTCAGTTTTAGCTGTTTAATGTGAGTCTGACTGCTTCAGTTTTAGCTGTTTAATGTGAGTCTGACTGCTTCAGTTTTAGCTGTTTAATGTGAGTCTGACTGCTTCAGTTCTAGCTGTTTAATGTGAGTCTGACTGCTTCAGTTTTAGCTGTTTAATGTGAGTCTGACTGCTTCAGTTTTAGCTGTTTAATATGAGTCTGACTGCTTCAGTTTTAGCTGTTTAATGTGAGTCTGACTGCTTCAGTTTTAGCTGTTTAAAACCGCAATAGAGGAAGTATAGGTGTGAGACAGACAAACTCAGCAGGGCTGCCAGCTCTCAGCACTGGTATTTACGGCTGACATGATCATCATCATTGCGGATATTTTAATCTTCACTGTGTTTGATGTTTCTGATACAGAATTAGGTCTGGAAAATTATAATCCAACATAGCCGAAAATTTATAATCCATCATGACAGTTCACATGAATTTTCTTTGAAAGAAGACCTGAATGCTTGGAAAACAACTCTGTCCAGTGCCAGGAACCTGGCAATCCGCCTGACTTAAAGCCGCAGCCAAAACAGAGAGTGGTGGATTCTAAAACACGACCTCCGCCATTTGTTCCATCGGAACCAGCAAAACAGGATTGAACGGGGTAAACTTGACACACCCAGATGACTTCTGACAGTCTTAAAAAACGAAATTAATTCAGGTTTATTTATATTGCAAGAGATTCAAAGTGTAGCGTGGTAGATCGATCAGGGCTGAGCTATGAAGTCATAACTTTATTGATAAGATAAATCAAATAACTTGAAGATGTGAATATTTAACTAGTTGTAAACCTAAACATACAACCCTTTCATTAGATAAAAAAGAGCTCGTGTGTGCCGCACCAGCCACATCACAACACTGGCAACCTTATACTTCTGAAAAACTTGAAAAATGATTAAGAATTGAAATGAAAAATATTTATATATTTACATTGGTGATTTGGTGACAACAGGCAAACGATGATCTGTAGCCGTCCATCATGAGAAACTGACCCTGTAGAAATCAATACACTCTTCTTTCTTCTGCCATAAAAGTGTTCCAGTATAACGTGAACTGTCCATGTTCAAGCTGCGCTATCATCAATGGGAAGACGTTGAGAGAAAAAAGTGTTCTGGTGAAGAGATTAGTTTTTTTAAGTTATTCTCGCTAAAACGCAATTTGTGACGTGCGAGCTCTTGTTTGGCTGTCAGCACAACCAAGGTTTGTTGTTGACAATTTCTTGCAATGTTAAGCACTGTAAAGCGTTCTCACATGTGTAAATTGAACTCACTTTTGTGGAGATTCCATCAATGCATTAGATGCATTTAGTACAAGTACGCCCTATATTTAATCACCGGGATTACTTTATTGGAAAAAGAACTGTTAACGAATACGGACTAGGCAGTTTATAGTGAAGGTGGACTACACGAATGATGGACGTCAAACCATGTTGATTCGAATGCGTGGCGTCAGCTCCAGCAGCTCGACAAAGAGAAAGGGCGTTTCAACTCCAACCGTTTCACAAGATTTCACATCAGCTGCAACTTTTAGTTCATGCCCTTTTTACTTTAACAATGCTGTGAACCAGACCAGAACAATACAAACGTAATGTATTCTACTCTACCCTTCGCCCATTTATGCTCTCTAAGCAAACTGCCTTTGAATAGCCACTGGTGTATTCCATTATGGCTGGAGTTTGCTAGGATGACACTAAATTAAAGGTCAAATCATTACATTAAAGGTCAAATCATGTCAAGTTGATGAATCCATTGTGCCATTTTCTCGAAAGCAAATCCCCGTTTTGATCTCCATGCCGACTGGAACCTTGAACAATGAGAGTTATTCCAGTATCACATATATTATTGTTCTTAGGGGAAAATTCATGTGTGCTAAAAGTCAGATGTTGGTTTGTGTCACCTGTCTGCTGACAATGGCCAAAGGTCTCCGATAAAACTACAACACTTCAATGCTATAATACTTCCCTGAGAACTAACACATAGAAAATCCACCAATAATTGCAGCCTTTATAAGATAATAATTGCATGCTTTTGAGGTAGGGTAGTAACGAATAGTGTATTTGCAAGGGCATCTCAAGTGCAAGCATCATTAAATACGACTTCATACTAAACGGATTAATATTTCAATTAAGCTATAGGAATGTGAATACGATCTGCTTTGTAGACCTAAGCCACTGTTGCCGACTTCACTGCTTTGGGGCCTTGTTTTCCTGGCCTTTAATTGGCTTGTTTTCTTTCCTTTCCGTTCCGAAAGCATATGGTAATTAGACCTGCGCAATGAGGTGATGCTCTTCGCTACACTCGCTCAATTGAGGAGAAGTTTGTCCCATAGTTTAATATTACAGCCTACTAGGTTAATTATACTCAATCATTTTTTAAGCTGTGTTGTGGTGTGAATGCTTGAAAAAGGGTACGAAGAATCCCACATAACACACAATTTGTATGATGCCGTATCCGTAAAACACCAATCAAATAAATAAAGAAAAAAATAAATAAAACTGGCAACTGTTTACTTCTTTCCCAAACCATATGGTAATTAGATCTTCAAAATAAGTGTACGTTCTCCGCTTCTTTCGCGGAATAAAGAATAAAGATTGCCTGTTCGATTAATATTGCCTTCTATTAGATCAATTGTACTCAATAATTTTTAAGCTGTGATGTGAATCTCACATACACATACTTTATACGAAGTCGTGTCCGTGGTGATGGTAATGTCACCAAAATACAAGAACCATTTCTACTGTGATTCTGTGTCTTATGTCTATATGTAAAGACGGTGAGTGAGCCAGCTGATGTGAGGGGAATCCCCGTACTCACGTGGGTTTTCCGATGACGTCACCGTGACGTCACAGGGATTCCCCCTTTGTTCTCGGGCCGTTCAGCTGTCGGCCACGCACAAATTTTTTCTTTAATAAAATAAGCAGAAAGAAACCCACTGTTTTCGTGTTCCCTTTTGAATTCGTGCGAAGCACGAGTAGCAAATAGTCTATTTATAATATTTGGAGTCGATAAGAGGCTTATTCTAAAATATGTGTCTGTCATGAATGTAACTTTAAGCAATGAACTAAAAATGCACGACTCAGCGTTATCTTCGCGTTGAATCTGAGCGTTATAAATTGAATGCATATAATAAATGTTAGCTTTAGGGCAGGCAATTTGTTGAAGCCTATGTTATGGCTGTGAATTATTTGGAAACCTGCTCACGTAACACTATTGTCATTATCCCTATTCTCGAATGCTATAGATTATTATTACTTGGAGCCAGCGACTTTGCACTGACGGCCATTATTTCACACTTCCTTGAATAAATGATCTATTAATGGAAATTTTTTTTCACATCAATTGACGTTAACGAATCACTCGCTGTGAGTTGTGCGTGTATTAATCAAACAATGCTGCCATTCAGTACATTGCTTTACTGGTGTATAGAACACTGTGTATTGTGACAGCACTGGATTTGGGCACGACATATCGACAAGGACTATATTACAGTCTAGCCAGTCTCCCCAGAACATGTACACGTTCCTCCGATCTTGAGTGCATTGTTGTTAATGCTGGGGCTTCCTTCATTATTATACACCGATTAACTGATCTACTTGTATATGTATATTTTGTAAATCCATTACGTTTTCATACATGTTTGAGCATGAAAACTAGTTTATTAAAGAAATCAGTAATTAAGGATAAATGTGTTTACTTTTTAACTTGTAAGCTGCCAAGTTGAGATGATCATTGGATTTTATTACAAGCACTTGTGCAACCAGGCACAGGCCAGCTATTTCATGGGCCAGCCTTCATGAGTCCTTTAAGCTTCCCCAAGTGTCTCTGCTTTAGTGATATTTCCTACACTTGTTTGATGAAAGATAAAAATAACCTTGCTACCTATGCGTTTCTCTTTTAATGAATTGATGTCATGATTTTGAGGCGTTTTCCTGACTCTCTAACTTTGCTTGTTAGAATATATCAAGCTGACCATTGGCTCTTGTTCATCATTATGTGTGGAATTAGATAACTTTTCCAGTGGCGTGAATTAAAGATAAAGGCACATTCTGTCAAAGCTTAACACTGGTTCAGTGCGTTAAAGGCAGTTCCCCTATTGGCCGATGTCAGTCAGTGTGTCCACAAGGCAGCTGTAACAATAGTTCGGTAATATCACGACGGTTTCTCCTTGTAACAGGTAGTAGTCAATATTGACATGCTCCCACCATAATGCTGTCAGCCGTCGTATAGATAAAATATTCTTTGGTACTCCGTAAAACTCCCATTACATAAATAAATAAATCAGTGTCAACATATTTATAGTTCTGCTACAGTGGAACGCCATTTCGAACACGACGCCTCACCCAGTCGCATTATATTGAAAGCGAACCAAACAGTGACTGAAGTTAAAATCTTACATTAGGTGCAGCTATAGATTCAGCATTCATCCCAGAATCCATACCGTGTAGAACACAGACGATCCATCCATCCCACCACTGCAGCCTGTATATAGCAACTGTCTGGAAGCAGATAGTGGCATAACAGCTGAGCCGGGCCACACCCTAGGTGATTGGTTTATTTAAGACAAAGAGCTATTGTGGGGAGAAATTATTGTTCCCCGATGAGATCGCTGTTTACGTTGTGCGTAAAGTTGTTCCATTCACTGACAGAAACATACCACCTCGCTTAAACATAAAGCAAGGCACACATGACAGACAGGCTATAGGTGATGGTAAAAACGTGGTGTTTGGTGTACACTGGTAATTTCTATAAAACTTTCTTATACGTGGAAATTAATCATCAATTAATCTGAGACGTGACTGTACACGAGAGTTTTCGGAGTTATGAAAACTTAGAATTGACTGAGGATTTTCTGTTCCGACGCAGAAAGTGATAGAAAATGTATACGGCGTGAAAAGCCGGGTGGCATTTACTTTGTTTCTTAATGGATATAATAAATATTGAATTAACGCCACCTCTGCGCAGGAAAGTAAACACTAAAGAAAATCTGAGATCATATACTTTTATCCACATTGTTGTAGTCTAATTTACAGTCAATATTGGATATATATATATATCTGGATTACATAATCGTATTTGTATGTAGATAGGAATCCTCTCATATCTCTTCTTTCATGTCTATGTAGTTCTAATTGTGATATGTAATAAGCCCTGTTAAATTGCAAATCCTGAATTACATTTAGGTTGCGAAGTTTCCTATATCAGTACTCCCATTGACGATCCGCTAAATAAAATGGACATTTATGTTAATTACGATTTAGAACGGCAACAATTGCTCTCACTATGATGCACGTCTTAGCTGCCACAAATGTACAAAAGATCTAAGATTCCCAACTCACTATGACCCATTCGGGTGACATAGTCCACAACACGTATCTCTCTAGTGGGTACATGTACACATGTGTGGGAGTGAGTGTATGAAAAGTATATATCGGCGGAAAAGAAGACATAGGATCAAGGTGCAGTTCTATTTATTTATTTATTTATTTCATAGGTGTTTTACGCCGTATTCAAGAATATTTCACTTATACGACAGCGACGAGCATTACGGTGGTAGGAAAATAGGCAGAGCCCGGAGAAACCCACAGCCATTCGCAGGTTGCTGGCGGACCTTCCCACTTACGGTTGGAGAGAAAGCCAGCATGAGCTGGACTTGAACTCACAGCGACCGCATTGGTTGGGGGCTTTTGGGTCATTGTGCTGGGGTAGAGCGCTAACCAACTGAGCCACAGAGGCACCCGAGTGCAGTTCTAAGTGTATTCCTCAAAATTCGTGTGGATTGCTGCGTCCAAGAAATAACCTTGACTTATTTAATTTTCTGACACCATTGGATATTTGTACAATAACTTGTTTTATAGCTGGTCATATTTGCGTTGTAGAACGAACAAATATTTGGTGAAAGAAATATGTGATGTGAAATGGAATTTCAAATTTTGAACATTTACGTTGGTGCTATTCGCGTAATTTCGCTTAAAGGAATAGGCCGCTAATAATGAACATTACATGTTACAAGTGGTGAAAGCTGCTCTATTTTCCTTCTTAAATTGCAAAACTGGCATATGATGTTTTGTGGAAAACACTGAATAATTTACGCATCTAGTTGATTGTGCAAAAGCGGTCTTCTTGAGGCTATGGTCATTGAGCATTATGAGTATGCTCATTTTAAACTCATCACAGTTACGTTCTTTACTCTCTTTTCAAGTTCATGCAACATCCTAATTTCGCTCTGCTGTACTGGGTAATACCTTGTTAAGACTAAATAACACTGTTCCTGACAAATGGCAGGTTAACCCATCAATAACATGTAACAATTTAGATAAAACGTTTTTGTGCAGGGAGATGTAATAATCATTTCCCCCCCCCCGTGCAACAGAACAGCCTATTATTGACTTGTATAAAAGAAATAAACGTTTGATATTTTTGCAAAAATGCCTTAGGTATAAGCAAGAAAGCCGCAGGCCGAGTTCTCTAGCAGTTGGTCCTGCCGTTTTTCTTGCATAGGCCTATTTCTCTGGATTTTCGAAAAAAATATCAAAGTTTTATTTCTTTTCAAACACAAAGAAATGTATGGGAAATCTTTTAATTTGATAGACAGAGTATGTGTTTGTTTAACACTTATTTGGACGACTCCAAGTGTCTGCAAGAGAAACGTGCATGTATCGTTCGTTTCTTGCTACAAATGAATATTAATTTGTTTCACTATCATTCTTTAGAAATCTCTAAAAATAAATTATAATGTCAACATTCTTTCATAATGAGAAATAAGGCTATGTTTTTTGGGGTGCGTTGTGGATTTATCAAGGCCCCTTTGTAAGGAGTATTTTGGCTGCTTACTGCGTATTATTGATTTGCTACCTCTTCCTTTAAGATCACGCGAAGATAGAGAGCGTTTTCCATATGACAATGGATATTCTGTCATAAACATTGAGAGTAAAACCTTGACAGGGGAAATGTCAAGTTAATATTCTTCGCGTGACAGGAAAAGTGCAAAAGATGTATGGCAGAGCCCCTCTCACGACAGACTTCATGTAACAACGGTGAACAACTGAGACCAGTAGTGTGTTTTGCAGAGTCCTGTTGAGATGTGTGAGAAAACAATACTGAGTGATTGGCCGATTCCGGTAAAAAAGCACTGTTTCGTGTTCTGTTCACACCAATCTAATCAGTGTTTACCTTTCAGGCAAAGACAGGGAAACTTTCTATAGGCGATTTTTTTGAAAAAATGACGAAAGAGCTGCTTGAGCCTGAAAACGTATTTCAGCAGCAAAAGAAATCATCAAAGGCTGGTGACAAGGCTTGTTCACAACGAAATGTAATATTTCAATTTGCCGTTAACATAAAAATCACTTTGGATGTACCCAAGTAAGTCCTTGACGTTGCTGAATTATCTCGGCAGAGGCTTCACTTCTCATTACAAACGCACTTTGTGATCATGCCGATGAAATGTTGATTTTAGCAAAAAGAGGCATAGAGCACTTTAGGCAGAAAAACACAAAAAACCGTAAGCATGATCGGGTTAGGATAGACATACTACCACAGTACAATGAGTCAGAAGCCTCTCAGCTTTGAGTTTAAAAGAAAAGACAACAAAAAAATATAACCAAGTTCATTTCAGAAGAGGGGGCCACATAGACCTTGGCGGGCACGGGCATTTTTATGACGTGCTTGGTAAATGCATAAATCACCTTTTAATCTGGAATTCTTATGAGCCATATGAAATGCCATTTTAGAGAAACAGGAAACGCGATTTCGCGTCATCCAAACCCCACGCTATCAGTATTAGGGCAAGACACTCTTTTATGTTCGGTTCCGTTTATTATTACAATTGAACGCCACGTATTGTGGCCTCCTGGTTGAGACCTTGCGGAACAGCCCCAGGTGTATTCAACTATCACTTTCTCGTTGAAAGTGGCTTTAAAGTATATCACAATTGTCTCGTAATCACAAGGAAAACAGCTGATTTAACATTACTTCTGTATGGTAAAATGGTAACTAAGTACTGCTGAAGTCACAGTTTAAACAGATGTCTTCTCGGGTGGTAGAAATATCTCACCCTTGATTGGTTAAAACAGATAGCTTGACGCCCCTTTCGATTTTCCCCTCGTGGGCGTTTTTGCTTATTTTGAACTGTGATATCTCGGTTATCAAACCTCACAAAAATAAAAAGTGACGTTTTTTGAACTATGAATATGATTCTTTATCAATTCATATATACAGCTGGTCTAATGTTGTATCTTCTTTTGAGAGCAGCTCATGCGATTTCCTCGCCTTGAATAAATAAAGTATTGATGATTACGGCGAAAAACACCAATCTAGTAAATAAAATAATATAGATTTTAACCTCATATAAGAAAACAAAATCATTTTGAAGTAGGCTAGAGTGATTTTATGCATATTGTGTGAACTAGCCATTAACAGTATTAACTCTCCATTTGCCTATCTCTAGAAATGTCCTCCCTATTTGTCAACAACATGGTTACGACAAGATTTTCTTCGTTTTACTAATCTTCATCCTATCACATTCTTAAATCGATCAAGTGACAGGGCGTGATCGTCACGATATGGCTGCAAGCATGTTTTAAATATCAGATTTTTTATTGTCGATTCCAATTACAACATTTCTAAACTACCCCAACTAACCAATCGAAAAATAGTCCACAACATGGTAACGATTTTACAAATATATTTTCTTTCATGAAGAATATTAAGAAAGGACATTTTAATAATTTCCAAAAATATATCTATTATTCAACACCTGAAAAACATACGAACAAAGATAGCAATTTTCATATTTTCCACTCCTCGTACAAATTGCAAAATCGTACACGATGAGAACATCAAATTTTCGAGAAGGTACACAATACAAATATTTGCAACATTCAATGCAAAGCATCCCATCCTATAGGTTTGTAAACCAATTGGGAGATAAAGGACATTGATGAACCTAATCTATTATTACAAAAATCAGAACCAAAGTGAATTGAAATTAATCCAGCCCCATTTCTGAGCCTTTGACAACTTTAAGTGTTTCTTGTTGTTCCAATCCATGTCGTCATATCCACAGTCACCTGTCAAATCGGACACTAATCTGATATATGGCTACGTTCAGATCAAATAATGATCAACTGCAGTCTTTACGCAGCTAAGTCTACTCGGTTATAATTTATGACGAATAAATACATAACATACATATGTATTTTATGGCTGTTTCGTATTTTCACCCATCTTTGAAGTCATTTAACCTCTATGTCTTATACATTGTCGGATATCACATAACATTATCCGATCATTATGTAGTGAAAGTAATCCTGAAAGCGAAGGACAACCTCACAGGCGCATGCAAAGCACCAAAATGACCTAATTGGATATCAGAGAGAGACTGCCGTTTTATCTAACCGTGGTAGGCTATAGGTAAGAAAACAAAACAAAACAAAAAAACAACAACAACAACAACAACAAAAAAACACTTGTGCGAAACTGGGATAGAATATGCTCACTGTAGCGGTAAGATAGGAGACTACAATGTGCAATTGGTGTATGTCACACAGTGGATTTGATGATACAAAGGTGACGTGGTTAAGGCTATGCAACCATGCATGCTATATTCTGACAGGTGGTATACACGTGGACGTGATTGAGGTGCAGATGTCTGGTTCTGATTAAACAGTTTGTTCCATCCTTAAAATCGTCGGCCTTCATCATGTTCTAAAGCTTATCAGAAATTATTGTTTTGACAGTATATAAATTAATTACACTTTTTTTCCATTTTGAAAGTGAATTCGTAATGGATGTGGTAAAAAAAAGATGGGATTTAAAATTAATGTTATTAACTGGCGACTGTTATCCAATATCGAAAATATTCAATAACTAATATGATAACAGTGTTTGTGGCAGGTATCTGAAGAAGAAAGCTGTTTTTTCCTCACCGTGTATAAAACACAAAATGATTACAATAAAGAGTTCAGACAGGCATTAACACGGGTGGAGCCCTGTGAAAAAAGTTAAACAGTTTTAATCTATGTACAAGATGCGCTGCGTTGATTAGGATCTCATCAAACGTCAGGAATTACCAATCCCCACCCCTGCCCGGTAACGTATGTGCAAAAAGGAGAGTGCTAAACTCACGACATACTTATTATTAAACGGCAATAATTACTCGTATATTACGATGCACAATCAGGCTCTCGACAATGGACTAGCTGCTTGATATGTGGAATTTCCTGGTTGCCAAGTCTCATGAGAGCATTTCAATTGTGAAGGCGTCGATAAAACCCACATTTATAGTATAAACACTCCCTGTGTATACCTCTAATGAGGTTCTGTATGTAAATGGAAACGAGGTACAAAAAGCTCTTTGTTCAAAGCTGACTTGAAACGACTTTCACACTGAATACATCACAGAACATCAAAGAGCAGAGTCCATAAGGGAACAGCCACTTTGGAATGGAAAAATTTCACCGCTTTTGTCGGTATATGCCCAAAGCCATCAAGTGTGTGTGTATTGTGGGGTCGCGGAGGCAGTGCGTCTGCATTATCGCAGAACTCCTTACCTACCGGCTGGGCAGAGCATTGTTCTTGAGAAGCAGCAGGGGATGTGATCAATGTACCGTAACTTTATGTGTTATATTGTGTGTTCATGATATCTAAATGAATAAGTCAGTATATTTCAGGGATTTTGTACTTTAAGGAAACGTGACATAAAAACGCCATCAGTTCCGATAGAAAATTCGTCCGGAAAAACATTAACATTGATAACAAATCTTTGTATGAACCAGTGGACGCAAATCGTATGCCCCGTTCTCTCCCTATGACCCCATCAACTCTACACGAGTTTGACTGCTGTGTGACAATTACTGGTGTGTGGAGTTTGACTGCTTCAGGCTTAGCTGTTTAATGTGAGTCTGAGTGCTTCAGTTTTAACTGTTTAATGCCAGAAGAGAGCCAGCATAGGTGTGAGAGAGACAAACTCTGCATTCAGCCAGTCCTAAGCACTGGTATTTACGGCTGACATGATATCATTGATGTGGATATTTTAATTTTTCACTGTATTCAGTGTTTCCGATACAGAATTAGGTCTGGAAAATTATAATCCATCATGGCCGATCTAACATGAATTTGCACTTACAGGGCGGTGGTAAAGCTTAAGTCACGAGGAACATGACACTTAACATGAACTTTCAATTACATGACGGCGGACTGGCTTAAACGTAGGGGAAACCTGAATGCTCGGATAACACCACTGTCCTGTGTCATGAGTCTGTCAATTCGCCTAACTTAAAGCCCCTGCCAAAACAGGGAATGGTGGATTCTAAATCACTGGCCTAATTGGGAAAGTTTGTTTTCATTGGCATACAGAACTTGGGTCAATCTTTTTGCAATGGGCTTGTGATAAATGGTTATTCATTCAAGGCATGTGTTAGGTTAAGCGGTTTGTATGAAACCTGGGGAGAAGCCGTGTAACTGTAAGCAATAACATTAATGATTTATTGAATGTTTCGTTTTTCCTATACGGGATTCAAAGGATAACTTGGTAGATCGATCATGGATGAGTTACAAAGCCACTGTCCAACTTTGCTGATAAGATAAATAAACAAACGTGAAGATGTAAATACTTAACTAGTTGTAAGCCTAAAATACAGTGAATTTATTGGATGAAAAAAAAACTAATAATTATGCCCTACCCAACCACATTCAAACATTAGCAATTTAAAATCTCTGAAAAACTTCGTTTGATAAATGATAAGAATTAAAATTAAAAAACAGACATATTCACATTGGTGATTTGTTGACAACAGGCAAACGATGATCTTGATATGAAGGCGTCTATCATGGGAAACTGACCGTGTGAAAATCAATACGCAGCTTTTTCTTCTGCCATGAAAGTGTTCCAGTATAACGTGAACGGCCCGTGTTCAAACTGTGCCAGCAACAATGGGAATACCTTGGCAGAAAAAAGTATTTTGGGGAAGGGATTAGTTTTGTCAGGATATACTGGCTAGAAAAGCAGTTAATGACATGCGCGGTTTAGTTTGGCTGTCAACACAAGAAAGCGTCGGTGTTGATAATCTCTTGCAATTTGAAGCAAAGTAAGGTGTTCTTACATGTATAAACTGAGCCCAGTTTCGTGGAGCTGTCATTAATGCAGTTAACGTTAGATGCACTCAGTAGAAGTACGCCCTCTCTTTAAGTATGGGGATTACTTTATTTGCAAAAAAAATTGTTATCGAAGAAAAACTAGGCAATATTGAAGATGATGATGGACGCCTAATCATATTGACCAGAATAACTTGTGTCAGCACCAGAAGTTCGACAAAGGGCGTTTCATCTTCAATCTTTTCCTAAGATTTTGCACCAGTTGCCACTTTTAGTTGATGCTTTTTGTGAATAATAACCTGGGCAGTTCTTACCGCGATAGAATAATGTAAACGTCACAAATTCTACTCTACCTTCTCTCACCCATGCTGTCTAAGGAAACTGCATTTGACTTGCGAGAGGTGTATTCCATTCTGATACAGCAGTTACTCCATTATGGTAGGAGTTTACCAGGATGGCACTAAACAGTGTTCAAGGTCAAATCATGTCAAGTTTATGAATTCTTTCAGCCAATCCACGTTTACGTGGAATGACAGCTGTAGTATGCCTCAGTAACGCGTTTGTCCCCCGACAATGTGGAATCTTCAACAATGCATATCTCATATGTTTTCGAGGGCCTCGGTGGTCGTGGGTATGAATGTGCCAGCTTGGCGTTATGACCCCGTGCCTTTCACCAATGGGGTCGCTGTGAGTTTAAGTTCAGTTCATGCTGGCCTCTATTTGTACGTGGAAAGCGCCGCTAGCAACGTGCGGTTGGGGGCGAGTTTCCTCCGCGCTCTCTGCTTGGTTTCCGCCCACCATAATGTTTTGAGTACGGCGTAAAACATCAATGAAATAAATAAATAAGTAAATAAATAAGTAATAAATAAGTAAACAAATGTGCTGTTGTTTTAGTAAAAGTTCATCTGCGCTTAAAGCCAGACATTTGTTTGGGTCACCTTTGTGTTTACAATGGCCAAGATTTGCAATGCAGCTCGTGGGTTTGCTCCGGGCTCTGCCTGGTTTCCTCCCACCATAATGCTGGCCGCCGAAATATTCTTGAGTACGGCGTAAGACACCAATCAAATAAATAATTAAAAAAAACTGGCAACTGTTTATTCCTTTCTCAAACCATATGGTAATTAGATCTACAAAATAAAGGCATGTTCTCCTCCTCCGGATAAAGAATAAAGATTGCCTGTTAGATTAATATTGCCTTCTACTAGATTAATTGTACTCAATAATTTTTTAAGCTATGATGTGAATTTCACATACACATACTTTATACGAAGTCGTGTCCGTGGTGATGGTAATGTCACCAAAATACAAGAACCATTTCTACTGTGTCCTGGGATTCCGTGTCTTATCGAGTTATATTATTTAAGTTGATTTAGGTTTATTTTGAAACATGTGTAAGGTCATACTCTGTGGTGATTGTAACTTCAAACCCTGAACCACAAATGCAGGGTTCAGGGTTATTCAGGGATACGAGCGTTATAAAATGCATCCGCATAACAAACGTTAGCATTGGGTTAGGTCATTTATTGGTTTGCACTGAAAAAGATACGTATCCTACGGCTGTGAATAATTTGGAAACCTGCTCACTTAACACTATTGTCATTATCCCTTTTCTCGAATGCTATAGATCATTGTTTCTTGGAACCAGCGACTTTGCACTGACGGCCATTATTTTATACTTCCTTGAATTTATGATGTATCAGTGGAAGTCTTTTTATCATATAAATTGACGTTAACGACTCGCTCGCTGTGAGTTGTGTGTGTATTAATCAACCTGTAGAATGACAATGCTGCCTTTCATTACCTCGCTTTATTGCCGTATAAAACACATGCCAGTAAGGCTCACTGTGTATAGTGACAACACTGGATTTGGACACGACCTATAAAACACATGCCAGTAAACCTCACCTGTTTATAGTGACAACATTGGATTTGGACACCACATATCGGCAATGACTAAATTACAGTCTAATAAGTCTTCATCGAACACGTCTATGTTCCTCCAATGTTGAGTGTAGTATTGTTAATGCTGAGACCGTCTTTATTATAATAACATCACTGATGTGTATCCATTGAATAAGACGTAGATCCGTGACCTTTCCGTACATGTCTCCCCAACACAGTTATTATATCCAGAAAGCCTCTAAAGGTTAAGCTTGCTTGTTACTAACAGGTGAACTATCCCAGTTGATCATTTTTTTCACGCAAAATTGGCATAGTATACCTTAGAGGTATCCGAAACTTGGAGACGAAGTGATTTAAAGAATAGAAATTGCCAGATGTCTTTAAAAGTACATATTTTTTAAGACCGATAAGCTGAATTTGGTGCAGCTTTTTAGTTTCCAATGCTCATTCAGTGAAGTAAAACGAAAAATAGAACAGGGACAGTTCACCTTTAAGTCACCATTTGGAATTTGACTTAGTTTTCAACCGTTTTTCTCAATATTTTGAATGCTGTACACAACTAGTCTTAAGACAAGCGAATCTCAAATTGAACAACATTTAAAAGCTATGCATCAAAGTGAAGTCAAAACTCATTTGGCGGAATGCTGATATTCACCGCTCGTCTGTGGCAAACTTGACACAGGCCAGCTAAGAGGGGAGGGAACCCCCAATGCGACTGTTTAAGCTTCACCATCACCTGCCTTTACTGTACATTTTTTACACAATAGCCATTACAAGCTTGAGTGACAGAAAACGCTTGTTTACAGAACAGTCCCCATGACCTCCATTGTAATTTTGCAGAACAAACAGTTGCATTTAACCTAGTTTACATACTTTTTAAAATACTATTGGAATATTTAAGATCAAAGGTAAAGGTCACAGTCAGTTTTTCTCCAACAGACTGGTCAAGAGAAGGCCTCAAACGTTCATGATTTAACCAGTGATTCAATGAATTTATGACGAGCAACAAAAGCCTTCTGTAACTTGGACGGCAAAGGCAGAAACTGAAGAAGGAGCGACTAATGAAGTCTTACCATGATAAGCTATTATAGCTTGTGACTTAGGGCTACGTTAGACACAGGATTATTATCTCCGAACAAAACCTAACTTAGATATATTTAGCGCCCTTCGTGATATATCCCAGTTGTACTTTTGCAAACAGTGCAACTTCATATATGCAATGCATTGATCGTCAAATCCTGAAACCTTTTACGTCGTTTGATGATTTTTTTCTAAGGACATTCATTTGAGAACAGTAAGAGGAATAATCCCTCATAAAACGTAGGGCTGGCAGAGTATTGGCCCTTGTTGATCATTATGCAAGCGACTTATCTTATATTCCCTGGGGAATGAGTTTTTCAGACACATTCGCCCAAAGCAAAACATCAAAAGGCCTGTTGAAAATCAATTAGCCAAATGTTTACAATCTAAGCGTCATAACCGGCATTCGTATACAAGCCGTCAAACCCACTGTAGCAAATACAATCTTAAGTTTCAATATTCGGGAGGCTTTCAGTGAAGATTTAGCGTATATATTAACCATTATCATCTGTTGTCTTTCCTCTACAATGTGGCGGAAATGCTGTACCAACGTATCATTAAACCTCA
Organism: Acanthopleura granulata; assembly: GCA_016165875.1. Lineage (NCBI taxonomy): Eukaryota > Metazoa > Mollusca > Polyplacophora > Chitonida > Chitonidae > Acanthopleura > Acanthopleura granulata. The sequence continues at coordinate 5,563,503 of JABBOT010000005.1, forward strand.
AGCATTCATTCATGGTTGTTTAAGACAATAAGCAGGACGATTATGACCTTCCAGAAAAGCTGTAAGTTATCGGCTTTTAGTGAATATTGAAAGTTTTATTGTAGACAAGAGAGGTTATGTCCATATTTCTAACGGCTGTCTCTAGAAGAATATCGTTACAAAAGGCATAATAATATGCTCGGTTGACAGACTCTGTAAGGTATTCTCTGAAGATCACTGTCGGATACCAAACAAGAGTCAAGGCCAAGTGGTGTCAAATGTTGGGCCCGCAGGGTCATTAAAGTGTCCAAAAAACACGGCTAACTACGTCCAATTATGGGTCCAGGTCAAGTCCACTTAGCACGGCGTTAACCCTGTCAAATTGCCTAATTGAGGAATTAACGACTCTGAGGAAACTGGGTCTTGGTTCTTGTCTCTTACACGCCCTTGGAATCCCCAAGGAGAGGCCCACGGCCTTGGAAGCCGTCACCTAAAAGCCTTGTCCTGTTTAGTTTCATACTGCCATAATGTACGTAGAAATTTGACCAAGTAATTTTCCTGGTAAAGGTTTGTTTTTGTCCTGTGTCTGTTCTCAAGGGTTTTGCCTCTACCCTTTGAGATGATTGGTAGTCTAGTTCGGTTCCGTCGTGTTAGACAATGTCTTGCAGTCAGTGTATTTATCTATGAGCATTCGCATATCTGCCCGACGCTTGCATTCTCAGCTTTTTCGTATTAATAAAAGGGACTTAAGAAACCTTGAGAGATCCCTACAGCACATATCTGGGCATAACCATCACAGGGCAACCTGCAAAAATCTTTACAGCTGATGGCCTGTTGTCAGAATAATTGAGACAGCTAATGGCAATTCCCTATGTGAATCGGTTAGTATGAATCCTACACTTTGACCGATGAAGATACCGCTGTCAAATTACATGTCTAAGAGATCTTATTTTTCATCCCTGGAATCTACGAAAAAGTCTACACATATTTGACTGCTCTATCAATGACATACTCTAATTGAGTGTGGATGTAATTGTAAGCATATTTTGACAAGAAATTTCCGGACTAAAAAAGTTTTATTGATATATCAAAAATTCAAATACTGCTATGAGCAAATGGTCGTTTAACATAATTATTTTTAAGATTCTGGGTACGGTCTACTATTAATGTGTTTAGCGAATTAATTTACTGCACATGCCTGAAGTACCTATGGAATGCTTTTGGTTTGCACTTTTGAATGTCCTGGGTGTTAAAGTCTTAGATAATCGTTATTTACCTGGCGTACTGTTGTGAAATATACATCTTATGAGTAATTTTGGCTGATAACAGTTTGCTACCCCTTGTAAAGACAATTGCAAAGCTAACCTTTGAGATGGAAGGAAGATATTTGACACTGGAGACTGATGTCTCGCTTCGACTTCAGGAGCTTTACGGTAGCCTGCAGAAAGGCCACCATTGCTGAACACTGCCTCTGCGCGTATTTCAATCGTCTGGAGCGAAGTGTTATCCCCGATTGTGTCTGTTAAGACAATAATGCCGATTTATAAGCAACCATTTGCCTAATAAAATCTAACGGACACATAGGCCATCGAAACAGGGATTTGATCGAAAACTAGCCCTCAGGCAAAACGGGCGTTTCCCGTTGAACAATCTCCGGACAGCTTTCCGGAACTACGATCAAAACGCACCAGGAAAGAGCTAAGACACTACATGGAGTAAGAAAATAGGAGCGAGAAGTTTTAAAGGATTACGAAAACACACAAGGAAAGTCGTACCCGAATGAATCGGTGTGCAAATTGTAATCCATACTAATCCATACGTTATTATTAATCAGAATATATGTAGATGTATATCTCAGCTCCGCTTTGATTGCAACTGTTCTTGTATCCAGTGAGGCTGTCATTCTCAACGCAATAAAAACTCGTTCCCTGGACCGGTGTTAAGGGGAATTAGACTCAATTAGGAGTCCCAGAGATTCGGGACTCAGCGTCCACATTTGCTAACAAGAAAAGTGTACTTGTGTTAAGGAACTTGGAGTTATGACGTTTGATGGAATATCCTTGACACACTAGTTTTTGCAGTTTAATGAATGGTAACAATTGTATGTGGTGGAACTAAATAAGGTTTTGATGCCTTAAATTTTAATGTAGCAGTGGAGACGTCCTTATACGATATATGTATTTAGGCGTCTTCTAGTCATTTATTGAGGCGTTTTGAGATCTTACGAATCCACATACAGTTGACAATACAATGTCGATATACCTCATTTTGGTGTTATATATCGCTTAGGTCACACCCTTGTACACAGTGTTTGAGTCATTAGAGGGCTCTGATGACTGTACGCCTACGTTTGGTAACGCCTTAGCAAACCCTGTTAATTTGATGATAGTAATTGTTCAGGAATTGGCAGGAATTGTTATATAATAATGTCCAACCTTGGATTTTAATGACACATTGGAATAGTAATAAAAGTGACCTTGTCGAGCAACTTCATCATATCCAGCAATTACATGTACGTATAGACAAGGCCTTTATCGGTAAGAGTTGATGGAACGAGGTCATCTACCACACTAGAATGATCTTCCCTGATAAATGAGGTGGAGGGTGACGCGTTTGGCCATAGACAATGGGTTAAAATCACTAAGACAGAATGACGTAGGTGATGACGGGGTTAAAGACTAAGGTTATGGCTCCCCATGGGAGGGTATTCGACCCACCCTTGATTGGCTACTTGTTGTATTTATTCTGTTTCCGATGCGTTTGTTCATGGGACAAACAGAACTGGGTATTTTTGTCTGATCACTCTAATCGCTCCTCTGGCCTGCTTGGAAGTACGATCGGGAGCACATGCCGGAACATGATTAGATTAAAATCACACAGCCTTAAGGTGACTTTAAACTGCTTTATAAAGAACATCACCGAAACCACTGTGCCACTAAGTTATGGATGAATATTACGCCCTAAGTCATCTGAATACTGACAGATAACTACATTTTTCTTACTTAATGGAGACATGGCTCTCTATGTGTATCTGTTACGGAATCATTTATACATGATGTAAATGAGAAGCCGAACATTCCAAGACAACCCAAGATTCGAACTCTCGGGACTATCGATGCCTGGGTGGTTCATAATCCAGTGTTTGCAGGTAGCACTGGACTTGGCATAGGTAACTTATACATGGTATCTCAAAGTCAAAAAGTCAGCTATGGATATATTCTAATCAACCAAATAAATAAATGACATTATGTTTGCGTGTGAATTTCTACTTCTACTGAAGAGCATATGGAACGATTATCAAAACTACATTTGGCTCAATTCACTGCATACATCGACGTGCATCTGGAAAAGTCTGATTTAAGTACATTCTCATAACGTGGCAAAAGAGGCAAAAACACGTGCTGAAAATAAGACAATCCTCTGTGTAACTCGCGCATCGCTAGTGGGATTATTTAGTTTTGGAAGTTTACTGGCTTCAGTGTGCAAATGATCCTATCAGGCTGAGTACATTTAGAGTTTCAGTGCGACTACAAGAAATTGTTAAAAATTCTAATATCATTGAGCAAATTAATTTATCGATTTTACTTTCTTTGTCACCACTGGAGCTTACGCACACAAAAATATCATCTCAAGGGTAAAAATGTCTGAATAATTAAACCCATTACCACATTTCATCAAGAATTAAAGTGGCTTCCACGACTGCATATGACCGGCCTTCTGCTCGATCATGTCGCCATATTTTGCCTCTTTTCTCTAACAAAGCTAGATCTTTAGGCGCACTGGCTAGCAAATGGTGGAACTGGATTCTTTTAGTTGAATGATTATGCACTTTAATGAATAGAGAAGAAACGGCTTACCCACGAATCTGAACAAGAAAAAATCACTAAGTTTTTGGAGGTTCGACTTTTTATATACATCCTTCCTTTCCGTGAGCTCTTGTAGCGCTTCAACACAGGAAGCATTTCATTACGTTTTTTCTTTTACGAAAACAAAAATCCAAAGAATCCGGAAGGGCATGGAGTTGAATAGAGCGGAGCAATTGTAATTACCTCCGTAGGAGTATTCTAAAAGATTGGTCATTGTTTACTTTGAACTAAACCTTTGCCTAATCTTCTCTCTTATCAGTTCAAGAGAAGAAGGTGCCAAAAAGAGGGTAACTGGATCTTCACGAATTATTCCTTTTGCTCAAAACTGACATACGCACATCGGTGTTTTTTTTTTATCTTTTAAGCATCGCGTCTTTGTGTTTATTGACTTTTTAATTCCTTCTTTTCAGAAACATTTTATACTTTTACAAAGCAATTTTGATATTACTTGACCGGTGAAAAAAAAATACGAATTTTGCACGGACGTGTTGTCCAAAGCCTTGTTTTGTAACTGGACCATTTGACCTTCCGTCTATAAGTTTTGAATATTGATGCATCCCCTATCCCACGACAGTATCTTCAGATGGGCGACGATTCCAGACGCTGAACTTGAGCTGCTTGCCTATGGGAAAACAAATGCCCTCAAGGGAGCAGAATGTTAACAAAATTGTTATGTGAAAAATAAAGGTCGGTCTATGACCTGTGTTTGTGTGCAGGAGATCGGTCATGTTTAGAGAAGGATTCAATCTTCATGATTGAGTGAAAGATTTCTTGTATTTATAAGACGAAACATGTTTACCCTATGACAAGTACCGCTTCGGTGACAAGGTAAGAAGATGAAAAATGTAAAGGTTGTATCAAACGCGGATATGTTTTCTCCCAACAGAAGTCAGCTTAGATATGATTAGTATCCTTGGTGATGTCTTGATCGGTGCTTATGGAAAGTACGACTTCGTTACGATACGCATGTTCAAATAGTTATGCAATTTGGCGTCCTGTTATGAGTCATTTCCTTAGGCCATGACCACATCACAGGACAGTGAGAAGAATCATCCCTCTCAAGATGTACTTCTCAAGCAGAGTCCAATATTATAGAAGCAGTTTAGATTATTTTCCTTGGGGAATGAATTAGAGACGACACATTCGCCAGAAAGGAAATCATTAACAGACCTGTTTAATTAATTGCTCTCAGCTGACAGCTTGGAGGCTAGTCGTGACAAATGTAAAAGTCATTCTTTTCAATAATAGAGAATCATGCAATGGTATGTGAGGGGGTCAACCTTCCAAGTTACCTTAATATCCGTTGTGTAAGACGAAAAAAAAAACAACAGCAAAAAAAACAAAACAAATTATTTACAATAAACAATGGTAACATGAACTAAAGAGAAAATAGTAAGCTACATTCATATTAAAACGTCAAACGGTGATTGTGAAAAAGCCTTACAAAAGGCATAATAGTTGCTTATGCTTGGTATTCAGACACGGCCTGGTACCAAACAAAGGCAAGGTCAAAATGGTGACTACTGTAGGGTTCGCCGAGACAATGAACTGTTCACAAAACATGGCTAACGACTGCCGATTATGTGTCTTTGTCAAAGCCACTGACCACAGCTTTAAACCTGTTAAACTGCCCACTTGGCAGTTTCATCCTCTCGGAAGGTCCGACTGCCCTAGATGCTGCCCTAAGACGTTCTAAAAGCCCTGTGTTTAGAACCTTATGCTGGCATACCGTGAAATTCGACCAGGCAATTTTTGGCATAAAGGCTTGTTTTTTCCCCCTACTCTTCTTAAATATTTCGACTGCATTCTGTGAGATGTTTGCTTACATAGATCGTGTACGTCTTGTAAGACAATATCTTTTTCTTTATGAATATATAATCGCACTCACAACTGTTGCATAGTGAATCTTATACTTTGGCTGATGAAAATACACCCCGTTTGTTGTTTTCTATTCATAGCTGAAGATGAAGCAAAAATTTGATTCGGCATAATGACATGCCTACAGGGAAGAGCCGGTGGACGAAGAAGTCATGTACTACATTAGATGCCTATTTTCTTACAACCTTTTCGTGGATGGCCTTGATCTGTCGGTATACATTTAACTTTAGACACTAGTGACGTGGGCGAGGATTGGATGTAAGACTAACGCCAGGGCTGTATACACGGAACACCCAAGGAATGGTTTTCCATCAAACCTTAATTGGCTGCCAGCCTAATTCATTCTGGTCGTTAGGTCATGGTAGAATCAGAGTCGGGAATTTTTATCCGACCAAACCAATAACTTGCCTGACCTACTTGGAGGTAAGACCAGGTGTAGTGGTCAATACCTGATTTGGTTAACATTAAACCACATTAATGTGGCTCTTTTAACCGCTTAGGGACGAATATCATCGATATCGTGATGTCTGTGTCGTGGAAAATGAATGATTTTTTGGAATGTTTGGAAGTCTTTTTGTGTCTATCTCTCGCAGGGACCACCAGGCGCGCGTTTCACAAAAGTCTAAAGGCTTCGTTTGGGATAATTCAGGTGGCCGACTATATGAATTTCGTCTGAATAACACATTATATAAATATTTATTTATCGACTAAAGCTTTTTGTTTTCGATTTTGAATGTTAGCCTGAAATACTTGGTCGTGTCTTAATGTAGATAGGAGGAAGTAAATTCAGTATAATATGTCCCATTTTAATAGTTTACTTATTTATTGAAAAAAAAATGTATCAGATTCGTTTAACATATGAATGTTTTCTTTAAGACCCCAAACCCATGCGTTATTGTTATTGATTTGGCCCGATTGTCTCAGTAGAGAGTTTTAATATCGCTCTGTTTTTACCGGCTGTGTCAAAAACGAAAAGGTAGAAATTATCCTCTTTTTCTGATATTTACATATAGTAATTTATGGTTTGAAGTTAACTTAACACTTGTCATTATTGATTCAACCCTAGCCAACTAATACACATTATATGGTTGTAGAAGTTTTATGTAACAGGCCGGCTTTGTTTATACTTTATATACCTGGATTCGGTCGTGGTCGTAACTGCCTTACGACTGGCATCCCCGTCCAGTGGAGGTTTACAACTGTCTCCAGTGTATATTGTAGTAGAAGGCTCTCACGTGGGTTTATAAGGTATGCCGTAGCCTTCTTTCTGGGTGGTGGAAATATACGGAAAAATGGCAGGGTCGCAATACGGCTTACTGCGGCCCTTTTGAGCGACTCTTCCACTCAGTGTGTCTTCCTGTACCACAATAAATACTTTGGAAATGGCTAAGAGTACACTTTTCACTTTTACACTTTTCAAGCCACCAGGTTTTTGGAGGCGTTTGGAAGTACCTGGAGAATAATATTTCTCCCAAACGTTTTCCTTGGGAATGCATACAGGTACAAGGAATTGTTAATTAAATGGACGTTGGCGGCTTTTAACAGTTAGACATGAATGTGGGCTGAGATAGTCTTATTCCTTTTATGTAATTCATGTTGGCATATCTTAACATGCATGGCTGGTGATTTGGTGCCTGACTAAGACGTCACTGCTTCGAAACCTCGAGTGGTCTTAGTCCATTTTTTTTTTAAGCACTAGAACCTGTGTTATCTCCAGAAAATGTAATCTATGAGAACTGTAACACTCTCGTTGTAACTGAACTGGAATATCAGTAATGGAATTAAAAACGTTTCTCTATGCATAGGCATGTTGTTGGACTAACCCAGAGTAACCAACCGCCTTCCTCTTGGTGCCTGGCAAACCTCCTGACGTAAGGCCGAAATTGCGTTAGTGAGGGCTTGAACCAAGTGTCTCACAAATTGAGGTTAACCCTTCTGAACTAGTGAGGGTCCAGTGGCCTAAAGAAAAGAATATTTACACTCGGCCGAAGACATAAAGTTACACTAGATTACGTATACCAAACGCAACATTAACACAACATTAACACACAAACTTGAGACTGGGTGTCGCTTTACATCTTGTAGACAGACTTCTTTTATTTCTGATCAACCTTTGACGGCGAATCGATCATCACTTGTAAGACCGATGTGTCAGACGACTGCCTTTATTTGAGATTCCTTGTCTCTACCCTCTGACGAAGAACCGCAGCTGCTCAAAACAGTGGCAAGTTTACAACTTTCGGCACTATCGATGAAGTGCTAATGATCGTGATTTTTGCACAGGTAAACCATTAACTCCTAACTAAGAATACACGTGAATCACTGACCCAACAGAACAATGTATAAAGCTTAGGTATAATGAAACAAGGTTATCAAACGTCATCTAGTTGAATTCGCTGTAAAGCTCTCAATCTATATGTTAGAAAAGCTAATTGAAAACATTCTCACAAGACAGCAAAACATGGCTCATTGTGAAAGTACGACAATTTCGGGTATCATCTGCATAGCTTGTGAGATTTTGTGCCCACGCTTTATCTCTATGTGCCCTGAAGCTACATATGGTTATTAAGGTCCACAGACTAGCAATGCTGAAAATGAAACGTAATAACTAAATGATCATGATGTTCACTCGATAAAAATGAGACTGGTTAACCGAAACCAAAATCCTCGAAAAGAACCACAGCCTTGAAAGGCGTCAGAAACTCATAAAAGCCAACGTTATACTTTTTTGGAGATGTTGTTATACATTGATCCTTTACAAGCATTTGATTGTGGTTATTTCTTTATGCAGAAATCCCCATGGTTACGAATCTCTTGCGAAGTGCGAGTGTGAATAGAAAAGGAGAAATTGCATTTTCACTTTTATGGTTTATAGGATTCTAAAAAAAAGCTGGTGATTGTTTACGTTTTTGCCATATGACTGTGAACAATCCCTGCATGCATCAGTTCAAGCGTAGCAGGCGACAAAAAGAGTGTAACTTCATTTTCATGGAGCATTACGTTTGGTGAAAGTCGCAATTTGCCTCACGGAGCACCCGGAAGAAACTCGACATGCGCTTTTGATTTTTATTCACAGCCCATTTCCTTCTTTACTGAGGCATCTGAAGATCTTCCTTCCGGAAACATTTTACACTTCCAAAAAACTTTGCACTTGCTTTACTTGACGACAGGAAAGCAATCACCAACCCATCCAGTAGCAGTACCTTATCATAGGATCGCCCATTCCTGAATCTAACCTGAAACCACATATCTGTCATATAACATACGAGCTCTGTTGCCAGATGGTCAGATGCTACTTCACAAAACTGTTACCCTAGTCGTGTTACCCTTGACGTATTTCTTAAGTGTGGAGTATTATGCATTGTGCAGATTAAGGGTATCTCAAAGACGGATAAAGTCTCCGCCATCATCTATCTTATATCCAAGTGGATATAAAAATATATCCTTCAAAGTGTTTTCTGTAGCTACTTTTGGATATTGCAGCTTTACACACATGCACATGTTGGAGTCCTATTGATCGTCAAATGATATAGCAGAGGCGTCCTTTGAAGACCTTTGTTTTCTTTACGGTATCTAGAGGAGTACAGTGAGGTGAATAACCCGTCATTCAGTTAGTTCCCAACAGAGTATTGGCCCTTGTCCATCATTATAGAATTCGGTTATGTTACTTCCCAGCGGGGAGTGAATGCGAGACACATAATTCGGGTGAGAACTAAACATTTATTCATATGGTGTGTTATTTAAGGCACCAAGGCGGTCAGCTAACCGACGTCAGTAGCTTATTGCAGAGGCTGTATCCAGATTCCTGAGAGAATACCCGTGAAAATCCTCAAAGATTACTACAGGCTACCAGACGACATTCAGGGTCACATGGTGTCAGATTTTGGCCATTAAGCTGTCCAGAAAACCTGGATAACTAAGGCCAATTATGGAACCGGGTGTAATCCACTTACCACATCGTTAACATTATCAGACTGTCTAATTGGGGATATCAACGGGGCTGACGTTGAGTAAGACGTGGTTCCGGACTGGACGTGCATGGTTACACTCCAGTGACGTCCCCACGGAGAGGCCCGCGGCCCTGCAGGTCATCACTTCAGGCGTTCTAAAAGCCTTGTCCTGTATACAACCTCAAGACTATATAGCCCTAAGATCGGTTGGCCATATTCACAGCTTAGCTTCCACATTAACCAATTTAAAAACCTGGAACTTGACCCTTACCCCCTGTGCTGTCCTCAAAGTGTATGCGACGAAAACAGGTATAGCGTTATCTTTAAATAATTTTGAACCTGAATTTGCGGGAATAAGAAAGACCATAACGTCGCAATTGACACAACTGTGACCGATGTATTCAACTTAGACTTCCCAAAAGGCTGTCAATCATCACTTTAATGGAGTACATCATTCTTGTTTCAATGTCGTTGTTTCACAAGTGTGTCTTTATCAATATTATATTGTCATACTGTAGGCCTACATAGACGTTTGGCTAAATAATTTTCCAGGTAAAGGTTTGTTTTTCCCGCACTACGTTAACTTTGTCTTAAAGCTTTCGTCCCCGCCTTGTAGCCTATTTGCCAATCAAGTACATGTACCGTTTTCTACCTCCATGATAAATGTTTGGCGCTCAGTTTATCCGTGAGCATAATCATAACTTCTGCCTGAAGCTTGTTGTCTTTGCTTCATCATATTACATGAAAGGAGACGTTAAAACCTACCAAAATGAGAGTCATGTAGTGTTGTCATTGAGCGTATCAACATCTTTGCATTAACATGTTATACACATGGTTTCTAGATATAGTCGTACTCATACATGTAGATGGGTGGGAAATGTCGAGGCGTACAATACTGAAAACGTTTTATTGATGTTTCAAGAACTCACATGGTGTCATAAATGTGAATCAGCGCAAGCATAGTTGCTTAATACAGTTATTTTATCTATTACACTTTAGTGACCAGTTGGGTAAAGCGTTATGATAGTTTTTGTTTAGATCTTAACCTTGGGTTAAGGATTTGGATAGTAGTTTGCATAAGATGGAGGAAATATTTAGATGTGTGGGTATTTTTAATATTCTTGCATCTTTAGTCTTAGATAACCGTTACCTATTGCACGTGCCGTTGTGTACCGTACATGCCTTGGGTATCTGAACTGATGGTAATTCTAGGCCCGTTTGAGGTGGAAGGGAGGTATTTGACGTCGGAACCTGGTTTGTTACTTTAAAGCAAGGTGCTCAACAGAAAGCTCGGGAAATGTTATCACCAGTTTGTGTACTATGGTGCTTCTTTGTTTAACTTCATCATCCACACTCGAATGTTTTCAAACTTTGTACCCGTGGAAACAATGCCCTGCAGAAAACGTATTTAATTACCCTCTAAGAACAACTGTGTACCACAGGTGCACAAATCGTAAAAAAATTGAACATCTCCATCTTTTGTGTACTAGAGGCACAGAAATTGTGTACTTTAGAAGAGAGCATGTGCATTGGTGTTATGTCCTAGTGTGTACCTCCAGTACCTCAATTTTGTTACACGTTGTGTACCTGTGGCAATAAATCGTTTTTAGAGAATATAAGGAACTAGTTAAAGTCTAATAAACATAGCCCACTAACTACACAATTGTCAGAGTTCATTATTAAGGCACAGCTTTTGACGTCAGGTGATATACCACTCTTACGGCACATGATGTAAAAAATAACACACCACTGGACTAATTAAAAACCCTTAAGCACTGTATGCCTACTGACAAGGTCTTTCGTTCCTTCATAATATAGCTCAGCACTAGTAAATCTAGGTAATTTGAAGCTGACTATGTGTTCCTGATAATGTGTCCTACAACAACAGGTTTTGCAATGACTGGGGTCCTTTTACAGTATTACCGCCAATGACTTCTGGCAAGAGAAAAGCTTTGTTAAAAGAGTTTCTACTCCCAAGTGACACGCTGGAGTATTAATAACAGTGACGAGTAGGCCTAACTTGACACTGTCCTCCAACAACTATGCATGCAAAAGAAAAGTTTACCTGGTTGAGCGGATGGATGAAAACGTCATCCACTACGTTATAAGCATATTTTCTATTTCCTTACAACTTTATCTTGCAAAGCCTCCTTCTTTCGCGATAAATCTGACTCTACACAGCAGGTTGGAAATCGAGTAAACAGGATGACGTGGTTGAGGCCAGTGTCAGGGAATAGTATTCCCCAACCTTTATTTGCCCACCAGGGACATTTATTCTCTTCCCAGGCGGCTAAATCATGATACAAACAGCGGTGTATTTTTGTCACACCAATCTACTAATTTCTCTGATCTCACGATGATCCTGGCGCTTTCAATATATGATGAATCTTAGATAACCTTTCTGTACCTAAATCTCTCGCAGCAGTTACCATGACGCCGTTTACATTTATAAATTAACAAGTGAATGCTAGTAGTGGATCGTTACTACAATGGCCTTGCGATGTGGAGCTAGACTTAGACATGTTCAAGCCCCCCTTCCTCCAGGAGGTTTACAAATGTCCAAAAGGTATAATGGGTTTCCAGTTGCCTCAAGGGTATAGTAGGTTTATTGTTGTCCCAAGGGTATAAGGTGTTTCCAGTTTTCCAAAGGGTATAATATGATGGGATACTATTGTCCCAAGGGTATAATATAGTAGGTTTAGAGTTGATCTAAGAAAATGTATGTAACATTGTAGGAGACTCTTCACCGACTCTACTGGAGGTAGTCGTCCTTCTGGGCAGGCAGGTGTTTTTCACAAGGTGCGTCTATATACCATATACCTCTGATTTGGAGTAAAATGGTCTGCTGTATCAATGCTAAGGTGGAAACAACGGCGAGTGGTATCTGGTAATAGTGAATTCCTGGCTTGACAGAGGATGATACGGAACGCTTTAACCACCTAACCCAGCGAGCACCCATTGACCGGTGGAAAGGGAGGAGGAGGTGGTGAGAGGGAAGGGGGAAATGCACCTTTACTCGTGCACCTACCGAGTAACTGTCAAAGCTTATTTTCTGTGAAAATGTTATTTTTTATGCCGAATCACAAAACTAATGTATGAATTGGCTGCTTTTATCTCGGATTTAAGATCTGTTGAGACATCGGCAATGTGTCAGCCTTACAATAGCCTCTAAGGCAGAGGCAAGATTCGAACTCTCGGCAGTGGTGATCAACCACTAGTTATCTGAGGTACACTGTTAGAAAATATGACAGCTTACTGGCTTCGGTGCGCCTATCCTTCAGCCATGCTGAAAATATTTACAGTTTAATTGTCACCATAAGAAATTCTCGTAACTCTAATGTGACCGTGCAAATTATCTTAGCGCTTTATTTTAGATTTTGTCTGCTTTGTCATCATTTTAACTCAAACGCGTATAAAAAAGAAAAAGAAGTCTGAATATTTAAACCCATTACCAAATTTCATGAATAATTTAAAAAAGGGTTTCAAGTCTGCGCATGATGTAGACCTACAGCTAAATTTGTTAGCGTCATTTTACCTCTTCCCTGCAAAAACCTGGTTAGTAATGGAGGAATTATGTCCCCTTGATTGAATGCTCGTGTCCTTTCGTGGAAAAAAGAGGATAGGGCTTCCCCGAGTGTCTTGAAAGGCGTCATGCAGAAGCTCATCTTTTTGGACGTTTGGTATTTTTTATATACATCCTTATTTTACAAACTCGGTTCATTGTTTCCATTTCTGTATCAAAGGCAAGAAAAGAAAGAAAAAAGAAACTCTTGTTATTGGTGTGGACAGAAAAAGGGAAATTGTTTCTTTATAGCTTTAGGCCTGATGTGTTTTATTCTCTATGTTTTTTGGCTATAATCATTTTGGCTCAACATCGATACAATGTCTTCACCCGTTAGTTTAAGAAAAACAGGTGCCCAAAAGACAGTAACTAAGTTTTCACAGAGAATTACGTTTTGCGGAAACTTTCAATTTGTTTTTGAAAAAACATTTGCTTACATGCGCTAGGAAAGCTGAATGGCCTGAAGTTTTTCACTCCAGTTTCATTTTTATCTGTTCAGACTTCGTAATTCCTTCCTTTCAAATATATTTTATAGTTGGAGAAGAAATTTTAATATTACGTCATATGAATAAAAACGTGAAATCGCAAGAGAATGTTGCCATGGGCACATTTTACATGTACAAAGAAAACTAAAGGCCAGTGGACATAAAAACTAACATACAAAGCTAAAGCAGGTTATTGCAATATGCATTCGTCCATGTAATGCTATGGAAGAGGCTACGTATCCATTGCTCTTCGCCCTGTTGATGGTACTGCCAGACGCGAACAACACCTGCTGATAGTTTAGTTCACAACACCGTATTGATTTCTATGCTAAATGAGATACAATAGCTGTTTGTGTTTGCACCTAGGTCGGACAACTGACGACAGATGCCAAATTCGAGTAGTGGCACCCTACTCTATTCCATAAATTAAATGTTTGTTGGCTGATTCAGTATTTATTTCATTGGTATTTATGGTGAATGATGTATGTAAAGTTGTATGATAACTATTATTAAATGTTGTAAATTATGAGTAGATTACACTCAAGGCATGTTTATAGTCTATTCAGTCACTACTTTCATTCCATTCGTCTTATAAGAAAGAAATATTTTTTTTCAACGCTTTATTCCACACTAGTTAACTTCGTTGAAATCCATACCGAAGTTGTTTCCCACCGTCCTGTAGCTTCTAAACGGTAAGACAACTGTTTCGCACCTTGTTTACTACTGAGTTTGCTCAGGTGTACACATAAATAGCCGCTACATTTTATCCTGGGAAAACTTTAGCCTAACCACAACTCCCTAAGCCTAACAAATAAAATACATCTTAATAAAATAGTGACTCCCTAATAAAGTCACGGATATCTTGACTCTGCATGTCTTGCCTAAATTTCACCTTATCTCGACCAACATCTTTCCCTTCTTTTGTTCACACTTTTAAGTGTGATAGAGACAAAACTAATTTATCATAAGGTGTCAAGGTATTTCATGGCTGCCCTTAAGTCTACCATCAAGAGGTTGTGGTAAACAACAAGGTGTCGTTTTATATTAGAGTCATTTCTGTTTATTTAGGTACAGTTTAATAGGGTTAACACGACCAGTAGCAAACAAAACATTCCTAACACATTCAACATATAGTTTTGAGTGATGAATATGTTAATTAGGATATGTATAATGTATAATCTAACAAGAGCTGATAAGAGTACAGATTACAGTGAATAAAGACACCCTTCATAAAGTTACACGTATATACATTGTCCATTAACTGAACAATATGTGACATTATTTACCTTCGGTGCCTTCTTGCTGAAGGTGTTAAAGATGTCTGACACGTGGAGATGTTCGAGGTTTCGGATTAATACGGTAGGAAATCTTCTGTGGAACATCCGTGTGGGCCTTATCCAGTGAAAAGAATAGTGGTTTTTATTGGTCTTCTTCACAGGTATTATGGAAGAAAAACAGATCTCAGAAGTTAGGAAAGGGCAATTAACAACTCAATGAGTACACCTGTACGCAAATCATTACGAAGTCTGCCATTATTTCACAGGGACATCATTCCTGATTTGTATCCAAGTTACTTAATAAAAAATTATCACATTCTTATCATCCTCTGGC
The DNA here is from genome assembly GCA_016165875.1 of Acanthopleura granulata. Taxonomy (NCBI): domain Eukaryota; kingdom Metazoa; phylum Mollusca; class Polyplacophora; order Chitonida; family Chitonidae; genus Acanthopleura; species Acanthopleura granulata. The sequence goes on from JABBOT010000005.1 coordinate 5,578,834, forward strand.
ACAGGGCGTATGACATCCAACAGAACTTGATTATGTTGCATTTAAGCCTGTATACAGTTGGTAAACAGCAGAGTAAAATCGCTCTTCCATGCATTTATTCTTGATACTACACAACAGACAAAAAGACGGGTCAGTGGATGCATGCCGGAAGGAGGTCGGCTGTCAATCATTTCCAGTGGAGGTAGAGGCAAAACATGAGGAGGCAGGAGGAATAATGAAGGAAGAAACCAGAAAGAAAACACACAGAAGTCATAATCAGATAGGAGGAAAATAAAGATAAGGCTCGAAGACAAGAGGAAACTAGGAATAAACAAGGATAAACACGAGATAGACGCGAATAAACTGGAAAGAGACAGAGAGAGGTCAGAAAGAAAGAAAGACAAATTGGGAAGAGACAGAGAGAAAAAAAAAATAAGAATAAATTGGGAAGAGGCAGAGGCAAGCCAGAAACAGACAGCTGTAAACAGGGAAAGAGCAGAGGGAAATCAGAAAGAGACACGAATAAACAGGGACAGGGAAAAGGCAGAGGGAAATCAGTAAGAAACAAAAGTAAACCGGGAAAGGCACGGGGAAATCAGAAGGCGAGAAGTGTAAAACGGAAAGAGGCAGAGGGAAATCAGAAAGGGACAAAAGTAAAACTGGAAGTCAGACACAAACGGGAAACAGACAGGTGTAACCCCGGAAGAGTCATTAATGATCACCATTTTTTTTGGTGATGCCCTGATACATTTTGTGGTGCTATTGACCACCATCTTTATGGATATGTAGATTATACATCTTGGCTTTGCACACAATGTAAATGCACGGTTGGATGCCGCACCCTACTATAAACCGCAGAGCTAACTTTGATTGTCAAATCCCGAAAAACCACTTTTGCAAGACAGAGTTAGCATAGAATATAATGGATAACAACAGCTTCCCAATACATTTCCACTCCATTTTCAAGAGTCACTCATGTTTGTAGCTGCTTTATAAATTGTCATTTTAGAATAGACATATAGTATGAACTGATGGCGGATGAGAGGTTAAGCGAAAACATCCATGCTGGGTCTCTTAGAATTAGAACCGAACTGTGCAAAACCTAACGCCGGTAGCAGTGAAATACCATCATATCGATATGTTTTGTAAAATATAGCCTTGGTAAGATCTAGCTTTACATGTAACATTGTCGTCTGGTCTTGAATGTTGTAAGTAGTGTATATATATATATATATATATATATATATATATATATTCATTTATTCATTTGATTGGTGTTTTACGCTGTACAGTGGTCAGCTCAGTTATTCCTCTTGCGCGTGATAAATAACCTATGTGTACATTCGAAAGCTGTAACTGACACTACAATCTGTTTTTATGTGCTGAGAATAGCATATCTTCATGACAACAGGTGTTGAGCTGCGTGGCGGTATAGCATTGTCTTGATACGGTGTATGTTTACCTGTTCAGGGCCTGTTATCCATGTTTCGGGCATTACACACTGAGTAGCGTGACCAATGTCCTCAGCAATTGTCAGTTCTCAGCTCGGTCGTACTGCTCTCATGTTTTGAATCTCAGCAAAATCTTTGCAAAACGCTTACGGCTTGATCCTATTCCTGCGTGTTGCTAAGCTCACAGACGAATTGCTGTCATGGAGCTATTGAATCTTGTCTGGACAAGAAAAGTAAACTCTGTTTATTATTTTTCAAAAGGAAGGATTATAAGTGTATATACCTGAATCATTTCATATCTTAGGAGTACTGGTAGACTCTAAATAGTTTCTCTCTCAGAAAGCTCTTCAGAACAGAATGGCGACAGAACGTCCACACCTGCTGAACAAAAGGGCGACACATACTCAAGCTTTGCAACAGTTAGATGCCATCAATAAATAATACATTCGACGAACTCTTGCATCTAGGTGTACAACGCTGAACTCAGACATCAGTCTGGTTGCCAACATCAACACAAAACATGCGGGTAAAATATTGCTGGTCACATTAAAAAGAAAAGGGGTCGATATTTTCAATGAGATCACCAATTGCAGTCCTCTGCTTGCCTCCTAGTCTCCTATTGTATGTGCTGTCGAGTTCGAAAATCGACCTGGTAAGTGTCGTGCAGTCGACCATCGAACTAAGTGTAAATAGCTCTTCGTCACCAAAGTTTCACCGTGATTACATACTCCATTTTCCAGAGCTTTACTCTCTCTAAGTCCTAACCTGACAGACGTTGGACAATTGTCATATTCTACTGAAAGGGGCAAAACATAAGTTAGACAAGTAAATAATAAAACAACATGATACAAGCTGTAAACATGAAGTACATGATATAAACTACACAAGAAGTTCCTACTTGTCATGGGAATTTGCCTTAATGTACTATCGTCCATCAAGGCAGATGCTAGATGGAAATAAAAAGCAGTCATACTGGACCAATAGCATGCTATATAACCACTAACAGTATACGGGAAAGTGACAATCGTCGAATATATCCATCAACAGATCGTCACATGACAGGATTACTTTTTTTCCAGTTTGACAACTTATCCTCTATTAAAGAGTTGTTCCTCCGTTAATATTAGAGGTATAAATTATTCAGGCTAGCTGAATCAAATTTAATCACATATAACATATATTTAAACATTGTTAATGTTTACTTTTTCCCTAGCCGTGTTGTGTTTAAAAAGCGGTTGTATCAGTAGTTGACAAAGAGTATTACCTCCTATTTGCTTCAGGCAAATCTATGCAATGTGGAGAATGCCGGGGTAGAGTGGGACATGTTGTGGGGAGAAGCAAAATCCTCTTCTCGTTTCTGTTAACTTTCCTGGTAGAAATCATTATGTAGCTTGAGTAACAAAAAAGCCTGCTCATTTTAATGTGGCCACAGAGAAAGCGGCCCATTCTTGAGAGGTCTTCATTCTAAATGTATAACTTAAATGTAGCTGTTTGTTGTGAGGATCAGTCATTAATATTGTCGGCTTTGTGGGAAACAGCATTCCTTTGTTCCACGTCACTTGTAAGGTGAGCAAAATTACTAAGCGCTCTCATCACTCATATGTACTGTTGTGGATTATTCAGGAAGAAATCCGGTGAGCGCATCAGTATGTAGTATTTCTGCTCTTCCCAAAGCCATAGCCTCTTGATAACATAACACACAAGTCGGAGCTTCTCTCCGACATATCTTCTCCGTAATTAGAAGGCAAACGATATAAAAGATATCAAACCGGAACTGTGCTGTTCCCATGTCTTTGGAAGTTGTCACAAAAAAGAATTACATGTTATACTATTTTGTAAATAGCTCTGCACACCTATACATTCAAGTGCACAATTCAATAACAGATGACACTTTTAGGGAAGAACGAAAAATGTGGTATTGATTTCTAAAATGTTTAGAATGATTGGCAATTAGAGCTTCTCTGGAAGTCTCGATGTTGTCAATCTTTTTTCACTCGTTTGACGGATGCTGCCCTATACAAGTATAACTTCCATTTGTTGCACATTGCAATACAGGCATTGTTTTTTATTCATTCTGTACTCTTGATCAGAATCACATCACTATACAATATATAGCACCATTTTTTTTTATAACACTCAATGATTAATCCGCTAATAGACCAGCTTTCATTCATCCGAGAATAAATTCTCGGTCACCAAGTTGTCTCTTAGTTAGTCCGCCTCTCTCGAGACACAATATGAGCAAGGTCGTTCACATTGTCCGCCATTAACTGACACTCGAATTTTCTCTTCGCCCCAGTAAATAGTAAGCAGGTCAGCTCAGTGCTGCACTGAACGACACATTCAATATGGCTAAAGGCGTGGACTATCTTCAGAAGATTTCTTTCCAGTCCAGATTTTGTCAGGAAAGAATCTCTATAAAAATTCAAGAATAAATAAAAATTTGATAAGGGTTCCAAATTTGTGCTTGTTTCGTAAAGTTACTCGCTATTGAAACACAAGTAGATGAGTGTCATATAATGATTTATAGTTCTGCTTAACACATGGTACGAAGAGCTGTCCAACTTGCTTGTATTTCAGTATTTACATCAACGAAATAATAAAATAGAATAAGCGAAACGGATATGAATTAGGCAAAGAAAGGTAGTGATGCTAAAATCAATATACTAAACGTTCCTCTAATAACAAACAATAAAACTAAAGAAAAGAAACCAGGGATGTTTACACTTGACCAGGCTAATCCGGGTTTATACACCCCAGCAATAAGAAAGACAAACGGTATGGAGAGTAAGACAGTGTTGTCATTCGGAACCATCCTATTCCAATAACTTATCTGTCATGGGAAAATACATCGCATAGCTCATAGAGGGTTGTCGAGGAGAGGACAATTCAGACACAACAGACTGGCATTTGATACAAGTCTGGGTACAAAATACTGTAAGAGTAATTAACCTAGAGTCCGTGATAAGCTAGACATTTCTAGAGGTTTATGTATTTAAATCATGGTGACTTAAATGGTGGTATTATTATTCTGGTTCTTTGCTTTAAGTGTTCTATTAAACAGACGGATGTTGACTTTTTTGCTGACACGCTCAGAGTGGTATTTCTAATACCTCGACTGCATGATTGTTTTCACTGCAAATACATGTGAAGAACTTCACCACAAGTATAGCTCCCGACCCTTAAACACATGTCCATCTAAAGCCTGGAAACTTTCCCAAAGGTTAAAACAAAAAATTAATGGCTTTATCTGTCTATAAATGTACACAATGCCGCTAACCGCTGAGTATTGATAATGTTAAACGAAATTACAACCGAGGCCATTTCCGAAGAGAAGTCCATACAGACCTAAACGGGCATAGGCAGTTTTAATGACGTGCTTGGTAATTGTATAATTCGCCTTTTAGTCTAGAATTCTTACCAGGTCATAGGGTACGCCATTTCAGAGAATCTGGAAATAGGATGCCGCATCATCCGTACGTCAGTATTATAGGCTCTCCTGTTTTTTTATTATTACAACCGAAAGCCACACACATTGTGGCCTCCTGTTTGTAGCCTTGCAGAACCCAAGACGAATTCCACTACCATTTTCTCGTTGAAAAACGGTTTTAAAGTATATCAGAATTGTCTCGTAATCAGAAGGAAAACAGCTGATTTAATACTTTTGAACCATTAACAGGTGGCTTCACAGCAGAAGCAGATGCCTTGTCAGGTAGTAGAAACACCCCGCCCTTGATGGGTTAAAACTGAGAACATGGCGGCCCGTACAGAGAAAAGATGAACACGTAGTTTAGTAACCATTCTATTAGCCTTCTGAGCACACCGGGGAAACACCCTGTTTCTCCCTAGTAAACTTTTATATTTGGGGTGTTTCTTTTCTTCTTGCTCTGAAATATCACGAAATGTGTCTGAATTTGTTGTTGCATTTTTATTCCCCTATAATAAAATTATTACACTTAGGGTAACAACTCATTGCAATCTCTATTTCAACAAGCTCAGTAATTGGCACCCTTATGCTTTTAATATTACAAAACGTGTTTCGACTGTAACCCTTAGTGTAATAATTATTACACCAATGGTTAGAGTTAACATTTATTACACGAAGTGCTGAGATGAGCTATATAAGTGCCATGTTCAAACACAACGTATGTTCAGTAATAAACTGCAAAAACAGCAGCTCTCTCTCTGTTAATGAACACAAAAATGGAATACAATGACCAGTGTTTTATACAATCATGTTCAGGGATGGATTTGAAGAACTCTATTGCTCTTTGCTGAAATATGTATTTGGAGGTAAAAACGGCAACCAAATGTTTGGATTGCACAGGAAGGTGCATAATTTGTCCCGGGGAATGTATACTGGGATTTTACTGATGTATAGATAGTAAAACCTGACAGTCAGCTTAATGTGGCTTAAGTCATTGGTTATTCTACACAGCCTCGAATGGACAAAAAAAAATCAAACGATTAACCAAGACAGCATGAAATGATCTTTGTTTAAATGACGTAAATTTAAGTTTGCATTACCTCTAATGCATTTCGCGTTTGCTGTAGTGGTGCTGAGTAATTGGTTACTTGTACTGATTACTTTACGAGCTCCTATGATACATTCACGACGTGTAACGTAACCATCTTGCCTCATGCCTACATGTAATACTATGGATGCGGTTAATACACGAAATGTTGTGACTGCAACTCTAGGCGTGGCACTCATCATTACACCATGCGTTTTTATGACACATTTCATACTGGAGTTTTAAAGGAAGAACTTACGAAAATAAACATATTCCTGCAATAGGAATTAACATTACGGAAACAAGTAGTTTGCGTCTCGGAATTTCTGGACTCTTCGTCCATATTTACACTTAGATTGAATACATGTGTTGGAATATCCTTGACACACCAGTTTTTTCAGCAATAATTTGTGATGTTGATTAAACTCATCACACAACACACAGGGTCTAACAAATGCTACAAAGCGACATATGTACATACCATATGTGCCACTATTCGGTATATTGCTATCCAAGTAAGGGTAATTGAAATTCAAATATCAAAATCGAAATTATCTCTCTTATCGTAAAAATCGGCACCACTAGACACCGTTGTGGTCCTTTAGATAGATATATATGTCACATTTTTTGCTATATACACAGCAAGGGGATCATCAAAATACCACGTGAACGAGACAGATTGAGTGTGATAAAGACTACTACCTTCTGCATATAATCATATTTATACGAAAATAGGTGTTGGTCTGCCAAGAGGAAGAGGGGGCACAATCAGTACCCATTGGAATACCTATATACTGCTAATAAATGGTTCCCCGGAATATCAGACAGAGATTGCTGATAGGAAATTCCAGTAGCCCATGAAAAACGAGATACCGTTATAAAGGGCGCTTTGTATGGACATTTGGGCATTTTTAAAATCCAGTAAATTTGGGACGTATAGGAATCGTGGGAAAGTACATGTATGCTTCCTTCTTTAAGATGGTTTCCAGATAGTTCCTCCAGATAAACAAACACCGTGATATACTGTATCAAGACGGCAAATCACGACTTCCATCCTGCAAAAAGCAATAATTGTATACTGATTTCTTTTTTTGGTTTCAAGAAACGTTTTAGTTCGGGGCAATTTCTTTGACAGGTAAGATGTATCGTAGCATACAGTTACATTTCAATATAAGTCTCATCCTTAATGCTGAGAGGCGCGATGACTGGAACGCGATCTCAGTCGTATGGACGCGATCCACTTTTCCAGGTTTTGGCGTATGGAACAAGTGACCCCTTACGGCTTTGTTACAGAGTGTTGGATGGACAAAATGGAGGACCTACCGGAGCTGTACTCTTTATCGCGTTTCCCTTTGTTAAAGATAATATAGAGGCGTGGCCATCTACATGTCAATCACTTACAAATGACTATAAGAAGTTCAGGGTGCTCTCAATTTGCCAAAGGCCATCCGAACCAAAGCACGATAAACTGTAGAGTATTTAGGGGCTCATGACTATACGGCCTCATTGATTTTACATCCGCAGAAGAGATATGGCAAAGTTTTTTTCACATTGTAGGGGAATTTAATATTATTATGTTCAAGTGATTATAATAGATTTTTTCTGCACAGCAGCAAAAGAGTACACTATTATAATGAAATGGTAAAACTCCGAAACCAGTTAGTGAAGCGCCCCATAATAATAATAATAACCGCCATCCGTCCTCAGCACTGTCCATCCTCTCGTCCTTACAAGTTAACATGGGTTCTCTCCTGGTATGCAGCTGGCTTGCATTCATTGGAAGTGTTCATGCGGATATATACACTGAACGTAAGTACATGTATATACTTATCTATGTTTGACTCGGAAGACTTGGTTACGTTATGGAATGTTCGGTTAACTTAATTTTTGTCTCGTGTTGTGTTTACTTTGCCGTATGCTAGGTTCAGTTGATTTTTGTTTTACACAGTGTTTCCCCTACCATGTGCTAGGTTCACTTGATCTTTGTATTACATAGTGTTTAGCTTGCTGCGTGCTCGGTTCACTTGAACGTTGACTGACAAGCTATTTGGCTTGTAGCATTTGTGTTTATCTTTACCTTGAAATTACATAGCCTTGCGATTCTTTCATGTGTCTTTCAAGTCTTCTTGTCGTGTAGCCAATGGATGTTAGAAGCACGCTACTTTCCATACATATGCCTTTATAAACTTCTTAACTTATTCAGCATGTCACGGATATTTAATAATCCTAGCCTGATGTGTTTAATGCTGTAAATGCCTTAATTTCAACACACAGGGAGAAAAAAAAACGATGATGTTAAAAGTCTTCTTGGCAGGGCTCCAACGTACAGCCGTAAAGGGAGCCAAAACATAGACGAAAAAGCCAAAATGATGTCCTATGGAAGCCTAGAAGCTATTTCCCAAAAATGTTTAAAGCGAGCAAATTCAGGCGTCAGCTATATGTGAATTCTTAGAAACTCAAGTCTCACCGAAGAAGTACAGATTTAAATATATACACCGTATGAGGACACCTCCATTCGGAATGTTTCTACACTCAATACTTCTTATTATTTACTACGTTAAGGATTACACATTAATTATTTGTTTCTTTGTATATTGCAGATACTAGAATCCCTCATGGTTGAAATTTGGGCAAAAAATTTTTTTCATTTGACAATTTGATTCTCCATTTGCTTGTCTTTCAGCTCATTTAAAGGTGGAAACCAAAATTAAACTGTAAATACCTTAAATTTGGCTATAACTTACCTACCGTGAATAGAGTGCCTCTGGTAAATACGTATATTTGTCAGAACACTGTGTATCACTATTGTATAGAATTCTGTTTAGGCAGACATTGTGGACCTGATGTCCCTCATATAACAAAAACAATGGCCTTAATCACCTCATCCCGCCCCCCCCCCGCACGTTATCGGTGACCTAAGGGGAGGGATATATTAACACATTTCAGTAGGATTTGCTCAGAAATGTCAAGATAAAATTTACGCTTTCATGCAACATTATAATTTTTGAAATTTTACATAAGTAGGTTGATATATTCACATTTTAACGAGAGGTCTGATTTTTTAAATCTTTCCTTTCTTTATTTTCATGAACATTAACGTTAGGTTAATTTGGAAGGTATTTTTGAAATTAGCTTTCAGAATATATGTATGTACATATGGCTATGTTCGAATCGTAGCCCTGTTACATCTGTATTGATGCAAAACTTAAAACTCTATATGCAAAACAACTGGAGTTATCGTATCTATTGGTAAAGCATATGTAAAGATAAGGGCAATCTGGTTACCATGGCAACGGAGAAAATTGAGAAATGTGAGTCATGACTCATTGTCTTATCTGTATCTCAGTATCTAACAAGAATTGTAACTAAATATGACGCAGACACGAAATTCTTACCTAACTGTATAGTATTATAAGGGAAATTGTAATCTGTTTACCATGGCAACCATGGAAATGGATCAATGTGAGTATCAACGCCTGACCATATATGTATCTATGTATGCTCCCAAATTAAAACTGCAGTTGGAAAAGAATTGTAGCCCGTACAGCAACATGACGAAGTCAAATCTATTACAGTATATATGGAGAAAATGGTGATCTGGTTACCAATGTAACCACAGAAATCGACAAAAGTGAGTTGCGACACATGGGCACATCTGCATGAATTCATCAACCAAAAATTAAAACTGCACATTGAGAATAATTGTTGTAGACCAGACACCAAATCATATATATAAGATATGTAGTCATAATGGCAATTTGGTTACCATGACAACCGCGAAAATGACCAAATGTGAGTCGCGACACATCGCCTATATCCAAATATCCACCAAGATTCAAAATTGAATAAGGGAAACAATTGTAGTTGTAGCCAGAGACGAATTCACACGTGGGACGCTGGATAATGGGTGGAGTCCAGAGAGCGTCATATAATCCTGTTTCTGACATCGCCATGTTCGAAAAAAAGGTGTAGTCTGTTCAACTAGGTAGGAGTAATGGGTCTTTTAATTGTTAGAAGTTTGTCCTAATCGGACGCATGGGGTGCTGCTATTGTAAAACGAATTACTCTGCATGCCCACTGTCTAACATGCTGGGCATTGATGAAAACTGGACATGTAGAAGAGACATTCCATTGTTCTACATTCGGACGAAAATGAGCATAAACATTAACTGATTATTTTCAGAGTTGAACAAAGTGTTCTGGTTCACTGTAAACCTATTAGTTTTATTGTTAATCATTTATATAACAATTGTTGGATATCAATACCCCACTGTCTGGGATAGTGGGGTCTAACCACTCTTTTTTGTGTGTGAAATCACCGCGCACGCGTGACGATTGTCTACCGATTGACGGTTCTGTCTGTTGATTTTCCTATTGTTGGAAATGAACAAGAGAACTTTGTCGCACATGATACACACACCAAAGAAAATGAACCAAAATGCAGCCAAAGAAAATGTGTAATCTTTATGGTCCTTATTATTTTTTTGGCATATTTTTTACAATCTTTAAAACGGGTATAAAGATCGAGGTGCTACGGGGAACGTTTTGGACAACATAGAAGCACAGTGACGTCACATATTCTTTTTAGCTGCACAACACCCTCTGATTGCTATATATCTATGTTCTACGTAAATATATACGTAGTACAACTTGTATCTGTATTTAATAGGAAAACATAACAGTCACAACATATTTAGCGGCAAAACGGAAATCTGTGACGTCACTGTGGTACATTATGGTCCAAATAGTCCACCGCGTACGGCGTTAAACACCGTGAACAACTTGCAAGGGGTCCTTTATCCGGAAGTGGTGCAATTCATTTTGTTGTTGTTTCCTCCAAAATTTGCCAATTTATTTATTTGATAAAAAAATCTCACTCTTGCGATCGTCATGTATAGATCGCAACGACATGGCTGAGATATTGCCGACGCGAAGTCATACTCATTCATGTTTACGTATATGGAATTAATGAAATTGGATGATTATTTCATTAATTTTAAATGTCTTCCTAACTGTCGAATAATTCCAATAAATAGCCTTCTTGGTATATCGTTTGTGCCACACTTACCTATATTTCTTGGCAAACGTGGTAAATCAAAACACAGTGAAATATCTTTTTCCATGACATGTAAATGAGACAAAACGTTATCACTTGCATTGCTTCTAAACTAAAATTTAATCCAATACAAAAAGTACTTTACGTAATGGGAGAAACTGTGTACTATCTGTTGAATATTATTCTAATACGAATCTTCAGATCAGTTTATTATTATAAAATTGACTATGTTCTCTTTGTTGTCAAAAATTGTTGTCATTATCCTAAAACTTCCAGCATGTCTGAGACACAGTCCTTTCCTAGAACGTCGCATTACCGTTCCAGATGATCCTCAGCAGAACTTGGCCCTGGGCAAGTCCACCTCACAAATCGACACACACGATTACTTTGACCAGGAAGGCTACTGGCACAACGGCAGCTCACACAATGCAGTTGATGGAAATTTTCAACCGAATGCAGAAAACAGAACATGTATGAGGACTGGACGGCATCTTTTGACATGGTGGATGGTGGATCTTCAGGATTACTACGTCATTTCCGACATTGTCATCTTCACCCTTACTCCTGGTAATATTACAACAACAATATACGAAGTTTATCAAATGTTGAGATAACTCTGAAACCCATGTGAGCTTTCCCATGTCTCGTCCCCTTCTTTGGAGTAGCGGGATGTGGGCATTAGAGAGTAAAGTTTGAGCCTACCAGATACCTGGCCATTCGACAGGCAATTCGTAGATTCTTCCGCTCTCACTGATTCATTGATGCCAATCAGTGGTCGTCGTGTTAGGTCGCTAGATCGAAGGTGCAGAAGTATGTGTCACACGTGCAGAGTTTCGTCATTAAGTTGTGGTCGGCATTCTGGTTTTCTCCACTCACAAAACTGAGCGCCATCGCTTTACTGGAGTATGACCCTGAACAACAATCAGTCACTCACCTGCACTGCTCAGGGGTTAAGCTAATGACATAATGAGTATCATTTTCCAGTTGATTATCTTTCCCATTAGACTTCGGGCTATTTTACATAATCTACACAACAGATGCAAAATATAGAATACAAAGACAATAGCGATGAGGTAGCTGGCAAATGGTCACTGTAACTCTGTAAACCGAATCTCATGTCAGCTTATCTCCTGTAGGTTTTTTCTAACTGTTCATGGAAATGCTTAGAAAGTAGCAAAGTACACGCCCCTGGAAAAACCAGGCAGTAGAACTTTTCGGAATGTTTCGATTTCTCAGCCCCAAGATTTTGGAGGAAATAAGAGATCCAGGGCCTTTCAGTTGGTCAGACAGGAATTTCAGTGGAGATCGGTTTCCGTCCCAGCATAATAAATTACCGGTACATTAAGCCTTTTTCTGATACTGAAAACTTATTTGTGACATTTTAGGAAAACTTGTTAGTTATAGAGTCCAGAGTTAGTCTTCACTACAACAAATGACCCTCGTCGTTTAAATGAAACTCTCTTACTAACTGATAAATAAATGGAAAGGTATGGAAAACGCTGAAGGTTTACTGAGTCATCGAGTTTTCTCCTCAGACAAATAGTTTCCCTTCTTGTTGGTTGTATGAAGAAACTTGTTAGTGGCCTGCGAAGGGTCAGTGGTTTCTTTCCACGGATAGATATGTTTGATAACGGACAGAAATATCAAAGTCATGAGGAAATAATATTTAAAAGAAACAAATTCTTTCGCACGAGAAAAGTGCTCCATATATGTGTTAAACGTAATGCTTGTGCCTCAGTTATGAGTTTACATTGTTGTTTTTTTTTACAGGATACAGGGTTAAAAATTTTTCTATTGAAATATCAATGCAATGGGACGAAGAAACAAAAGAACTGATTGCGCCAGAGCTTTGCCACAGCCAGTCAGGACAGGTGCCCTTGAATCGACGCACAGTTCTGCCCTGCAGATCCAAAACATTGGGAAGATTTGTTCGCATAGAGAAATTCAGAATTGTGAAAAGCCGCTTTTCTATGTGCCAGGTAGAAGTGTATGGCAGTAGAACCGGTAAGCCATCAAATAATATCTCACTCGTCCAGGGCACGGCTTGTGTTCAAAGAAAAACTAGCACTTATGTAATGACCCTTTGTTATTGTTCTCTTAGTTCACTGTGCATTATAATTTTTATCTTTCTTCACTAATACAGGATAACTGTGCTCTCAGCCTCTGTTGCACATCAGTTTTTCCGCCAGACCACTTAAAACAAGTCACAAAATTCAGGTACATTTACTAAGTAATAATATTGTAACGTTTCTTTTCTTTCTGTTAAAACGGCGCAGTAATTTATTATTGAATGAGCGAGGCACAATCACAAATGATTATCCTTGTATGAGGAATCTATTCTACAGCTTTGGTCAACACGCACACAAGGTAACACAGATAGAATCTATATGAGAAGTTCAAAATCGAAAAATTTCAATCCACGAAGACAAAGAAACTTAAACATATCAAGATGGTGCATTTTCTTATGGCACTGTATTAAACTGATTCCTCATCTTTCAGCAAGGTCCTTTCTTGTGAAAGGTCGCAATGGGAAGAGATCAAAAGGCCGACGTCTGGAGGAAATCGAGAATTCTAGCCCTGTAGAGTGTTTCTCTAGATGTACGCGCCGCCTGAAATGTTCTTCCTGCAGTATGGCGGAGCAGGGAACAGAGTGTGCGCTCACGGCGGATGGCGTCAGCGACATAGACGGCAACGAAGAGAACGCGACTGGATGGGTGAGATATGTCATTGGATGAAGACGAGGTAGTCGAGGGACAAACTGAATCATGAAAGTGACAAGGGAGTACATTATTCCGGACGACGGAGGACTGACTGTTTTTTGCCGAGGAGAGCCAAGGTAATAACGAGAGAAAAATGGCGAACGCCTGTATTAATAGAAGACATTGTCCAGTGCTTAAGTCAATCCCGTCGTAGCTGCACAGCCTGTTTGTTCTTCTTCTTAATTTCAACTTTCTGTGGGCTTCTCAGTACCAGTTCATCAGTTCTGTGCAATAGTTAAACATCGGATGAGTTAAAGTGAGACTGACATGCTTAGTACGTTATTTAAGAATCGCATTCAAACAATGCGCTCTTTACCTGTTCCTCAATGGCGTGACGTGTGTGATTTTGAATGTTGTTGTTACTGGTGATTCGAGAAACTTCCCTAAAGACATCACGTCTGCAGAATTGTTGTAAAATATATTATTGATATTAGTGAGATTGTAACCAGGTACAAAACTATAAAAGTTATTGATTATTTCGTGACCATGTCTGTCCGAACATGGAACATTCAGTACCGTGTTAACTTTATCTCGATTAGTCTTTGAACGCATTTCTCATACAACGAGTAGGGGCTTAGTAAGATGCCTTGTCCACCGTGTGAGAAGCTTATGGTTCAAAGATCTACCCTCGGAGAGCCTGACATATGTCTAAAATTTGACAACGTATTTAAAGCCAAGTAACTTCTCGAAATCGCTTTAGGCACTTCACAACATACCTGGCACAAAGTAAACGTCCTCAGAATTGATGAACTTCATCCGCACACAATATGGTCTCGCCATCAAAACTCATACACTTCATCTGAACTCACTCCATTCATTTCCTTTTTCAACGGTAATGCATAAAACTAGTTTCACTTTTATGACGTCTATGTGTCCAAGTCATTATAGTAATGAGGAACATTCTAATCACAGCCTGGTGCACATTTAGTCTTTATGTGTACATACTCTTCTTATTTATTTCCCTTGTGAATCTTGCACTGAAAAAGACTTGTCGGATAGGAATACAACAACTGATGCTCCAGAGGTATTAGGAAGTATATAAGTATATGTGTTTTTTGTGTAATGTAAGACTGTTCAACGCTTTTTAGACTGGGCTACTGAACTGAGGAAGCCTTGCTCACTTTCTCGAATTTCCACTTCAGTTAAAAGTTCATGGGTATATTTATCAACTAAAAGGGTGGTGATGGTGGGGGAGTCTGTATTAGCTTGCATCTGTACATATGTTTCTTGTGTCTTATCTCAGAACAATATTCCCTCAAATTTTACACGAAGGACAGTCGTCCTTGACACCAAGATACGAGTGATGTGTCATATAACGCAGACCATATTTGTAGAGGTTCATTCAGGTTTGCCTCCGAATGGTATTCTCTCTCAGGCATGAGCGTGATTCTTATTTAGGTCTTGAATTTGCGCATGGTATTTTGTTTTCTTCCACCATAATGCTGGCCATCGTCGTATAAGTGTAAAACACCAATCAGATAAATAAATAAATATTTATGTATTGTGTTTACAATACAACGGTCGCTATCTGTGTGGTTTTTGAGGTTCTTGTATTGAGGTTCGTGTAAGTGAACAAATGAATTAGTGAGTCAGTTCGGCATTTCTCAAAAAGTACAGAAATACTGTGTGTCAGAACAGTGATCTGGAATTTAGTGTTAATTTGTACGTACATCATACGAACCTGTTACTATATAGTAAATGTAAGTAGCTAAACCAAAGAAGTCAATTAGACAAAAAACTTCCTACATCAATAAAAATGAACCTTCTAATAATGCCATTATCTGGAAAATCTTGTGAAGTGACGTAAATATTGTGCAAAATCTAAGTGAAAACATGAAATATGCTTTTAAATGCCTGCTACGACAATTAAATTTATCTACTAAAATAATGATTACAAATTCCTGTTACACACTAATTAAAACAAGTAAATCCATAATACATCGTTTCAGTGGAAACAACTCTTATACCCGTAGGCCTATGATGAAAACATGGGGAAGAAATCTTTGTTATACAAGAATATGCTGTGCTACATATTTAATTAAAGAATATACTTAGCCCATGAATTACATGAAAATAAATGCATCACTACATCCTGTGTGTGTACATTCAATTATTGTCCAAGCTAAGGTTTTATATACAACTCATTTACATCATGTGTTGCAGCGAGAATGTAAACAAATTGTTGTGGCAAGTAACTAAAAATGTAACAGTTAAATGAGTCGTTGTTCTTAGTTAATCTCGTTCAATTCGTTTGATACGTGGGCCACAACATCACAAACTGGCGACGATGATAAGGTGGGACATCTAAAGAATATTTTGACCACAACATGGCTGTGGAAGTTGGTGACATACAGAGTATTTCTGTATTTGATTGCACTGGGGATGCCTCCAACGGTCACATGATATTGCCCAAAGCGATCAGGAGGCAATGTCCTACGATCACGCGCTAATAGCCAACGATCTTCCGCCTTTACTCTAATCGGTTATCACCCTTTGTCCCTGTTCTGCAACGTCCATTTACTTATGAAGTAAACAGTCAGATGATGGTTTTCTCAGCCAGGGACGACGCACAAGTTTTTAGGGCATTAGCAGAGCAGGTCATATCTTTTCCTCTATCTTCAACTTTCCTTCGGATAAACAAAACATGTAGTGCATGCCATACTCGTTGAACATCGCGTCTCCCGAGCTCACAAATACTGATATATAATCCCACGACAAGTACAATCTCCATTATGTATTTGACAAATGACTAATTTCGAATAGTTATGTAAACTTCCAGTAATATTGAAAATCAGCCTTCAGTATCATTTTCCATAGGGGCTGGAAAGAGCAATGATATTTTTCGTATGTATAGTACAGAATAGAAGGGGAGTACTATCCATGGTGGATACCTAACTCTATGGAAAAAAAATTGCAATATCAGTCAACTTGTATAAGTCAACAGTATTATATTTAAATCAGCAGATTCGAAAGACCTCCACATTTTCCTAACGTTAAACACACCACAGTTAACGTAACTGCTGGACTTGTGCTAAAATAACGCGTCAAATTTCGACGAATGATGCCATACCTTTTACATTTGGAGCCTCCGTGTCATTTATCATGTTGTGAATAAATTGGCCGATCGAATTATCCGCGCGCACAGACCCGTCAAGCACAGATACACAAAACAAGGGAGGTAGTTTTACCTGAGATGCGTCACTCACTCGGTCTGCTGGAACTGAACCACATATAATTACTCCCTCCAGCGACTATCGTTAAGCGGTTTTGTTTAAAATATGCCGCATTTTCAAGCCTGTGCGACGAAAAGATCACTCATGTTTCCACTGAAGCCTTTGGTAAGTAGTCCTTCAAGAAGTTTTCTTTTCTGTGTGGGTTGTAGTGTATATAATCATAGCATACAGTTTGCCCCACATTGTTTTTGGTTATTTATTCAAAATTCTGTCTTATGTGTGTTGTCAGTAATTGTGTTGCGCTTAATTTCTGGGTGTGCTAGTCAGTTATGCCATTTTGTTTAGTTGTAGTTCAGTTTATTCCCATTCAGACTGTTGTAGAAATAATATTTAAGACTGCATGCCTGCCATACGTTCAGTTATTATTCTTTATAACTCTACCAGGGAAACCCTAAAATAATGACAACCCTGAATATATATAGCGGTTTAGTATAACCGTATAAATGTTGTATTTATTTATTTGATTGGTGTTTTACGCCGTACTTAAGAATATTTCAGTTATACAACGGCGAGCAGCGTTATGGTGGGAGGAAACCGGGCAGGCCCACGGGGAAACCGGGCAGACCCCCGGGGAAACCCACGACCATAAATGTTGTAAGAGTATCACTAATCGTAAAACTAATACAATAAACAAATGAGTTGCTATATTCCAAGACAACGATTAGCCTTGCAAGATCAAACAAAGAAACACAAAGACACTTGGATAAGTTCAACACATATGATTGAATAATAAAATCTAAGCAGTACAATTTACTTATAATATACAAATAAAATCAATACAAACTATTACAAATCCGGTACAAATGTGAGGCGTCTCAAGGCGAGTCTGTCCACAAAACTAGGAAATTACACTATTTAGGTGAATTCCTGAAATGAAGGATATCATTGACCTCCAAGTGACGGTGCCAACGACGGTTGTGGCCAACGGTCAGGCTAGCTAAAAGCCTTGCCTGGACAACTAGTAAGCGAAAGTGTCGTAGTCACTTGCCGGGCGTTAGAGACCTAGGGATGGACACGATGAAAAGTGCATAATCACACAGAGACACCGAGCGATGCAAGCTCAGAAATAACATCTCAGGCAAAGTTGCAGGAAAAGAAACACCTGCTGTAAAATGAGCTACGTACAGCAGAAATGCAGTACAAATTGACAGGGTCGTGTAGCAGGTAAGCCTGAACTTTCAAATCCGTGAAATCTTCAAAATTAAACTGATGAGTAAAGATTGCGCTTTCTTTAACCTCGACGCTCGTACATATAGGCTAAGGTATGTACACAGCTGATCATCCAGGTCAAACGCTAAACCGGTTCGCATACAAAAATCAGAATTATACAATGTATTACAGATAAGGTCACAACAAAGTAAATTTAAACTATGTACACATATAATAAGAATGATGCACTTTCACTTATATCCTCCAGTAAACACAACATATTTACCCTCACACATTTACACGAAATGTTAAAAATAGCAGGACTGACACATAAGATCTTTTTTCAATGCATCTTTTATCAGTTCTGTCTGTTCTCGGGATTAGGGCAAACCTAACAACTCCCAATACTTATTAACCCTTCTACATTTCCTTGAAGGCAACACTAAATTCAAGGAGTAGTGGTTCAGCAAACACGAAGACACCTCACTTGATTCTCCAGGATTGTGAGAATTAAATCCTGTCCACCACATAAGATGGTAGAAGAGCATTAGAGTCTTACCCCCCCCCCCCCGCCCTGGATCGCAGGACTTTCCGTTGTTACCCAAATAAAATAAATGAATGAAGACTAACATCAAGCGGCACATAAAATTTATTTAGCAAAATCAAGATAATATTGTTTTGAAGTACAACTCAACCATTACATGTTGCCCAAGAAATCACTCCATTCTGCCCTACAGTTTAGTAGAATAATAACATCAAGAACACTGTATCTTTAGAGGTAGAAATATCAGATATATTCAATCTAACAGAGATCATTAGCATTGGAAAGATCACAAACATGATCACAAGATGATATTTTAAGACATAAAAGATCTAGTTCACAATGGTGTCTCCTACTGATCTACGGGCGTACCAGTTCTTAAATAATGCACTCCATTTCAGCAAGCTCATATGAAACAGTAAATGTATGTTCCAAGATTTATCAGTACACAAATGCAAATGTACAGTTTCCATTCAAAACACACTGTAATCGTGCTCAACTGGTAAAACAGAAATACAATTGATTTTAATCATACACTCCTTTCAGCATACAAATATGTAGAGCCTATGCACTGTACATCTCATTTATTTTCAGTACATGTAACATTCCAAAACGATTTCCACTCACAGTGAAGATTAGTTTAACTAAGCTTAATGGCTACAACGAAGCGAAATACCATCAAAACGTCTTTAAAATGCACAGCAAGAAAGGGATTAAATCTGAAAGCACAAAGTTCAGAACACAGCACTTGCACAGAATAACAGGCCCTCTGGTAATATTCCTCTGTTATCCTTTGTCATCCGATATGCATTACACAAATATACGTGAGTATGTCTCAGAATGCCTTCTTTAAGGTTGAAAGATCAGCCACTGACATATATTTCTGTTCATTATCGCCTGACTCTGTATATCTAGCTAAAGTGCCTGCAGTTGTACTAGCATCTCTAATGATATTAGCGTGTGTATAATACAAAGTTGCTTCCTTTGTAAACCGCCCTACGTGATTCATTATTTCACTTGGACCAGGCGAATTTTCTGAAAAAGCCAGTGAAATAGCACACCCTCCCCTGACACTATGAGGGGTCTGACCATCCCGTATACCTAAAGTTGTCATGAGTAATTTCAGCCTGGCATAAATCGCTAAATACGAGAGAGGTTCGTATACCACTACCGGAGTCCGATACTGGCCTAAAAAGACCACACCTAACATCTGAACCATTCGAACATAGCGTTCAATCGCAGAGGCAGGGCAGAGGAGAGGGTCATTACAGCGTTTGACAGCAGATGCATTGGCCTTTCCAACTCGTCGTAATGTTTTGCCGAACGTGTGACAAAACACAAGCCCAGAATCATCACTAAGAATTCTAATCTCCTGTGTAACTATTTGACCTAACTCTGAAGCTCTGTCACCAGGAAAGAAATTTAGTTTAAACACAGCTTGATCACAAGTCAAGACAAACTTCTGTGTAGAACTAAGGCCCTGGCGTGCTAACACGTTGTTGAGATAAGACGACATTGTACGCAATTTATTAATAAATATTGGCTTGGATTGGGTTGGTATAACATGGGCCTGGGCTTGCTCTAGCTTAATCATTTTGATATACTCTTGAACATCGGAGGATGCTGCTTGATTACCACTACACTTGGCCACATCCCAGTTTCTTCCTCTACCCTGGCGCTCAAAGATATACACGAGATGCCCTACAATGACTGCATTGTTATGCCAGCTGCAAAACGGTTGGGCCACATTGTTTTTACTCCCTAAATAAGAACAATCTAACCTATGGACGGGGTTCTCTCTACCTCGTCTTTCCAAACAGAAGCCTCCGCACATCATCTGGGTACATGTCCTTAATGATAGTCTGATTGGAAGCAAACCCAAGTACCTTTCAAAAGAAGCTGCCACACTATCAGTTGTCTTCCTACAAGAGGTATTTGCTGCCACACAGTCGAACTGGTTCAGCCTTTCATCCAATGAGACTAAGTTCAACCTCTGCCCAGTCGAAGGAGCTACCTGAATAGCATTTAGGACATTAGCTACCACCGGTCACATAACCAATATCCTCGCAATTGCAACGTTCATCCTCTATTGTCAGGGACATGTCCATGACCGGTTTCATACGTCACTAAATGTTCCTCAAATGTTTGCATCCATAATGGATGGGTCTGCCTAACGGGAGCAACTACTCTGCAATTTAACACAGTCTCTTCTTTCAGAAAGCACAACAGCGGGAAAATAAGGGCAAAGGGTGGAAACACGTACATATTACCGTCTGGTTTAAGCTGTTGCGCAAAATCATTCACTCCAGATGAACATGAGGATGCGCCATGATGTGTAATGAAAAAGCATCTCACCAGATGGAGAATGCAAGGTACTTGAAAACAGACTCATCAGGTCATTGGAATGGGTGAAAATATGACTGGTCAAATTGCCAACCTCTGCGAAGAAGCAAACAATTTGACATACTTGACCTATGGGATGGGACATCTGCCAGATTCTCTTCAGTGGGTACATAGTTTAAATGGAGACTGATATTGTGATCTAGAACATTTTGCATTAGAACAAGATCTGCTTAATTAAATTTGTCAGTTCCCTATCCTTCCCACCCTGATGATTCCAAGGCCATAGAACAGTCTAATTATCAGTCAGCATATCCACCCTAAGGTATATCACCTGAATGTTTTGTAACGCTTTAATAAGGCTTCAGCCTCGTTCAGATGTATCGGGGGATCTTTACCCTCTTGACAAAAATCTGAGAAAACCGGAGACTGCTGTATGTGAGGATGGCGAGAGAATCACAACCCCATATTTGAAAGATAATGCATCAGTTGCCAGAAGTAGCTATTTATCATGCTCTCGTCGCCATTTTGCACACCTGGATGACGTGTCTATCAAACGCCAATATTCGGTCTCCTCCCTCAAAGGACGTGTGACAGGAACTTTGCAGCAATGCTTCAGGCATGATGACAGTGGTAAATTGACCTCTCTAGTATACAACTGAGCACCTGGGATACATAACACCATAGAAATACACTAATACACAGTAATGTTTTTGCGACAACCTCCAGTTACGATAAGATATTCCCTCGCAAGAGGGCAAATTTTTCCTTATCTCCTGACAAGATGAAAGGCTCTTTGACTGAATCAACCCTGCCACCTAAACATCTGACACAAACAGATGAGGCGAAAACACATTTATGCAAAGCTAGTGTATAACCGAGCTTGTTTGCAATTCTACCAGGGGATTTACCATCATACCTGCACGGGTTGATTGGGGGCAACTGAGTGGAAAAGGACAACGAGCCGCACGGAGACGGTCATCAGTGTACTGTGTGTATCTATAGCCTTTACGTCTGAAGTGAGTATTTACCACCATACCCATCTTGATACATATATGGGGAGGCTTTCCAGGCAAAGGGCAGGGTAGCCTCCAAACTGAATACCAAAGTATGTTTAAGACTATTTAGTCAGTTTCACATGATCATATCCAGACCTTTTATCACCGGTCACCGTGGAATTACCGTGATCCACAAAGAGAAGCAAGTCTGTTAATGTTTCTAATGTAAAGAGAAGGTCCTTTGTCCACAGATTTATGAATCTATCATCGTGGCACAGAAGTGGCTTCGATGGCACTATTGTTAATGGCATTATAACCTTAGGAAGTGAACACTCCCAAACTTTACCCCAACCCCTAATTAAACCATTCTTAATCCTTTGCGTTAGCTCTTCAACAATGAAGTTCTTATAATGTACGCAAATCGCGGAGTTCTAAAAATACTGTGGAGGAGGGGTAAAACTATCGTATGCATTTCCCTTAAAATTCCCCCTAAAGGCTAAAACAAACCAGTGGCATCAACACCAATTTCTAATCCATTCTCTGACCTCCTTGTCATCTTCCCCTATAATTTTTTCCCATTCCACAAGTTGATTTCGATCACGCACCCTTGGTACAGTCTCATCTGCCAATGGCTGAAGGCCAATCCCCTATAAAACTAATTCATGCCGGTTCTTGACGCTTTGTCTTTTGCAGCGCACATGGGTCAAATTTAAGATCCAATTCCCAGACAGATACTGTTATAGAAGGTGCTTTTGGTTACACTTTCAACCTGGTAAGTGAACATATCATAGTTACTCACATGACCTAACGGCATGTAAGGAAGGAGCTGTACGCTAGCCCTTGGCCTACGTGAATCAGTGCTTCCCAGTCAAGGGGTGAAACGTCAAACTTTAAACCAAATTTAACAAATCCAAATTTTAGGCTTCAAATTACCATACACATTATATCTGCCTTTTGGAAACTTTCAGCCATTCACAACCCTTCACATAAGGACTAGGGGCTCCACCATACAAGCAAAACCCCCGCGCCCTGTAGTGCTGAGATGACTGATATCTAGAGGGCCTGTAAGGAGAAGACTGAGCTGGGAAGGGGAGGGTGCTAAGTTGGACACCGATGGAACGGGGCCAAACATCTGGGAATAGGGGTCTGGATAGGATCGATAAGGAGTGGGCAGAGGTTTCTGTGTAGCAGCTGTTGAGTCACCAGCTGGTACCTTTGTCTACCTGTCTTTCCATCAGGCACTTTACCAAATGCTTTATCACCAAGGACAGTCAGGGCTAGTGTGGCAGTATTCAACTTCCCATGATAGCGAGTTTTTTGGCCTGCCAGCTCATCATAGAGGTCTGCATCCTCAGTTCCTGTCTTCCGGACTGTCCTGGCCAGTTCATCTACGGCTAGTAACAACAGGGGCTCTCTGGAGACAGATTGAAGGGCCAGTACGCTCACCTTATTCAGAAAATCACACACGACATCCTCTTCTGTAGCGGCAAAGTTCTGTTCAATGTTATCTAGGCGACCTTCAGTCGTGGTAACATCTTGGTCCAAGCGTGGGCGCTTGGTGGTTTGCTTCGCATGCATATCGTCTCCAATATACAATATATTTCCATGTATCTTGGTATGAGAATAATAAACTATATTTTCATGTGATCTGAACTTTCAATTGAGTAACTTCAACGGCTGAAGGGAGACAACTCCGTCTGAGTGGGTCAATACAGAGTTATTTCCCGCTCATGATCAATGCATGCAAAAATGAGATCGGCTCATCATACAGACATACAGAGAGCAAAAATTAGAGCCGACAATTTCACATACAATAGAGCTCCTACCTCACGCAACTCCTAACCCCGCGGTTGGCCGACTTCATCAACATACAGGATTGTCAAATGAAGGAGTAGTCGGATATTCCCCAAGTTAGGTTTCTGGTCACACAGATCCAGGCAATCTTTCAGCAACTCCTCAGTTAACAACTCAAACCCTCTCACTTGCTCTGCTTTAGTCATGCCCTCAAAACTTGATTGAAAAGAGAGCCTTACCAAGGCTTAGTGGTGTAATGTACAGAGGTGTAGGCCATATCTGGCGTCAGAATTACAAGATTAAAGAGTCAAAAATAGAATAAAATATTCAAACTGGACACTCACACTTCCGTTACTTCCACAAACAGTACTCAACCTGACCACCTTGTACGTAGGCCTTCACCACCACGGTGCAAAGTCAACACATCTACGCTACGAAGGCTTCCAAAAGCAGTCGCCAAGTCCAAGAACAGCGCCACCTTGGCTTAAAATAACGCCACCAAGGCGTACATACATAGAGACCAAGGCAAATCCCAAAAATATCTCCAACGGACAGGGACAAAAATACTCACACCTGGTATCCACCATTCCAGTCGTAAGAAGAGGCTCAGTCATTTCCGTACACGGCTACACACACTTCTACGATAAATAGGATGGTATTCAGGTTGAGAATATAATTAAACACAATCATAACTCTTTCATTTATTAGCGGACATGCAAGATTTGATGTCTAAATTTTCAGAAATTCCTCGACAATATTACGCTATGATTTTTAATATTTTGAAATCAATACTAAAGTTTTTGCATGCCCTGACTGGGGTATTTTCCTGGTTGTCTTGGGTGAAAAGGTAAATTGTCGCCTACTAATCAAAAGATCCCATTTACCAATCCAGAAAGTCGTATGTTGTCACACTGTGGAATAGTCTGTCACACAAGGTAGATTAACACCATGTGATCCAAATATACGTACATGTATCGACGCATTTATTCTATGGATAATGCCCCAATAGTATCACAAACAATTGACCGATCGACAGCGACGCTAGTTAGACATACCCACACTAGGTAGACAACGTTTGCTGCAAGTCAACAGAAATATTCTTAATGTACATTGCATTCGTAAATCAGCATCGGTCTCAGAAAAACTTTCCTTTTATGCTTAAAATGTGCAACCAGAACCTGTGGTGTCTGAATTATTTTACGTGTAATTTTGAAGTTTTAAGTGATAGGCCTATTACAACATAGGCCTGCACAGGCGATACATTTTTATTGACGCCTAAGGACAGGCGTAGTTCATGTCGTACCCTGAGCGTTGGGGTCCAATATCCGAGGAAGCAATGTGAAGCAAAATGTTAGGGGTGATATCTTAAAAAAAATCTGCATGTATTGAAGTCAGGATTTGCACACACGTAAAGCACTTTAAGACGAGCGGGATATTTTATCGTTGATTCTGTGTGTGCATATTAAATACCGTAAATTACCGAATTCCTGACACAGTGTATTAGATATTACAATCATTGTTAAACAAATTGTTATTGGTGGTATTTTAAAAAATACTGCATGTATTGAGGTCAGGGTTTGCACCCATGTAGAGTACAATAACACAAGAGGGATATTCCATCGTTGATTCCACGTGTATATCGTAAATTACCGGATTCCCCACTTGCAGTGTACTGCATATTAGAATCTGTGTTAAATAAAATGTTAGGGGTGGTATCTCAAATAATACTGCGTGCACTGAGTTCAGGCTTTGCACACATGTAGAACACTATAACAAGTGGGGGGGGGGGGGAGATTCCATCGTTGATTATTTGTGTGCATATTAAATACCACAAATTACCGAATTCCTGACTTAGTGTACTTCATAGTAGAATCAGTGTTAAAGAAAATGTTAGTGGTGGTGTTTTAACTAATACTGCATGTATTGAGTTCAGGATTTGCACACATATAGGGACTAATGACAAGAGGGGGATATCTTATCGTTGATTCTGTCTGTGCATGTTAAATACTGATGACCCCACAGCAGCACTTTGCACCATTCTATGTCGATCTTTTCTTCTCCAGCTCATGACCTTAGTTTAAAGAGAAAGCGTTACACTAGAACGTCGTATTGTGGAATACTGTAAAACTTAATACATCTTCCCTAACAAAATTTTGCAAAAAGTCTCCACCTTTTCTGTTTATTTGGTTAGTGTGAGCACCAACTAAGTTCAAAATATCTTCTTTATTTGCACCACCGCTGTACGTGGCAGCAGTTGCGGTTGGTCAGCAAGAGGGACTTTCGTGTTTTTCCACTTGTAAGCTGAGCTTATGTTGTTGTTGCACTCCAGTTGCTTGTACCTGACTAAATCTGTGTACTTTTCAAAGTGAATGTATATAGTTAAGTAGGTTAGCGTGATTGTATATAATCTATAGTGATTTTGTAGCATAAATGACCTATTGTTGTGTGAGATTAGCTGATTCTTGTACATTGCACTGTCACTATTGAACTAACAAGGGCTCCTTTCGTCTTTTACCTTGGTCTCTGAGTCGCCCCAGAGGCGCCCCAGAGGCGCCTCTCCTTTCTCCTAACTGTCTTGTAAATAATCTCACTGTGCTTGCACCTAGTTCATTTAGGCTACTGTTAGTCATTTGAGCTGCAATGGAGGGCGATGGCGACGTTATGGACTTCACTGAGGTTCGACCTTCAAGGCGGGGCAAGCGGATGGGAAATAGAAATGACAGTGAGGAAGGTGAGGGCGGAAAGAAAGCACGAGAAGCTGAAACAAACTATAATTTGGATGTTGCCATGTTTGGTGTAGGTGGATTCCCTGTGTGCTCGTTGAATCCTGTGAAATTTGGTGAAGCCGTACATGAAGTTGTTGGGAGGGTGAAGTCCGTGAAAAGACTGCCATCACGTGACTTGCTGGTAAGATGCGCTGATGGGCAAGGTCAAGCGTTTGCTTAGGCTAACTTCAATAATAGGCAAAGACATACAATGCTGCCAACCATCCATATCGCCACGTAAAGGTGTAATATATGGTGTTGGAGAAAGTGTAACAGCTTTGGAAATCCAGGTGGCTTCACGTAAAGAGAAATGAATTAAAGCTGAACGGATAAAAAAGATCGTCAGGTATCATTTTGCTTTATTTTGATCGAGAATACCTTCCAACGGAAGTGTTGTTAGGATATGAGAAATTTACTGTAAGGCGTTATATCCCTTCCCCGTGTTGAGATGCTTCCGTTGCGAGCGCCTAAATCATACGTGGAAATCTTGTAGAGGTTCCTCTCGCTGCTCCTGCTGTGGTGGCACTCATGACTGTGAGCAATGTTCAAACATAGCCTCCCCCAAATGTGTCAACTGTGGAGGTAGCCATAGTGCTGCTTATGGCGGCTGTCCTGCCAGGAAGGAGTTAAGTGAACAAAATGCTACCCTGTCCTGTACAAAGTAGTTTATCTGTCGTCCTCTCTATTCTTGACATTTGCTTCGCTTGGGTTGTTGGGCATTCTGGGTTGCCCGGTAATGAGCGAGCAGAAAGGCTAGCCAAACGAGCCCTAAGGCTGCGTGATGTCACCTCTAATATCAAACTGACCATATCCGAGGCCCTAAATGAAGTAAAGTCATTGCCATTTAAATTATGACAAACTGGGTGGGAAGCCTCAGAGAAAGGTCGTTTTTATCACTCATTTAACCCTGTTGTCAAATTTCATAACAGCCTCCCTTTTTCCTTTTCTGGCAGAAAAGCAGAAATCCTGTGTTTCCGACTTCGGTCAGGACACCTCCCAGTTAATAGCTACTTAAAAAGACTCAAGGCACAGATTCAGGTCTGTGTGATGTTTGTCAGGCTGAGGAGACCATCCATCATGTTTTACTCGCGTGTCCGCAGTACACTGCTCAGAGACGAATCCTTTTTTCTAATCTTGTAGATGTGGGAATTATTGGCCCAACTCTGAGGACTGTGCTCTGTCCACCGAGAAATGCAGGTTTGGTTTTCAAAGCCGTGGGGAATTATTTATGCAGGATTCACAGATTTTAGGCTACAGCATTGTGGCAGTAGTTCTCTGTGGGTTGACTCTGGTTGATTAGAGCAGCCTAAATCCCTGAAATACACCCTATTGCCTTGGTGCAAATCATTCCATGGAATGGAGTCGCCATGTAAACCAATATATGTATGTATGTATGCTGTACGTGGCAATAGGAAATGCACATGTACAGAAATTACTCCCAAATGAAATGAAATGAAATGTTTAAAATTTTTTTTTACAGATTCATTATTCAACATCAGAGCTAATAGTTATTTTGTATGTTAAAACTGCTAATTTGAATCAGACACTTGATTTGTGAGCATGGGGAAGGCGCATTTTGAAGAAGCATATACACTTATAAACGTACTAAACCGAAAAACCAGCAATCTGCGGATGGTCCCCTGGGCTACCCTGAAACAAAAAGGCAAAGAGAAAAGAAAGCAAAGATTGTTGGGAAACCATGAAAGCATAACCTATGTACTTTTTTGTAATATTTACAAATTCAAGTTAAGAACATATTTATCATATTATCCTATTAATTCAGCTTATGAAGCTTATTTTTGATGTGATTGCTAAGAAACAAAAGTTATTATAAATCAGGGTGTTCATTAGTAGCCAACAGGCGGCGATTTTCGGTGACCATGGCTGACAAAACCTCTTCCTACTAAATCTGATTGGAAAATAAAAATTAATAAGGCGTTGTTGTAGGTTCCCTCTTGTGAAAGAGAACGCTTTTACCTTTGATTTGGTCACTGTGAAAGCCGCATTTTCATACACTTTTGCCTCTATGCTATATCCTTTGTTCATTATTTAGAAGAAAATACTTTATTTCGTGTGGCAAACTTGATTATTTAATCCTCTTGACTTACAAATCTTGCATGTTTTCCAACTGTGAGCGACACTTCCTGTCTGACTTGTACATTACCTGGAAAGTTGCACACGCTGTAAATGTGACAGGCAAGGTATCTGTTCGTTATTCTTGGGCACTAACCCAAGGAGTCAAGGTCAAATGCATAACACGAGCGCGGACCTTATCGAAAGCAGTTCCATCGACTTCGTGTTCGGAGATCTGCGGCGATCTTTTTGTTTAGTACGACTGGTGGACTCAGGATTGCAATGAATGTCAGAATTTTAAAATAACACCCTGGGTCCATCTAGATGGACCAGCACCCCCTCTGTTCCGGTTTTTACTCTACTCCAGTTCGCCATTCTTTGGCAGTAAACCAAGGGGTCAGGTCAAATGGCATACCCGTTGCCTGATAATTAACTTCGACATTATTCTTTATTTTCACATTTTAATGATTACCTAGGCCGTCGATTGCCGCAAGGTAAGCCTAAACACAGTTAGGAACTGTTAGATACATCCATTTAGATCATCTTACATGATGGAAATCTCTATGCACTTTCACAGACGGTCAAAGTGTCGAACGGAACTGTGACAATTACTATTACCATCCTTAAAATACCGCACGCGCATTCGATGATCTTTCTGGGTATAAAACTAAAATGATAATAACTGAAAGCACCACACCAGATATAACTGAAAGCTTTATTCAGCACATAATCATTTAAATCCCAATAAAACAACACAGAAATCTTCACAAAAGAAAGCCAATATTTGACCATAACACATGGTCTATTTCGTTAAACGCACGGACACTAAGTACTTCGGTGAAACTACTCCACATTTTTTCATGCCTCTATAATGGGCCTCTGGTAATTCTCAGCAATAAACCCATAAAAACTACTGCATGCATTGAGCTCAGCCAGTGTTACGGGTTTTCTCTCAAACATTGTACCATTCACAAGTTCGTTATGCACGTTCACAAGTACATTAATTTTAATTACCTATTTGATCAGCATTTATTCGTTACTGTCTCGCCATCTATCTCGTACAGGCGAGCTCTTTGGACGCCTTGCTGCCACATCTGTGCATTTCTGAGGTGGTGAAAATTGTCACCGATTTACCGAAGTAGTTCGACTTTTTGAGCGTACTGGGGCGGTGTGGTTAGGCATCTCTGAAATGTTTTCGTCTATTTGGCCATACCAGCCCTATTACAGTTGCAATGACGTACCTCTCGGTTTTTCGAGTGGCGCTTAAGCGCCGCGAGAGTTACAATGTGTTTGTGAAAAGTCGGCCTTCTGATTGAAGACTTTCAGTGGTAAATATCAAAAGTAAGCCACCCTGCCATTAGAAAGTTACACAGAAGATCCCTGGCGTGTACACGGACTTACAGATAAGAAAAAAATCTCACTGACGTACTCGCTTTTCCCCATTTTACCATATTTCACATAAGTGACAGCACAGACCAGGTCACGTAATTGGACTCCCTGGTGCTTGTCGCGAGAGACCGGCATTCGATTGATAGCACACACATATAGGCCAACAAGTAAAAGATGTCAGTTTGTATCGTGGACAACTTTTCCTTAACAAATCCGGCGGTCTGAAGAGGTATTCCATAAATAGGACTTTTTTAAAGGCAAAAGGGTGAGAGATTTAATAACAGATCATAAAATTATTATTGTTCAAATATCAGGCAAATGGCTATTACAAACGAGGCTGTTAGGCCACGACTTTGAGGTCAACTGAAACTCGCCCAAACTCATGGTTCGTTTTGTAAAATATGGCAAGAAGGCCAAAATGGAAGAAAAACAAGCTCGCCAGTGAATTTTTTTGTTATCGGAAAGTCTGTAGACAAGCTAGTGATTTTCTGGGCAACTTTTGGGTGGCTGTATGGATTATTTTTAAAGATACTTACTGATAAAACTCCTCAATTAGAAGGTCGGCATTTTAGAACACGGAACACGTCGTAACTATTGCGGCGCTTGGGCGCAACTCGAAGATGCAAGAGGTACATTATTGCAAGTAGCTCTGTTGCAGTATTGTTATTGTATAGCAAAACCAAACTAAGTGATGAAATACGGCTTAGCTCATTTTTTGGGCAATGAAACATTGTGTCTTGTTTACTGATGTAATGTACTGTAACATGAAGTTCGCTTCTGAGGTCGAGTGTAGTTTACAAATCTTCCGACAGGAGTACACCCAAACCATGCCGGAATACAGTAGTATGTGTTAAATCCCGGTGTCATCTTTTCATTTGGTTAGATTCGAATATCGATTTCCCCAAACAGAAGAGTTGGGGACGAAGATAAACAATTGACATTTCTTAGTGAGTATGGCAGGTGTTCAAGTTCCTGAACTTGGCGGGCTCCTACAAAGGCGACACGGCGTCCCTTGGTAACAGATGTACCAGATGATTGCGCGTTTTTCAGCTGTACAAAGAAGGAAGAGGTTCAACAAATAATGCTCAAAAACGAGCCGTATTACTTCAATGCGCAGGTATGGATGTCCACGATGCGTTCCACACGCTACCGGAAGGCGAATGTAAGAATATATTCGCTGAATGCCTGTCATCACTGAACACCAACTTTTCGCCACAAGTCAACGTACCGTATGAAAGACATTCATTTCAGAATATATGACAAATATCGGAATCAATTGCTCAGTACATCACCTGGCTACGCCAGAAAACAGAATCTTGGTCTTTTGACGATGTAGATGAAGATGCGCAGACGACCTCCCAAATATCTTCGGGACTATGTTGTTTAGACTAGTTATATTCTACTAGTGATTTATGGGGCAGAATAATCCCTGTCACTACAGACAGGGTCTGAAGCAATCTACTTCATCCTCATATTTCTCTCCAAGTTTATTACAAGAAGTGATTTTGGTTAATTTAAAGTTTAAGTCATTTTTATGTGATTATATTCAAGTGGAAATGATAGGCAATACAGAGACTTTGGTTAATGACACATCTTTATTTGGCTTAGATCTGCTTAGAAGGAATACTTCAGTTAGAGACGAAGGCAAGCATTATGTATTGTGGAAAGAAGCCAAAAATAGCCCAGAGGAAACCCACGGCCATCCTAAGGCTGCTGGTAAACTTTACTATTTGTGACTGGAGAGGAAATAGGCTTACGTCGGCCAGAGCTGGACTTGAACTCACAGCAATCACATTGGTGAGAGGCTCCTGGGTCATTGGGAAATAGGAATATTTATGACCATTTAAAATTGGATACTCTTAAAAATAAATGCAAGATAAAATCTTCATGTAAAATTAAGACTTGGTCATCGAAAACTCCTGAAAATTCATTGTATTATGTACCTATTTCTTCTCCGGATTATATGTTTTTTTGGACGGTGAAGTACACGGATGCTGCGTCCATTATGATCCATCATGCATCCATTGCGATATAGCCTAGCCCACCAATGGTCCTCAAATGATCTTCCTCAGTCTCAACAGGCTTGATATTTCTGACAGCTGCCAATCAACAATCTGTCCTTTTTAAACCACACACTTTCGTAACGGTTTACTATTGCTAGGTACGGGTTTGTGAAAATAAATTGACGTATTTTGCCAATGCTGAATTCTTTAAGCTGTCAGATACCTACATGATAATGTCAAAATTATGACATTTTTGTTCTGATATAGATTTGAACCAGCTATTCTGTCGGCTCAAACCGACAAAGAACATGTCTTGCTTTCACAAGTTCATGGTTCTAGAATACTTTTTTCCACATGCGACAGTCTGTGGAAACCAAGACACTTGTACAGGTACATCCGAAACCAAGATATGACTAAATGAAACAGAGTTTTAAACAGAACTTCCGTTTTAAGTCCATCGTGTACTTAATGATCCTGCAATTGCACTACACAATAATCAGACCTCATTTAAACATATACAATTATATTCAATTAACAGGTTGTATAGTTATTTATTGTTGTAATTTTTTATCGCAAAATTCTGATCTGTTTTATTCAGTTTGTCCTCCATCATTTTACCAGGACATTGCTTAATAAAAACACTGCAAGCCCACATTATATAGTTTGGTTTTATATAGGCATTTAGAGCATATATGTACCTTTAAAGTGTGCAATATGGACCTTCAATTTTATTCCCTACTGAGCTTAACGAGATGACACAGGCAAACTACCTCATCTACAGGCTTGGATACACATCACATGGGAGACAAAAATTATTGTAAGCACCTTTCTACACCCCTGTTCGGGTTCGGGACAAGTTCTAAGTTTCTCTCTGTTTTGTTTGTTTCCTATCGGAATTATATCCTGCAGTGCGAAGTGCTTGTTAAATATCGCACAAGACGTCTGCACTGTCTGATGTATTTTTATCGCGCTTTCTGTATTGCTGAAGGGGCTAGAGATAACCGTCGATCGGTCAGCTACACAATCACAGACATATTACCACATGCTAGTAGCGTGTCTCACCGACAGTTCGAGGTTCTACAAACGTATATTGTAGCGAGATTGTCCATCACTTGTTTCCCAAGAGTGCTCCCATTGTTTAGCAAGTAACAAGATGTATGCAAGTGTGTAGGTAGAAAAATTCACCACTTCCATATCAAAGCACACTAAAATCCACCATAAAAGACTAAAGATCAGAAAGTAACATTTTTGAGTTTTGTAGCATTTAGCAAAGACGTTGGCTGCCGACTATAACATGAATCATATATGTAAAACTTGGTGTCGCCCATATTCCCAATTATTTGAATTATTTGTGAGGATTACGTCATCAGTTCATTTTCGTTATATTTTTCAAAACTACATATTATGCAATTAACGCTCTGTGTTTACCTGTTAAACACTTTAGCAAATCCACCTGTTTGCTCCTTTCACCTACCAGTGACTATAAGAAGCTCCGGACGCTCTATACAGTCAGGCACAGATAAAATTGTTCCCTTCCTGCTCTACTGCTGTCTTGGAAAGCGTTTATTCAGACATGTACACAGATTGTAAATCCTTATGTCATGACTGTGTGTTTAAATTTTGAATGTTTATCTTTCTTAAAGTTTGCCTCAGTTCATCGATGGCTTGTATGTACCGAATGATAATAAGCTTGTCGCAGGCTTCATTGACTTTAGCATCATATGTGTTGTCAGGGTTAGGTTTATTTGCCTTGCTCTTTAACACATATGATGTCTGGCTTATATTGCGTGTCTATATCCCTTGATTGGCCATTGATTCATAGAGAATAGTTCTGTTACGACGTATGTCTGCTTCACACGATTTTCAGTTCACTGCATATATCACTTCGTTATTACGCCATATTCGGTATGTTTGGTTCACATGATCTGTGATGGTTGGTTAACTTCACGTTTGGTTTTGTTGTTCACTAATTTACTTTCTGATGTTTGTATTACCCAACTATTTGTTTCGTTTACGTTTGACTTATATAATACATGAAAAGTTAACAGTATATGAAATATATTGCATATATCATTATTATTTATTATTACATACAATACAAAATCTTATTTTAGCACGAAATGTGTGGCAAGCACATGGGAATAAAACGAGATGCACATTTGACGATGACAGGTGTAACTGTATATCTCAGTTGTGAAAGACTAAAGTATTAAAAATTTTTTTACGTCGGTTGGATACACATGTATGTCTGTTTTACATCATAAAACATCGTTGAGGTATCGTGTTTGTGTAGATAAGAAATTTCCACATGTTTATATTACAGCTTACATTTTACGACAATCACATGACTGTGTCTTGATAAAATGAAAGAATATATTATTTCAAACAGTGCTGGTTTTTTTTCGAAGTAATATTGAATGCGTTTTGAAATAATTGGTGTTTTTGTACTTGGTGGTTTATGACCGTATTCGTCTTAGTTTGCCCTACACCAGAGCCCTCAAGTAAATTACGATTATTGCAATTTGTTCTTTCCTAATGCTGCTTAACGGATTGCGTTAGAAGGTGTGCAAGTTGTTTACATCTTAAACACTTGCCTGAACAATAAGAACACACTCCTAACTCAGGTGAACTGGCAAGAGGCCGGATTTCACGGGAAGGTGTGACCATTTGCCAACTATCACACAATAGTCGCTGCTGTGGTTTTACTCTCTATGCTGTAGTCTTTTAAATTGGATGCGAAGTTATATGCACGGTTTATGATTCCCAGGGTCATGTAGCCAAATATGTTTCAAATCTTTACACAATGTTCAAAGTTTCCGTACAAGTGAAGATCAAAGAGCAAAGATTACAATACCCTCGGAATAAAACACTGGCATAATTCTGGTTTCATTTTCCTTCCTTCGAGTCATTCCATTTAACTTCTGACCTGGGGGATACTCATTCTTATCACAAGGGACGAGATTTAGTTGAACATGGACATCAGCTGATTACTTACTGTCTGAATAGATTGCTTAGTGGACAGGTTTAATGTGAGAATACCAGATATATTGTACCCTATTGTATACTAACTATTGGATATCCATATTTCGCCATCTGTAATATCTGAGTATAGGATACCCCTATTGTGAATTCTCGCCATATATAAGACGATATTTGTTCGTATAACTGATGATCTTGTGACGGATTTTAAAATAAACACACACACACACACACACTGAGGTAAAGTGTTTTCAGCCAATGTAAGCGATTTACATCTCATTAATTTATAGAACTAGCGATTTAGCATTGTATAATCTGTCTATAGAACCATTAAGTGCTTTATTCAAGTAATGATTTTATGGTCAGACAGAAATGGTACTCCTTCCTAAACTCCCGCTAACAAGCTGGATTCTAATAGATGACCTGCACAAAGGAACAATTCTCTTTCACAGCGCTTTAGCCCCAAAACTAACTCGTAATCGATCTTTAATTTCTGTAAGTTGACTAAAAACCTCAATAGGAGACTGAAAATTCATTACAGAGGTAATAAGTGCATTCATGTCATGAAACATTGCCATAGGTCATTATGTCAAATATTCATGTCATGGTGAGAGTACTGTTTTGCTCCTATAGTACATATGTTTCTGGTCTAATATTTACACAAACATAATCGTTCTTACATTGAGTGTGGCCTTGGTATGAGAGGGGTTCAGGAGAAGAGGGGATACACCCGATAATGATGTAAAGAGCTTGACGAGATACCAAATGACGCTTTCATGGGGTGATCTCAAACACTGCTCACTCCAGAACGATGCTTGTAAAGGCATTCTTTCACATCAAAACCAGTGGTGATAGGAATACATGTGTGTTATTCAATGAAACACATGGATTCCAATCATTCTGTAGTTTTTCTTTAGCCAGAGTGTCACACGATTCACAACCAATCACATTTTACACTCTTTTGATACAGAAGAACATTAATCACACGTGTACAAAGTTGCCACAGTGAAAACCGGGGGGGAGGGCGGGTGCTTAATTAAGCCCTTTGTATATGTATACATAATAATGATTCCTTGTCATCATCTGACTGAAAAATTGTTAACATAAAAGACTACAAAAGCAGCGATGAGGTACAACCGACGCACACATACAAACGTTGAAAAGTTATGTGATTCTGAAAACTTCAAAGAAGAATTTCAAAGATGCCTCTGCTAACTCCATTCCTGTAATAGTCAATTTACACTGTGCCTGGGTTCACCGATACTCACAGAATTGTTATGGGACAGTAATAAGTTAGATTGTGCCGTAAGGAGAAGAAATAAAATATCCCATTGCCTAATTGAGTTCCAGTGTCCAGTGTAACCGGGCTTCAGCATCTAGCCAAATCAAACTCCACTACGCTGTTTGATATACCATAGAATACAAACAATTCACATTAAAATATCCAGCCTAAAATATATTGATCTCACTGACAGTCGTTGCAGATGACTCAGTGAATCAATTCAATTCAGAAGACAGTTTATTCCATTCTGATGGGCCCTATATTCTACAGGTATGGATATAAAGTGGTCTTTTCTATGGGAACGCTGATGCAGATTTACACTGGCTGCTAGATTACCGTATATAACAATGGTTCGAGGGTTGTTTTGTGGAATATGTTAAGACCACTCGACAATGGGATACTGGTAATAACTATGATTGTGTATCGGCGCCTGATATATTGATCACACTTCCAGACACAACGGGGATCGCGGCCCCTGCAAATGGACTCCGGTTGAATTAAACGATCTTTTTATTTCGCTTGTTTGAAGGAGGCAATTTTCTGATTGCTCTTTACACAGGATGGTGGTAGTGATGGTAGTGGGATTTTTTGGTGGCTTGTGTTATTTGTGGTTTTTGGAGACTGGCGATCATTTACCCGGAACGCCTAGGTTCGGCTCTCACATACATTACTTTGTTTCAGTTCCTTCTGCGTCAAGGTTATTCTACTATATCTAAATCCAATTCATTTGCCCTGTTGATTCGTTGGTCAAACGGATCTGGCAAGTTTTGGGAAAATTCGTGGCTTAAGTTTTGACCTGTTTTGTTAGGCCTACGGTTCGCTGAAAAACAAATTTCCATAGAGGGACAGGGATTTACAAGCAATTATATGCATGGCCTTACTTGTCAAAGGCCCAAGTTTTTGACAAGGTGGATAAGTAATTCTTAACCTCGGTTTATATATGTTTGAAACCAGTTTTCGTCATGTACTTTCAACTGTAAACAGATGAAAGTGTTGTGATAGACTCCAAGTCTTTGAGAATGTGTATCGATATCAGACTGTTTTACCTCCTTTGGAGGAAGTGGAAGTGTAGTACTCCAAAAGGTGTGTGCAATATGAATGGAATGGAATGAAACAACCGTCAACAACATCGAAAGTAGGGCACTTCATGAAGAAACATGTAGCGTTATTGCATCGCTTCGTCGCTATACGATCGCATATTCCTTTAGTATCCAAGCGTAAAGAATTTCTTAAATCTCAGTCAAAGGTGAAAGTCCCTGCAATAAAATGTCAAAATACTTTCTTGGATGAAACGGTGTTTTTCTTATCCGTAGCTTAATTCCTTTATCATAACTTCAGGTTCACCTGTGTTAGGGTGTAGGCAGAACACATCCTGGCGTGTAGCTAATATAACGGTAAGAAATGATCATGTGGCAAGGATTCTCTAGTAAATGCTCGAACTCAAATTTTCTTAAATCTCTGTTGTGGGTATAATATTTAAAAGCGTAGTCTAAAAACTAGCAACTTAGACATCCCCTAGTGCTATGGCTTTGGCAGATCTAGAATTAGGTAAAACCTGCACTGATAGACAGAACGTTTTGGATCTCTGTAGCATTTGGGGCGTCCCGTCTTGGTCTACGAATTCTGTACGAATGTCGGACTTGACACTTACATGAGTGAGTGAGTGAATTTGAATGTTTGGCGTTTTTGAAACCCAAATAAGGATGATGCACTCTACACTGTATTACAACAATAAGAGCTACTTTAAACAGCTGCTAGCCTAACTCAAAACCTTCTGGAGATCACTAAGAACTTTATAACCTCACTAAACACATCCCCTCTGTGGAGGACAAAGTATAGCTTTTAAAGTGTACTGAAAATGCCGAAATGATTCAGCTCTACATACAGTTGAGCCTTGCCAACGTAATATCGAGGGTATGTTAAAAGAAAACGTTCTTCAGTTTCATTCACACCACAGAGATCACATCTTCCAACAGGAGGGTTATTAATTCTGAAAAGACGGCGGTTTAACACCTGACATCAATTTAAAGATCACAACATCACATCATCGTGGAGGTAAACTTAAAAAATCCATTAAGAACAGATGAACGAAACCCACGTCAAGCATACAGTGAAGTGATTAGCACCAATAACTCAAACACAACAGGGGAAGAGTGGATTTAGATGTACTTGTTGTTTCTGTCGGTGCGTCACACGCAACTCTGTGAGTAGTAACGCTTACAGTGGTGACATCTCTTGGAACGGGAGATGAAACGGGACGAGTTTTCCGCACTGTAGTTTCCAATCCAGGCTGTTTCATGGGAGCTTCTTAAGATTTCTGTGAGTCAGTTCTGACAATTGGTAGTGTCTTTGCGAAAAGAGAAAAAAATCTCTGGCTATAAACTTGGCCTTGTTGCCCTCTTATCGTACTGGATAGCCACCGAAGGCGGCAAAGTGGTTATCTTTACAGTTACAACATATGGGTGAATCCATATTGGGATAATCTGAATAATCATGGTTTTCTCTATATTTGGAACACCTTTTACTAGCCTCCCACTGAGCTACTATCTGACCCATTCTTTGACACCAAAAATATGGAATATATTCTTTTACAGAAAACCGCTGAAATGCAATAGTAATTAGTGCCTACATGAGGTAGACTCAAAGGGTAACATAAGAGATAGACGGCGACTTATCTCTGCGCAGCATGTGCTCAACATGTAATACATTATTCCCAGGCAAACACTCTTTGATTCCATTTTCATCGAATACATCAACCAAACTATCAATCACCCCTTCCACAACTGTTTTCTCTGTCTGAAAGAATTTGACCTCAATTCCCGTAATGTTACTACATGCGAGTAGGGCAAGGTGTGTCTAGTGTCATTACATTTAATATCCTAATTACGATCACACAGTCGCTTGACACATTTTATGGTGGCACACTTAATATTCTGCTGTAGAGTTTCATCTAATCTCAGTGGGTTTAGTTTGGCCAAGGACAGATTACCGATCGCTTTCATAAATACAGTATATCCCTTGATACCAGAAATAGATGAAGAACTAGACCAGCTTTTCTTACCTGCCATATCCTGTCTCACTGAATTAACTCGACTTTTACCCGAGTTTGGCTTATATTCCATGCCAGATTCAGGATCGTCAGATTCCCATGGAATCCTCGGACTCCTCCATAGTAAACAATCAATAACAGGTACTGCCTGGACAGGTTTCACTTCTTGCCAGACGACACGGATAGGAATCTAATTTTGCAGTCTAAAGACATCTAGGTATGATGTGGGGCAACTCACAGCAATTGGCTTGAACCACAGGAGCCCGCGCTGGTAGTGCTGAAGGACTGTGTACAATCAATCAAAACAGCTTAACCCCTAAATCTTAGCCTAGCTGTTTACAGTCTATTTAAAAGAACTCAAGCTAAACTACAAAAAATGTGCAATGACAAAAAAAATCTCACCATCTATGTAGAGTCAAATAAACAAGGCAAACTCAGAAAATCACGATATACCAAGAAAACACCGGAGCTGAAAAGCATGTCTGCACTTTACCAAATGCAAGGCCTGAATCATTATATAACTCCAATTAAGTTATGCAAAATGTACAGCCGAAACAGCTCCAACCGAGAGTTTTGAAATCGTCCTCCACTTACAGGCATTCCCATGCCAAGGTCAGTATATGTGGCAACTAACCGAAACAGCTGACGTGTGTATAGAAGCTTTGCGGACCAGTTCGTCCGTCCCCCTTGTGTTATACATGAAACAGGTACACAGTTTTCTTTTAGAGACGATATACGTTTCTAAGCTTAATGTCATGTTGCAAGAGTTTTGTCCTATGGTTTAGATCCATCAAAACCACATGATTAATACAATATGATGTCTATTTGCTGTGGAGATTCTATGAATAGCCTAATGATACTTGGGGAATTTTTTCTCGAGTTGGTCAAAGGTTGGACATCCTTCTGCAAAGCATTCTGGACGGCTCGACCAGCTGGAACACTTGACCATGTAACAACAGTAATGACCATTACACTGTGTCCGCTTCTGGTAATAGGGTAACCAATAGCAGCATTATTGTTGTCCAATTGCTAACTGGAAATAAACCCATTTAAGCAGTATCTCTTACATTTTGTAGCAATTGGTGTCTTCCATTACAATTATTGTTACAACATTCTATGATTACTACTGACTGCATCATAAAAACATAATAAAAAAGACTCCAACACGGAGGAACAAAACCAGGCATAGAGTCACAAGGAACCGGTGAAATCCCGACTCTTTCAGATTACCCCTATTAGCGTCTTATTCTAACTGTTCATGTAAATGCAAAAATAGTAGCAATTTACAAGCCCCTTAGCACCATGAGCGAGAG
The DNA here is from genome assembly GCA_016165875.1 of Acanthopleura granulata. Classification (NCBI taxonomy): domain Eukaryota; kingdom Metazoa; phylum Mollusca; class Polyplacophora; order Chitonida; family Chitonidae; genus Acanthopleura; species Acanthopleura granulata. The sequence goes on from JABBOT010000005.1 coordinate 5,619,501, forward strand.
GATTCACTGATTATTTTAGCAAAATATAAGGGGAAGTTACTCCGAAAATATTAGTTAAGAGCATCGTGGCTCAGTATTTCGACATTTTATTTATGTCATCATCAGTGTATACTACTCAATACTGCCTGTTGTAGCACCATTCCTGATGATGACATAAATAGGTAGTTTATGATAAGAGTTTCTAAATCGCAATGAAGTTTCACTGTATTTTCCACGAAAATATCTTTCAAATGTTGTTGCATGCTTAAAGATACGATATAATGCCGTCTCAGGTCGTACGGGAATTATTCATTTACGCCATAGTTTTTGAAAGTGAGAGATTCTACCCGAAAACTTCGCGCTCTTACTGGGCGGGGTTTATTTACATACTCGATGTTCGAGTCACCGCTACCGTGATGATGGACACCTGCCAGCTGACTACACCATGTCTGCGCGATAATTTAAAAGCATCGAGAATGACTACAATTAAGTAAACATTATGATGTATGACCATCATGGCAGACATCGACAATGCCACTCGCTGGTCGATATACGCCTGCGTGATACATTTACTGAATGATATGTATAAGGGTACCACAATAGCAGAGTAAAAGTAATAACCAAATGGCTTGTTCAACTCTCAGACAGCAGTAGGCCTTACACAAGATCAGACAAAGAAACACGAACACGGTTGAATAAATCCAATACATATATTTGAACAAAATAGACAAATAGTACAACTGACAATAATATACAAAACAATACAGATAATTACAAAAATATATAGTTTCTTACTGATGATAGTCCATGGAAATATACAAAAAGTCACTTTCAGGGTAAACTGGGATGAAATGTACGTTATCGCACAAAGAGAGAATGAGCAGTACAAGCTCCAAAAGAACGTCTCATACAAAAAAATCATGTGGCGAAACTCAAGCTCACAAAATGCTACGTACGAAAATGGAGTATAAAATGACGTATGTCGAATGGCCTGAAGCAGATATCTCCAAATCGCACAAAATCCTTCTAAGTGGACGAGAGTAAATACGGTCTCAAGTAGACATAAATAAAATGACTGCGAACTTAACAACTTCGTCGCTCGTTTTTATAAACTAACGTAAAGAAAATTCTAGATGGTTTGATCGCAACCTTGTTCACAACATGGGTACATCATTCGAAAATGTAAGCTCTATGTACAATGACACGAAACTCACAAACACAGAAGATTTGAGAACACACGTCTGAATTTCAATGCGGGCTATAACGTACACAGAGGAAAAAATGCAAGTATACAATATTTTAAAGATGGGGTTCGTAACATATGAATAAATAATGAAACTCAAGATATTCTTGTATTCTTTCATCTTTGTTAAATCTGCATTTGCGAGACGCGCCTTGTGCTTACGTGGCAGTCATCAAGTCTGTGTGTAGTGCAGTACCATATTTATGCGTGACTACAACAGTGAATAGCGTGTGCCTAAACCATCTACACCTTTTCTCTTCGTACCCGACAAAATCGCGACTCTTACCATCTGTGCTTGTTTGTTATTATTCGTAAGCCATCGTTCGGATACACACGCAAGTCGTAAGCGTATGCAAACCTATATGTATAATTTGCGTCATGTTTGGTTTCTTGGCTTTTCACCTTTATTCCTCAGGCCTTTAAGCAATTAAAGCCTTTAGGTCTGAGTCTGCTAGTATTATTCTTATTATTGGCAAATTTCTGATACGTTCTAAATCGACAAATGCTATTATCTTCCTTAAATTACAGTGTAGATAACAGAAGAAACTAGAGTTGTGTTTTTTAACTTTTACGAATTTTTGATAGCGTGACTAGGCGATCGTTTCAATTCTGTGCAAAACGAAAAAATATTTTCTAGAACGGGTGATGCGATTGAAATATAATTTAAACAGCAATTGCACAAGGCCATGGCATGTTTAATCGTTTATCATTACTATCTCCGTTAAAAATTGTACCAGCTCGTTATTTGGTGAAAATGTCCTGTGACCAGCTCTGAGAAACAGTAAAACTCTAATGAAATTCTTATGCTGAAACATATCAGACATGTCAGGTAGACATTTCCACATTTATGTTCACACAGACGCATCGATGACACAAACAGACCTTCATGTTGCCATTGACGGTGGTGCTCCGTCTGAGGCAGACTGCGGTTTGTGTACAGTTGAATAATGTCATCGAGCTTGATTGTGGAGGATTCGTTTTTCCCCCGCCTTTTAGTTAACTCAGCGATAAACAGAATCTTATCCCCGTGTTCATTTCACATTTAAGCTATGAAACCCCTTACACACATTATGGATATTTTAGGTTTAGCGAAAATTTCTCCAACTCGTTGCATAACTTTCATATGAAATGAGCACTCGTGTCTTACCCCTTATATATGATTTTAGTTGTTGCAGTTATTACGGGAGCATTTTAAATCCCTTTTTAATGTCGATCAAGGTGATCAGGCCAAACTTTTGAAATATAAATTGGCATGCCTGCTGCTTTTTGTCCAAAGCAAATTGTCCATTTTGTGCCTCCTGGATGAGCTCTTGTGTTTGTTCCATTCACAGTTTCCAGTTTCCGTTAACACACGCTAATAAATGAGCACATTTCAAACCAGCCCAACCACATGACATGTGCTATTCTAAGGGTTGATGTCATTTGATGCAAATTAGACAAGCCAATCTTGGAACTCGATAAGTTCAACTAGTTTTATATTTTCAGAGAGATTTTTTTCTCTGGAAAGTCATTGCAGGAAGAGATAAAAAATTCAACGTCTCGAGACAATCCAAAACTCCAGTCCTGTGAGATGTTTCGCTCAGTGCATGTGACCTCTGGAATGTTCTTCCCTCTGTTTGGCGGCACAGGAAAGTGAGTGTGAGCTCATGGCGGATGACGTCAGTGACATAGACGACAGGGAAGAAAACGCAGCTGGATAGATGAGATATACAATACTCTGAAGATCTGTGGGAGTGAATCGAGCGATGAATGTAATGTTTAGGGAATGTTTGGTAGGTAGTTTCTGTGAAGAATGCAAAGAGACAAGGGAAGACACGAATACTGCCTTAATAATAAAAACAACACAAGAAGAAAGCTGTTGTGTTTTGCCACAGGCATTATTGCCTCCTGTACACAGCGTGACTGTTCACTTCAGCTTCCTTTCAGCGATGAGAGAGGTACATCAGGTACATTACAAAGAGTCTCGTACTTTTCACATGATCTGACCGTGTTTCCTGATAAACTCTTTAACAAATTCTTTCAATCTTTCTTCTGTTCTCGCGCTCTTAGGCCATTGATATATCCTACAAGTCTGATATAAGCAAAATATATGCACAAGGGTGATATTAATATGTCATTGAAAATGAGAAATGAATCGTGAATACTCACCCTATTTACCGGAATTTATGATTCTAATTTAAAATTAAACATGTACTATTACTACATGTAATCGTTTTATGTGTTGTTATATGTTTACAACCTGGTTTCCGGGTCAGGGCATACCAAAGACTTTAAAAATGGTACTTGTAGCTGCCTCGCTTGGTGCTCTGCACTCAGGACTTAGAGCAAGGAAATAGAGATGGTCGACCCGGTGTCAGTATAATGTGACTTGGTGGGGTATCATGTCTGGTGTTTTCGGCCTGATGTTCCAGTGGCGGCAGCACTTTGGCGGCATGAACTCGCCCTGCCACCAGGAGGCACAGCACATCTACATTCTAAGGACTTCTCGTTGTCAGTACGACGTAAAACTCAAGCCTACATACACACACACACACACACACATACATACATACATACAGACTGGTTTTGCTGTTGAAGTCTTACCATTGCGGAATATCTAGAATAGCATTACAAGATCAAAATATCAAATAGAATATTTACAAAAAGACTGCAACTCTTGACTAAACCACAGTCTATTCGGAATTTCTGTACTTTTTCTTACAATTTACTTTAAGGCGCCATGTAAACCATTATATTTGTGTATGCATGTTACATGTTACTTTAGGAATCCGTGCTTTTAGTTGTCTGGGAAATGGGTCGTAAGGTTATTGATTTGGAACATCGGTTCTTGGTTTGCGAGATGTATATAAATGTCGGACTCGACTCTTATATTATAAAATAAACAAGAGTTATATGAAATGTATAGGTGAAATAGCTGAAGATAACAGTTTTGAGACTTTCATTTATCGACATTCCCATATCATGGTCAATAAGGGTAGCAATTAACTAAGACCACTGACCTAAGATTTCATTCTCATCCAAAACAAAAACAGCAAGACGACAAAAAAGTAGACGTGTGTAGAAGCTTAGGGGGAGCAGTCCAGACGTCTCCTTGTAGTATTTAAAGGAAACTACAGATTCTCCAGATGGTACATCTTATCTGGACTTGTATCTGTACAAAGACGACAATGGTTTCCTGTCAAGTCGACTTAACGAGGGATAGTCGCGATTTTGATTGGGAATTACCCCCACTTGTATAGAAATATGCCTACCGCCCCTGTATATGGCGTATACATATCTCGCCTTGCAGCGTTTATTATATTTTGTTTACTTTGTGAAGATTTCAGTCAACGTCACAAGTTATTACTTGAAAAACTAGTGTGCCAAGGATATTCCATCAAACGCCTTCGCTCTATGTTTCTTACATTTTACAATGAATATGCCTCTCTCGTTTTAAATACAGACCGAGTGTCCAGAATCTCTGGGACTCTGCTTTATAATTGTGTCTAATTTCACCAGTCTCGGGGCTAGGGACCGTATGTTCATCGTGTTGAGTGTGATCGCCACCTTGGATATATGAACGGTTGCAATTTGATAATCGACACCATGTATACTAAAACGATACAAGATTTGGAAAATGATTTGGTTCTGCTGCTCTTTGCATAAATCCGTCCTAAATGTTATATTTTATATGTTTTCTTAGTTCTTTGATGGTTTGTTGTCGTTTTTGGAAACTAGTTTGCGATTATTGACCCAGAATGCCCATTTGGGTTGACCGCTGATATACGAATGTCGGTTTCGACGCTTAGGCTCTCTTGTGCTATACATGAAACAAGTGCACACTTCCCCCTATATGCGTGATATACGTTTGTCAGCTTAATGTCTTGCTGTGAGATGTTTGCCCTGTAGTTGGTGATAGTATCAGTTGAGCTACCCGTAGATTAAGTTATTTGGCTCTGTTTATTTGGAATGGAGTTGACATCGTAGCATAGTATAGTCAAACATAATACTGATTGACAAAACAGAATTAAGCCATGAGAAGCACAACGGCCTGCCTTTGCCCAGGACCTGACAAAACTGCTGACTTAATTTCGAAGCCTCGTTCCCGAAATCCGTACGAGTCCTAAGGGTGAGGTCGGCCTCGTCCATAATGCAGTGAGGATAGAAAGATTATTAAGGGGAAAAAAGCCATCAAAACGCCTGGTAGTCATGAAAATCTGAAAATTTGGTTGAATTCAGTTCATTGAATTCTTGCTATGATATTTATTGACCTCGCGAATACTGACCAGGTGTAAGTATTTTGCAGCAACCTTTGATTAGAAACGGAAGGAGCAGTGTGTAGCCTTACGATATCAACAAGATCTTTTGGTGTGATAATCATGTGGTGTTACTAACGCGGTTAGCAAAGTTTAGGTGTGGTACTTGCGTGCAGGCAATGTATTCTTATGGTAATCAGCGGTTTTCAGTACTGACCAGTCGGAGGCTATAAGTATCCAGGAATTGCTTATCATCTGAATCAAGCACCAGACCACGAAGGAGAACGGCCGTACTGTTAGCTCCGTTTTCTTGTATTTTGCATTTAAGGTTACTCCTCGTGTACAGAAGAGTAACTATCTTTAAATATTCGGTATATTGTTTTTCTTCTGTTGCAGTTTTTTTATTCTAGGTCAAAGGTTGGAGAGCACACCCTGAATTTCTTGGATCAAGATTTACATTGAAAAGAAGAAGTGGGAAGTCCTAGAAATGCGATTAACAATGCCCATTTATTAGAGCAATGCTTGGCTGCTTTGCTATGGACACAGGGTTCCAGAGTTTTTCTCTTAAGAGTTTTTTATCTTTGGCTTTACCTGGGCTTCTTTTGATGGTTTACCCAGTAAATAGTGACCTTTTTCCTTAGATTCCGTATTCGGATAAAGCGAGTTATTTCAGTTTAATAGTTTCTTGTGTACAGCGATGGTGCCCTCGTCACTTTGTATTACTATAACAAAACCTATGTTGTGAGATGATAAATGCTTTCTATTCGTTGTGAGCGCATCGAATAAGAACCGAAAAGGGAGTCTGCCAGATTGTGTTCTGACCATCGACTGACGGCAGACTGAACACTGGGTCTCCAGACAAGCGGCTGGCTTCCATTACGTGTCTTCGCTATGCCACATTTTGCTTCCGTGTATATGCATTTTAGCCGTATTGGTATTTGGAATCAATATAAAAAAATGTACGTCTTATATTTTCAGTTCATTAGTAAAGAAACCATGGAGACCTACACCTACATCAGTGTACCGTCATCGGCAATGATACCATTTATTGCTTCAAAATCATTGTGTCAACGAGTTCTCATAAAGCAAAGGTATTACTTTAAGAATGAAGTAAGTCTTGTCGCAAAAAGATTTTTTCCACAAAGGTAAGAATTATTGAGAAACATGTCATGTGTAAATTTTGCTTCGGGGACTTCGTTCATCTCCTAAATCAGGATTAGAAAGGTGAAACTGACCGAAATGAACATTCGTACGTTTTCAGTTGGCCAGGAAATGTAGGAGACCAAAATTTACACTTTATTACAAACAGATATACACTCGTATATTATATGCTCAGCCCCCCCCCCCCCAAAAAAAAAACAGTCTCTCTCTCACTGTCTGTATATATATAGTAAAGTGTTATTTTTTTACTAATTTAATGCATCAACCATGGGCCAAAATTCCCACTGTACCTCTCACGTCCTGTTATATTTTCGCAAAAATACTCTGGATTCTGCTATTTATTTATTTATTTATTTGATTGGTGTTTTACGCGGTACTCAAGAATATTTCACTGATACGACGGCGGCCAGCATTATGGTGGGAGTAAACCGGGCAGAGCCCGGCGGAAACCCACGACCATCCGCAGGTTGCTGGCTGACCTTCCCACGTACGGGCGGAGAGGAAGCCAGCATGAGCTGGTCTTGAACTCACAGCGACCGCAATGGTGGGAGGCTTCGGGTCATTGTGCTGGGATTAGCGCGCTAGCCGACCGGGCCACGGAGACCCCCCTGCTATTTACCTCTATTAGGAAAAGCCTTGATAAAACTGGGAAACAATATAAGGGAAGGGAACCGACACCAGTTTTACGACAAGCGTGACTTAACAGCGGGTGGAATTCGAACTTTCTCTTTCAAAGAATGTGCTGTTCTCCATCAAACTTTGTTAAATCACTCTACTATGGCGAACGCCTAATCCCGCTTAACCCGAGGCTAGAGGCAGTATGTTCATCGTGTTGATTGTGATCGTCACGTTCGATATATGAACAGTTGATACCAAAGCGCAACTGAGATACATATTTGGTTAACCACAAAAAATATCCTAAAATGGTACACGATTTGGATAATAATTTTGTTGGGAGTGTTGTGCAGATTTCTTTTAAATTCCATAGTTATAAACTTTTACCGAGAACATCATCGGGACATCACATCGCGTGTGTTTAAGTTTGTTGTGGAGGTAACTAAGTGATTACACTGTGCTAAGCCTTGAGAAGGGCCACAGTTAAGTAGATATTTTTGAGTACGAAATCGTAAGTGCTATCGTTTCACCATGGTGGCAGACATTAGCAATAAGACAATGGCTGGCTGATGTGGGTTGAGGTGTGATTTGTAACTCACATTGCGGGCTCACTTACAAAATCAATTGAATAAATCATGGGCTGACTAGATGATTTCATTGTTTCAGTCTTGTTAAATCTGAATATTTGTCTTCCGTGTTACTTATGGTCACGTGGCACTTAACAAATCTGTGGGTATTGCTGTACGGTGTTTCTGCGTGGCTATAACAGTGTACAGTATACAGTGTACACCCCAGTCCTCTACAGCTCTTCTCTGCTCACCGGACAACATGGTGTCCCTTGCCATCTGCGCTTGTTTGTTATTATGCACAAGTGCACGTTCGGATATACACACTAATCGTAAGTATATGTCACGTGTAATTTGTATTGTGTTTGGCTTTTTAGTTTTTCCTTTTTTCCTTTATTTTATAATTGAATTATTATTCAACACTGCTTCAGATTTTGCCTATGTTGCAGTATTTTATTTCCTTTTCAGCAAATATTAGCACGCAGGAGATGAAGACCAAACTCCCAAAGACTATTTTAAATTGCATACTCGTGGTTTATTTTACACAATTTGACGGGATAAGGAGTTGAGGCGGTAGGTTAGTAAGGCGCTGAGTTGAACCAGAACTCATGCGTCAAACCTGTCCAAAAAATATATTCACAGATTTTTTAGTTTTAGAATTTTAATATTAAAGAGTATATGTACTGACGTCTCAATTTTGCTGTCACCATAGATGATATTAGGAACTGAAAATGACCCATTGTTAATTTTTGTCAGTCTGATGCACTTTTGGGCCCTTTCAGGTTATGATATATGTAGAAATGAATTTGTGCCTCAGAACACAATTTGCAAGGGACGATATCTCAATACTTCTACCCTTCGTGCAACCCCCACCCCCACACACAAACCTCGTAGACCACTTCCTGTCACCAAGGCGCTGTAAACAATGGAAGTGGGGAAAGCTGCAAATTCCCTGCCTGAGGTCGAGATTGAACCAGCACCTCGTGGGTTGCAGCGAAGAAAACAAAGTATATTTAATCCCCATGACCACGACTCCTTCCACGGAGCGCCATGCAGTGTAATCAGAAGCTAAGTTAAGTTCACTAGACAGGTCTTTCTTATGGATATACAACTTCTTGTTTTATTAACACGACATTTCGATGTAGACACTAACATCGTTATCAAGTGATCACTTGAAACAACATCGGAAGTTTTTTTTCACTTCCTAAATATCCAACCAGAAGGTGGTTTCAAATACGCAACCCCTTGGCTTCATAACACGCCAAACAACTCTTTCATGTATCTGCACATATCCATCTAGAGATAATTATATGATTGCTATTTCTTACCTTACCGTTCCAGATGACCCTCTGCAGAACTTGGCCCTGAACAAACCCACCTCACAAGTCGACACATACAGTCACTTTAATAAAAAAGGCTACTGGCACAACGGCACCTCGCACAATGCAGTCGATGGCAATTTCGGAGTAGACCCTGAAAACAGAACATGTACAATGACCGAGTTACATCATGTGACCTGGTGGATGGTTGACCTGCAAGATTATTACTTCATCTCTGACGTGGTCATTTTCCCAATAAACGTAGGTAAGGAATTCTTTAATTTGCACTCAGCGACATCGATAAAAGGGACGTCGCTGGCTTGGACTAGAGCTATAAAGTGAACTGTTACAGATTTACAGGTCTTGACCATATGACGTGAGATTCGAGCCGTCACTGGCTGGCCTTCTTCAGTTCCACCGTATAGAAGGGTTTTCATTCTTGGGATGTCTCGTGATTTATTGAGTTCCTTGTATTTCTCATTAACAATATCTATGTGAAATTTGTAGACACCATTTTTCAACAGTGCATAGATATTCCGACGGGTACACATTGTGTCCTACTTTTGTCACACCTGTACCTGTATATGCAGTCATTCCAGAGTAATCTCCATTACAGTCTTATGTTTCCCGTCAAGCAAACGGTGTATTGATGACTTGTTGTAAACAAAATGTATATGACAGAGGCGGTGAAACTTATAAATGCACCTGTGCTGGATTTAAATGAAACTACAGATTCTCAAGACGGTACGTTTTCAGCTGGACTTGTACCTGTACAAAGACTACAACAGTTTCCTGTCACGTCAGTTTACGATATTGTTAATTATCCCTACGTGGATAGTAATACATCGAATGGTCCTGCATATGGCATATACATACCTCGCCTTGTAGCGCTTGTTAGATTACGTGTGCTATGTTATCTGCCCCATATGTACTAAAATGGTAAACGATTTGTAAACTGATTTTATGTATCCGGCTAGAACATTCGTTGCGTCTTTTCGCCATCATTGAAAATTAACTGTTTCTCTTTACATGAATCTGTCCTAATTTCTATATTTTATATACTTTCCTAGTTCTGTTGTGGTTTGTGTTATTTGCCGTTTTTGGAAGCTGGTATTGCGGTTATGGACGACGAATGTACATTTTGGTTGATGGTTGGTACAAGAATGGCGGTTTTGGCGCTTATGTTAAATGTCATCGGAGACAAAATGATTAGAAAAATAATATATTGTTTCAAAACACTTGCAGCTGTTGTTGGTTCGAATGCAGGTTTAAGGCAGGGTTTTTTTTCGAGTGCCTTGAAAAAGGCTGTCTCTTACTTTGGACATTACAGTTTTCTCCATCCTTAAAGCTAACAGTCGGCATTTAACTGAAAATTTCTTCAGTATGGCGTTGAACAATGAATTAATTTGTCAATCTGCCATTCAATCTAATGGACAGTGAACCATTCAATTTTGCAGAGGTACTCCCCATCATTCATGCATGCGTAAATTTGTTGTACGTTTGGAAAGGCCAAAATTGCAAATCACTAATTTATTTATTTTTGCTGCCGTTTGGTACAGCATACAGAGTCCAGAATTTTTCCGTTGAAGTATCGATGTATTGGGATGATGAAGCAAGACAAATGATTCGACCTGAGATTTGCTATCAGCAAAAAGCTTGGCTCCCTCTCAGGACTCGTACAGTCCTGCGATGCGTCTCTTACAGGGTGGGGAGGTTTGTTCGTATCACTAAAATCAGATCAACAATAAGCCGTTTGACTATGTGCCAGGTGGAAGTGTATGGAAGCAGAACAGGTAAGCAAAGTTGTAAACCTCCTCCCACGAATTGATCCGTCACATATCAACTGTTAACAGTGAAAATGATATTTACCAGGGAAACAACTTCAATAATACACGATAATTGTACAAAGGTTAGTATTCTGTAGTGTAACGTAGCTACCATTTTGGAATATGTCTCATTTCTGCCTAGTGTAGTTGAAAATTAAAAATATCACGAAACTTTGAAAATACGTCTGGTAATGGTTTTAGTATAGTCACAGCATATTGATATGCTAGCAGTTTAAGACCATTGTCATTGAAGGGTATCAGGCAGCGCTTTTGAATTATAATTTGGTGGACCTACTACCAGTATAAAGCTAATGATCCAAATCATGTTGGACGTATTAGTCCTTTTCTTCCTTCTAGGTTGGTTTATTGTGTTTGCTCTGTCCAATATTTTCCGGTTATCACGAAAACACGCTTAAAAGGGAGCAAAGCTGAAATCAACCCAACCACATGTGAAGCGCTATTATAATGGTATTTTGGTAGGCTTAGGTCTATCATAGACACGCCAATCATTGGGCTATTCTCCAGTGGGCTTTTCATCTGATTATTTTCAGAAAGAGTTTTTTCTGTAGAAAGACGCATTGGGAAGAGATCAAAAGGCCGACGTCTGGAAACAATCCAGAACTCCAGCCCTGTGAGATGTTTCGCCCAGTGCATTCGACATCTGGAATGTTCTTCCCTCAATATGGCGTATCATGGAACAGAGTGTGAGCTCATAGCGGATGATGTCAGTGACATAGACGACAATGAAGAAAGCGCAGCTGACTGGGTGAGATATGTCACAGTCTGAACAAAGTGGAGCTGTGGAAGTGATTCCAGCGATAAATGAAAGTCGTTTCTACAGCAAAACAGGGGATGTTGGTTAGGTTGTTTCTGTGCAGAGTGTAGACAGAGAAGAGCTAACATAAAGAGCGTCTTCACAGAAACAAGAACTGACAGCAGTTGTATGTCGGACGAGCAAACCTGGCTTACGCCACGAAGCGATAGGCCGCCATACACAATACAAAGAGACTCATTTCACAACGATATTGGCCGTGTTTCCTGGTAAACTTTGTAACGAATTGCTTCTGTTCCGAAAGTGTAGCTTTTCTGTGGATTTTCGCACATTATGTGATACTACCAGTAAATCATATAACTTTGGTACATGCATTTTCCTGCGCATAGACATAAACAAGGGTGATATTTATATTTCATCGACATTAGAAATGAAGCCAACTGTAAATATTTAACCTTTGTCTAGATGTTGGAATTTCAATATAATTTTACGGCTTCATTGTAATTTAAACTTGAATGTGTTATTAATCGTTTATTGTGCTGGTTTGTGTTTATAACCTAGCTTTGCTGTTAAGTCGTTCAAATGTCAAATATGCGGAAAAGCGTCATACATTCATAATATCCAGATAGCAGTTGTACAGATGACAGAGTATTTCGAAAACCACTGAAACTAGGACTCCGTAGGAATGTACGGTATCACAAAAATAAATCGGGTTCAGTGGTGTTACATCAAGCCTCGTTTCAGGGATCATCCAAAATAAAATCCATGGTTGTTTGGATAAATGAAGCATAATTCAGCACCACTTTGTGGAAGTGATTTTTTGTGGATGCAAATTGTACGAGGTATAGTATCACGAGCTTGACACCGTTATCTGTCTTAAACGTCTCAGAGTCATTGATTTGATTAATATCAGCCCTCTGCAAAGTGTTTATTAAAGCTGATGTATTAGAATTTAACGTCATATTCCACTCATGTTAACTCCGTCATTTTCATGGGCGGAGGATTCAATGGTGCCCATGCTAAACGATCGGCCTCGTAAGGATTACGAATGTTGTCGATCGCTAAAGGTCCAAGCTCATAACATACACGGACATCTCTTCGAATGAATGAACGAATGAGTATGGCTTTACGGTAAATCGGCAATTTTTTCAGCCATGTCGTGGCAGAAATTTGAGCCAAGCCGTTATAAGTTATACCAGCGTGTTGTGTGGGTCTACGGCCTGATATTTTGCCGAGAAGATTAACATGCTGTTGGGAATTTATCACAACAAGCAGCATTACCGACGGCTTTTCCTGACTTAATGCCGGTACTTCAGCCAAGAAACTTTGGGTTTTCATGGATGTTTTGCCCTTCAGCGGCCTATAGACCGACGGCAGCGCTCACGCGACGAGATGAATAGAGAACAGGATCAGCTCGGGCTTCGGACTATGCAGAAAAGAAAAGTACTTGCCTTATGTGGACTACTAGATTGTCATATTCGATTCAGTTTGCTAGGGATTGCAATTTAATTGTCTCCAAAAGATGCTACCGGGAACTTTTGTAGACGTTGTTGTAAACTACTAGTTCATTATAACTCTTTTGGAAAATGTGGGCAAGAAAGGTTACTGACTCGTACATTGCCAACCAGTGCTGCTATTGGTGGCACATCCCAACTAATTTCCCATTTACTTACATGTTACCGTTTGGTCTCACAGCACTGTTCCTAAACCTACAAGCCCTAAACCCTAAGGGAATGATAGTCCATGTTCCCCTGAGAAAACGCCAGTTAAATTGTTAATAGGGCATGACTGATGATTTTTTCGCAAATTTGACAAACAGCTGACAAGGTTCAAACCCACCCAGTAAGAGATCAGTGAACCCTGATTTATCAACAATTTTGCCTAAACAGCATCCGCCTCCATTTCCTGAAAAGCACACAAATTTATACCTGTACCAAAGCTTTGACGGCTGTCCTACAAAATAATACCTCACAACAGGCAGAAAAAATGAAAGAGGGCAGCCCAGGGAAGCTAAAGAAAATATCTCTGAATCCTGTCTAGGAAGCATTGTGGTGAGTAGCCTATTGGCCGGTGCCTGCGTCCGTGATTCCGAAGAGATACCGGAAAAATATCCAAAGCCTGTTTGGGGGGATACCGTAGAATATTCAAGGTGAATAGACCAATCAGAATTCTCTGAATACTCAAAAAATTCCGCAGATTCTCTGGCTTAAACTCTGCCAGTGTCGCACCACTTAGTTGTAGTTTGGCGTCGAGGTTACTCTACGTGTACTATATGAGTGTGATGGATGGCAAATGGTCACAGGTGACCAGTGGAATCCGATTTCTTGTCGGCTTACGTCAGTATAGTCTATCATTATAACTGTTTTTGTAAACGTAGAATGGAAGGTAGCAACATTTGATAAAAGCTGTTAGGTGAAAAATACATTGAAGTTATATTTGTAGAATGATCAGAATGTCTGACGACTTGTCATAGTCGTTCCTCATCTCGATTATCGGCGATTAGAGGCGCTGGGAACCTCCGTGTTCAGGACATCAATATGATGGTTTTTTTTAAATTTGCAATCAAGATATCTACAGTTGTATTCGATCTGGAAATTGTCCAGGTATTACAAGTTGGAATTTTAATTAAATGTCGTGCCTAGAATATCGAAAGTCAACACCGTACCACTGGAACGAATGCCTGCTGGCCTCTTACGTGTAGATGTTACCAGGTTTATTTGGAATTTATGTATTTTTTCTTACATTGTACTTTGGAAAACCATGTTTTTATATTTGGAAATGGATCTCACGATTCTCGATTTGGAACGTCCTGTCATGGTTTAGGAGACGTGTACCAAAGTCGGATTTGACTCTTACATTATATAACGACAATTACGGGAAGTGTACAGCTGAAGCTGACATTAGTTCAGTATATATGGCAATTCACCGAGAAAACTGTTGTCCTATAAAATACTTCATTCGCAACCACAACAAGTTACTCTTTACTCACCAAAAACAGCAGAATGAAAAACAATGAATCTGTGTAGAAGCTTAGAGCAGTCCGCCCTTCTCTCTTGTGTTATACATGACATAAGTACACACTTCCCTTCCAGGGACTGACATAAGTACACACTTCCCTTCCAGGGACGACATAAGTACACACTTCCCTTCCAGGGACTGACATAAGTACACACTTCCCTTCCAGGGACTGACATAAGTACACACTTCCCTCCCAGGGACTGACATAAGTACACACTTCCCTTCCATGGACGATACACCTTTGAAAGCTTAATGTCGAGAGTCGTGTATTGCTTGGAGCTGTAGTAGGATCCATCAAAAACATGATCAATAAAATATGCCTATTTGCTGGTCGGGTTCCGTGATGGGCATATGACGACGAACTAATTGCTGGAAATTCTTCCCCGAGTTGGTCAAGGATTGGACGTCTCTCTGCTAAGCACTCTGGACGGCTCGTCCAGCTGCAACCCTTGGCCATTTAACAAACTCAATGGCCATTGCAGAGTTGACATTTCTCCTTGTGGTGATAGGGTAACCAACAGCAACATCATTATTATCCATTGCTAAGTGTAAATAAGCTCAAGTAAGTGTTATGTTTTGTGACAATTGCATTGTTCGATGATAATCATTGTTACACAGATACTATGATTATTACTTACGGTTTAGTAAAAACTTAACATAAAGGACTACAGGACAGAGAGAAAAATCCGAGCAACGACATTGTGATAATTTACATGCCCCCTGGCACCATGGCGTAGGCCGAATTTGGTACATGGCAATTTATTACACGCCCACACTTTCCCTAGATCCTAGGCGTCGAAAGCCACATTCATATGCCAGCCGTTAACCAAAATGGTCTGACAGTAACCTTCGGATCGTCGTGAATTTCCGCCGAGCTATGACCGGCTTCCTCCTACCATAATGCTGGCAGCGTACTTTATCTAATCAAAGGTTGTAGGCCCCGAGGTACGTTACCGTCCAGCAGCATGAACATATGTATGTATCCACGAAACATAAAAACTGCACATGCAAAGTAATTGGTGACACAAGTTTCATACCGATCCAAGTTGTAGATATAAGAAAATGATAATTTGGTAACCATGGCAACCGCCAAAATGGACAAGTTTGAGTCGGGACTCTTACCCACATCTGTATATATGCATTCACCAAAATTTACAGTGTACTTTGAAAGGTTTAGAGTTGTAGACAATACAGGAAATCCTATGTATCAGTATGGTGTATATATAAGGACAATGGGAATCGAGTTATCATGACAACATGAAGATGGGCAAATGCGAGTTCTCTTTACCTATAAATCCACAAATCAGTGAAACTGCACGAGAAACAATTGGTGATACAAGGACAGGGATGGAGAAGGACTCAGTTGTATATTTTGTTGATTTGTGTTTGACGCAGAATATTTCAGTTATAAGACAGTGGCGGACATTATGATGAGAGGAAACCAGGTAGAACCCTGGGAAAAGCCTTGACCATCCGCAAATTACACGCAGACCTTCCTACGTACGACCGAAGAGGAAGCCTGCATGAGCTGGACTTCAACTCACATTGACTTCCGTCCTCATCTTCAGTCTTATCTGCCGAAGCCAAAGCGATACTCCTGCTTCTATGATATGTTTCTTTTGGGTATGCCCAGAAGGTAGTTAGATGCAGCGACTCGTTGTCTTGCCTTTCGACAATTTAGCATAATAAATTTAAATATCGAATAATTCTTGAAATATTAGCCGTACATAGAAAATTAGTTAAGATGTAAAGATATTATATTCTGTTGGATACCAAGTCCCATTGGTATCCATAGAAAGACACTCAGAGTAGTCATGAAAAGACTACTTCCAGGTAGGGAGGCGAAAGCTGCCCTATATAAACCTGTATCTCGGGTTAAATTCCCATATACAGACTTTAAGTCATATGTTCTTAAATATATTCGTCGCCTTTGGCAGGGTGAATGGAACCTGCAGATCCACAATAAACTTCATGCTATTCACCCTGTTATTGGCTATAATTTTTATACACATGGCATGTCTCACAGGGACCAAGTAGTTATAATGAGGTGCCGTATTGGGCATTGTCGTCTAACACACAATATTACCCTTGATGGGGGCAGTGCCCCCGACTGTGTTGAATGTGATGCCCAATATCGCATCAAACATATCCTTGTTGACGGTGTAGACTTTGCTCGTATTCGGCAAAGATCCTACACAATCGCCTCTATATTTGACTTATTTGACAGCATCGCGGGCGATGTTGTCATTGGTTACTTAAAGTATATATGATTATATCATAAGATATAATTCCTTTTACATTTCTAGAATATGTATACATATTAGAACTTTAAAAGATACTGTGGTTTTTCGATTTTTAACCGATGTTTAGTTGTTTTACCTGCTTTTAAACACGTCTGTCTTTTTCATTAGTTTTGTATGTTCTCATTTTCGTCTTGGAAACCATATACAGATTCATTGTTTAAAACATGTTCAGCCACGATATGGCTGAAAAATTGCCGATGTGGCGTAAAGCCATAATCATTCATTCATTCATTCATCCCTTCAACTCACA
The DNA here is from genome assembly GCA_016165875.1 of Acanthopleura granulata. NCBI lineage: Eukaryota > Metazoa > Mollusca > Polyplacophora > Chitonida > Chitonidae > Acanthopleura > Acanthopleura granulata. The sequence goes on from JABBOT010000005.1 coordinate 5,636,788, forward strand.
TTGACCACATTAGTGAAAGGCCTCTGGGTCATTCCACTGCGCTAGCGCTAACCCCATTACAACCCCGGATGTAGATGGAACGAATCACATAATTATGAACTTTTTTTCGTAATGACGAGGTTTTTCACACAGTTCTTGTAATTATCTGATTTTTCAGTGTAATTACGAGATGTTTTTCTGGATTCTCCAAATATGCGCTAAAGCGAGTTTAATCTTCTTTAACGCCATATAAGTAATCTAATCGAAAAAAGAGGAGTTCTGCTCAAAATGAAATATCTTTCATGTGCACTTAACACGGCATCGTGAAGTGAATCAGTGTTGCTCACATGTAAAAACATCACAACCATTAGGATTCGAACACTGTCTGTCAAAGTCACACCTACCCTCCAGCTATACGTCGTGAAAACACATTACTACATAGGACGCCTTCCCAACTGCGACAGAAATACGGATTTTAAACTTGTCTTTAAAAATTCTAAATCTGGTCAGTTGGTGAAAGATGTTTTGTGTATACGAAGCCAAACCTTAACCAAAACGAAACTGTGACAACACGTAGAAATACCGCCGAAGACGGAAACTTCAAGAGACATATTTTTCCAGTTTAGGTTGATTTCACGATAGTGGATGAAGTATAGAGTTTATTTCAACCAAACTTTGATCATTTGTTATCCAGATTGTTTGACAGGTTATTACTAAGCAACCATGCCTTCTATGGCCATAAAACGTTCAAGATCTCGATTAAGTTTCATACCTGTGATCCCGGATTTCACACAATTGTTCTGGAATTATGGGATTAACACTTTCACATCGTATATGTTAGGAGCTGATTATCCATCCTTTATTAATAACATGGTGCCATGTTTTCCATTGAGTATGTCAGGCTCTAGTGGTCAGTGACGCCCACAAACTTGGGAATTTCCACACAAACTCGGTGTTGATGTCACCGCTACCGAGTCAAAGATGTTTTAAAAAATAAACACGCGACTCAAGATTGATGGCACAGGAAACTACCACTGAGCTGGGCTTGAACTCAGATCAACCGCGTTAAAATTGGTGAGAGGCTCCTGAGACGCTGTGCTTTGTTACCACGATAACCCCCTCCACCACGGCCTCTAGTAGGTCTACCTGATTTATGAAAACCCTATCATTTGCAACTCCAAAATGTGCGCTAAAGCGAGTTTAGGTCTATAGGGCCTATTTGCGTTAGCGCTTTCCAGATCATTACCTGAAATGTAACTTTCAGCCTTATAAATTCGCTTCATGCTTTGGACTTACAGATGAAAAGGAGTAGCCTTAAGTTCCATAAAACTAGTTGCACAAAATATTTCTGTTTTAGTTCTTTTCGCCTACTTTCTTATGACGCAATGCATTGTAAATGGTATTTCTGACAATACTGTTTTCCTCCTCTGTTGGATAAGGCATTACTGACAACATCTCTGAAGGTCTCATCACTGGTGTGTTTCAGTTTGTTGTGGAGGTAACTAAGAGGGTGCAATCTTCCAACCATTGACGACGACGGCACTTGATTTAATACTCTTGAGCCAGTTCTTTAAGGTGTAATTTGTACCCTGGTCGGATTCTTGGTGTTTTACTTGATTTTTTATCCATTACTGATTGATGCTTCACTTTCTTTCTCTGTTAGCGTGTTTCATTTCCTTCTGCAGGAAGAGGTAACAAATATTAGCACGAAGAAAGGAAAAACAGAACTCTATAACGATTATTTTAAATTGCATCCGTATGGTTTATTGTACAAAAGTGGACAGTGTAGGACAATATAGGGGGAAAGAAGTTGAGGCAGAAAGGCAAGGATATGGCCCACAGATGAAATATCAAATCGGTCCAAAAATAATATTTTCCTACAATTGTTATTTTTACAATTTTAACATGCGAGTGTACGTGAGTTTGTAACAACGTTTTATCTAACGGAAAATGCTCCAATGTTCATTTCTGTCAATTTGATGTCACGTCAAGTTGCGCACGTGTGGTATCTCAATACTTCTACTTTTCGTGTTAAAGATATCTTTGGGAGACGAATTCCTTCGTGGCTAAAACAGTAATTTGTCTTTTTTTCCGGAAACACTTTCCTTTTCAGAAGAAAATGCTAATATGGGTTGTGATGCTGTTATAATGTAGTGGTTCGTGAGTATACCTCTACACTGTAAGCTGTGGGTGGGCAGGGAGGTCTTTTGTTCCAATCCGCGTATGTGGCCTCCGTGATACGTTGTTTTCTTTTTAATTAAATAAATGGATGATTTAATACCCACCTGTCAAATTGAAGAATTTTTTTTTTATATAAACATCCAAAAATACACCAGTCTACACTGCATACAGGTTATCAAATCAACAGATTGGTTCATCTGTCGGTTGACTTCAGCTTGTTCTCAACCCATGATTGACACCTAAGGTAGACTTGTCGATCAGATTCAGTCTGACTCACTACATGTCAGCGAAGGGTCAAAACCACGTCTTTTCTGGAGAAATCTCCTTTCAACATTCTTGAAGATACTATAGTACTCCTTTATAAGAGCTCCCTAAAAATAGTGTCAAACTCATTTAATTATTGCTTAATGTCATGTTCAACAAATGTTTTACACAAGATGGCGGTCAGGTGAAGGAAATTGAAGTGCCGAGGGTGGGTGACCGACTTTTGACACGTTACAAAGTTTGTGATATGGGTTACAGATATGGACATCATATATTGCTGGTAAAAGGGTAGTCTACGAAGGCCAGACTCCACGAAAGACTATCCAAGAGTCGTCAAACGCTTTCTGTCACTAAGGCACTGTAAACAATGAAAGTGGGGAAAGCTGAAAATTCCCTGCATGAACCCATTCAAACAAAGCACGTCTAATCACTAGACCACGATTCGCTCCTTGGAGCGTCATGCAGTGTAATTTGACATCAGAGCTAAGTTGCTTTCGTCCACTTCACTGAATATGAAGAAAGTAACGAGGTTTATTTCACTTCATAAATATCCAACCAGAAGGTGGTTTCGAAAACTCGACCCCCAGGCTTTATAACACTCCCGGAAACTCTTTCATGCACCTGCACATATACCTTACCGTTCCAGATAACCTTCAGCAGAACTTGGCCCTGAGGAAGCCCACCTCACAAATCGACACACTCGATTACTTTGACAAGAAAGGCTAGTAGCACAACGGCAGCTCACACAATGCAGTTGATGGAAATTTCAAAGCAGACCTTGAAAACAGCACATGTACAATGACAAAGGGTTATCATGTGACCTGGTGGATGGTTGACCTGCAAGACTTTTACCTCTGACGTGTTCATTTCCCCAGCAGACATAGGCAAAGGTTTCCTTAACTTGTACTCAGTGACTTTGAAAACAGGACCGTCAATGCCTTGGACTAAGCCAATGAAGTTTAAAATTTACATGACGTGAAGTTTGGACCGTCTTTGGCTGGGTCTTAGTACTAAGTACTTAGTTCTAGAGGAATGACGTGAATTGTTTCAAATTCTCAGAGGTTTTGAAACGAAATCACCAGATTTAGATTGTCGGTAGCTGGGTCTCAGTACCGTCCAAAGATGAGAAGCTTTAGATGAATGTTGCAAATCTGTCACGAGACTTATCAGGTACATGAAAACCGCGGGAGTTTCCTCTGAGTTTGGAAGTTTCCTTCACCTATGAATGTTGGTACGACAGAGGGCTCAAATTTCCTTCAAGCCCGACAACGGCGTTAAATAATAGAAATAATGAAAAAAAAAGAAAAGTTATAAAAATGGTGTATTGCTTCAAAACGTCACAAGCAGCTGTTGCTGGTTCGACTGAGGCTTTATGTCAGGAGCTTTGCCAAGTATACTGGAGAATGGCGGTGATTTACTCTGGCTACGCAGGTTCCCCTCCCCCCCTCCTTAAACATGACAGCCGGCATTTAACTATAAATTTCTTCAGTACGGCGTGGAAGGATCAATTAATTTGTCCATCTGTTTTTCAATCAAATAGCCAGTAAACCATTCCTTCTTGCAGAGGTACTTCGCAGCACTACTGTATATGTAAATTCTTCGTGTATTTTGAAAGGTTGAAATTTTACCAGTTAAATTTAGTTTTGCTACCGCTTGTGACAGGATACAGAGTAAAAAATTTTCCATTGAAGTATCGATGTATCGTATTGATGAAGCAAGACAAATGGTTCATCCCAGGATTTGCTATCAGCAAAAAGCTGGGCTCCCTCTAAACAAGAGTACAGTTCTGCGATGCGTCTCCCACAGGGTGGGGAGGTTTGTTCGTATCACTAAAATCAGATCAAGAAGACGCCCTTTGACTATGTGTCAGGTGGAAGTTTATGGCAAGAGAACAGGTAAGCAAAATAGTAATCCACTTCTGGCGACCTGATCCGTCACATATCAACTGTTGACAGTGACAATGAAATTTACCAGGGAAACAACTTCAGTGATACACGATAATTGTGTAAAGGTTAGTATTTAATTGTGCGATACAGCCATCAGTCTGTTCAACTGATTCTTGATTTTCAGAAAGAGTTTTTTCTGTGGAAAGACGCATTGGGAAGAGATCAGAAGGCCGACGTCTGGAAACAATTCAGAACTCCTACCCTGTGAGATGTTTCGCCCAGTGCATGCGACGTCTGGAATGTTCTTCTCCTAATATAGCGTATCATGGAACAGGCGTGTGAGCTCATAGCGGATGATGTCAGTGACATAGACGACAATGAAGAAAGCGCAGCTGACTGGGTGAGATATGTCACAGACTGAACAAAGTGGAGCTGTGGAAGTGATTCCAGGGATGAATCAAGGTTTTTTTCTTTTCGATAGCCAAACAGGTAATGTTGGTTAGTTTGTTTCTGTGCAGAGGGGAGACACAGAAGAGCAAACATGAAGAACATCTTCACAGAAACAAAAACTGAGAGCAGTGGTATGTCGGTACAGTAACTATGGTTTCGGCCGCGAAGTGTGGCTGTCCATACCAGCTTTTGGCCAGCGATTGGATGGATAGGCCGTCATAAACAATACAGAGACTTATACTTTTCACGACGATGTTGGGCCTGTTTCCTGGTAAATTTTGTAACGCATTCAACATCTTGCTTCTGTTCTGAAAGTGGAGCTTTTGTTTGAATTTCTGCCCTTAGGTCTTATGTGATCCACGAGTATAACAGTACATTTATGTATCAGGTTATATAGTGATATGGAGATAACAATTATCTGTAATAATATTTCAAAAACCACTGGAGCTTTTAATAAAGCACTAGATGAATAAGGCTAGTAGCACTGTGTCTGGTATAAAAAAAGTCCGGTTTTTGTGATCATCAAAGTGAAGTGAGTTGTTTGGATAACCGGAGGCCTGTTCAGCAACTTTTGGTGCAAGTAATTTTCGCGGATACAAAGCGTGTGCGATATGATATAACCAGCTTGACTTCGTGGGGTTTTGTACAGGACTTGTCACGAATCATTGGTTTAAAATTTTTTAGAAAATATGGTAGCTTTATTCGAGAAATGACCACTTATGACTTATTTAGTCTCCCTAATGAAACGATTAGTGTGATACAGTTAAAGGCTAATCGCTTCCTGGGAGTTACATGTTTTAGTAAGCACGGTAGTGGCGACGGAAGGTGTCCACCATTAAACATCGAACTGTACGGACATAAAAGAGACACTGCCATGATGGAATCTGGTGGAAAATCTCTTCTACATCGTGCTCCAGTGATGCAGAACTATAATTCCTGATACTTGATTTTGATGACCGATGTTTAAAACTTTTATACGCATAAAGATTCTGAAATTCATAAGAAAAAAAAATACGAATTTGTCATTGTCAAATCAAAGAAAGCAAGTGGAATTGTTTTACTACGTTAATCAGATTACCTGGACAGCCCACAAAGATCTAGTATTTGATGACCCTATCAGGTTCTTCAAACTGGACCCATGGCTTATTCAGCTGCTGACCGGCCCATCACTTACACAGTTGCTAAAGAATAAAGAACTTGATTTCCATGTAATCATGTTGTGCTATCTTCCGAAAATCTAAATGCCAATAAACATAATCAGTTTCGTTCGCTGCGTATATAACTAAGAACCATTCCTAATTCACGGGCGAATAGATCGAGAAGAGGATGAACACGTCAGATCTTCATAATTTCCGTGCTATTGTATTCCCTACTTGGACGGCTGAAGTTGGCATCACTCGTTTTTCATAATTCGAATGTCGAATATCGTGTGTTACGAACTCCGTCCTTAAGATATTGTAGCCAATTTTTTAATTTGTCTCTGGGCTAACGGGATCAATCTCTGACCTACATATTCCCCTTTGTGTATGCTGTAGCCTGCACTGTAATTCAGTAAGGTGTTCACGTGGCTTCTGTGTTTACCAGTTTCGTGTCATTGTACATAGAGCGTAAATTCTGGAAAGATGTACGCATCTTGTGAAGATTTTAACGAACAAACCATCCAGAATTTTCTTTATGTCTCTCTATAAATATGAGAGACGAAGTTGTTAAGCTCGCAGTCATTTTACTTATATTGAGAGCAGTCTTTTACCTAAGTTTATGTGAGAGCAGTCATATTTACTCTCTTCCACTTAGAAGGGTTTTGTGGGATTTGGAGATATCGGCTTTTATGCGATTCGACATACCTCAACTTGCACTCCATTTTTCTGCACGTAGCATTTTTTCTCCACTTGCTATTTTGTTTGGGACATTCTTTTGGAGCTTGTATCGCTCATTGTCTCTTTGTGCGATTACGTACATTTCATCCTATGTTTACCCTGAAAGTGACATTGTGTATATTTCCGAGGAGCGAAACATGCATCGTCAGCTAGGCTTCACGGACGCTATTGTCAACCCGTCCGCCCAGGAAAGTTGCAGGAAGTTGGATATATACCATTGTCGGCATACCGTGCCGTCTGCTGTTCATCACTACAGGATTGTCATCCATCGATTCGAGAATTCGAAAGAACTGTGAATTCTATATTTACGTGAACTGACTTACATTTGGAAGCAGGAATATCCCATTCGGATTTGGACACTATCGTCAGTAAGAACCTACATATTTTATAATTATCCGTATTGTTTTGCATACTATTGCCAGTTGTATTATTTATGTATTTTGTTCAAGTGTATGTATTGAATTCATCCAAGCGTAGTCGTGTTTCTTTGATCTCGTGTAAGGCCTATGGGTGTCTGAGAGTTGAAGAAGCTATTTGTTCATTTTTCCCCTCTGATAGTGGTTTCCTTAGACGTGACAGCACGTTTTTCGTTATTCGAATGTTGAATATCGTGCAAGCACGATTTTCGTTATTTGGATTTCGAATAACATACTGTTACGTTTCTCGTTATTCAGGCCTCAAATTCAGTGCACGTTAAGTGCAAATTAAATCACAGTACATGTAGAGAAGTCAGGATCACATTCGTGTTTGTTCATTTGGATATGGAATGTCGTACAAGGAAAGTATGAAAGTGTGGACTAATTGACTGACTAATTGTTTACGTTGTAATCATGATACAACGCTGAGCCACCGTGGCTCAGTTGGTTAGCGCGCTAGCTCGGCGTAATAGCCCAGAAGCCTCCGACCAATACGGTCACTGTGAGTTCAAGTCCAGCTCATGCTGGCCTCCTCTCCGGCCGTACGTAGGAAAGTACTGCGGATGGTCGTGTTCTTCCCCCGGGCTCTGCCGTGTTTCCTCCCACCATAATGCTGGTCACCGCCGTATAAGTGAAATATTCCTGAGTATGGCATAAAACACCAATTAAATAAAAAAATAAATAAATTTTACAACGTATTTCATTATTCAGACTTCACGTGTTTTAATTTTTTTTATTCGTTTTTCGAGTAGGGAATCTCGTGCTAACAAGTTTTTCATGCTGTGAAGAATTAATTGATTGGGTTGAGCTTATCTAATTGATTTTTATGTAGTTGGTCACCCATACTTAAATATTGTGCTAAACGTAGCAGTTAATAATCGTCCTACTCGATTCCTGGCATATCAATTAAGACGATGCTCGAACATAACATTTCTTATCGACTTTATCTGTAAATATATAGTGCACAACGGTTTTCTATCAAAAATGTTACTAGCTGGCTATTCGGAATTCGAATGTCTGGCAATATACACACTGACCGATTTATCTGTTTATACTGAACAAAAATATAAACGCAACACCCACTATTTTGATATAACTAACTGCGTTATCAAATTCTTTTCAATACCGCTTTCTACAGTGCATAAAATGGACTCTTAGCAATACATTTCCATAACTGATGGAAACGGACAACCGATGGTAACGCTAAGGCAGAGTAGGAAAGAGGGTTGGGGTCAGTTTGGGAAATTCCACACTTCAGTCCCGAGTATGTCCACCGTTGGCCTGCTGCACTGCTATACATCGTCGACCCATAGATCTGATGACATGGTTAATTCGTAGTTTTGCAGTGATGTCCTAGCAGGCCTGAGCCAATCTCGTGAATACAGCAGGCGAGGTGAAAACAAACGACATTTAACCCAGGCGAGATAAGCCTTGAATTAGATTTTGCCATAAAATAGTGAAATATAACGCTTTTAGACAAGAAAGTTTTCTGGAAAGGTAATCGGAATTTGTCTAGCCTTCAAATATGACAGTTTCAGAGACCTGCAGCTCATTAAACTTTAGAAATCGGCAGAAATCAGCATTTCGCCCATGTAGCCCAACGTTATTTATCACCTTGGCTTCTTCCGAAGTACCCGGATGCTCGAAACTGCGAACTGTGACTTGAATGTTTTCTCACTCCCGTGTGAAGGTCATGCACAACTCTGCAATGTTACCCGGAACTGGAAATCAAGCGTCGAGGACATCCCACAGGTCTTCAACAGGGGACAGATCAGGTGAACAGAAATGCTCTGCATAGAGCATCGTCATGTTGACGGGCATTGTCGTGCTGAAATGTTATTTCATGGCACCAGACTAATGGTACCCTGGAGTGATCTACGGGCTCGCGTATTCGCTTCTCTGGGGCGATTTCGAACCGTTTGAGCGGAAATAGGGTTATTATGGACCCCGACTGTGTCAGTACCTGTGTCACAGGCTGGCTTAAAACGGTTGCGGAGGTAAAGGAGGGCAATATGGCGGTCTTAGTCGGGGGTCGTTACACAATCTGCGGGAGATTAGCTGTCGGGCCGAATTCTTCATGACGTCTTCTGAGGCGACTGACCGTTGACATATTTACGTTAAGGGCTGTGGAGACAGCTCTAAAGGTCATGCCAGCGTCGAGCAAGGCGATTGCGCGCTCTCGTTGGCTTTGTGCCATCTGTGGCATCGTGTCTTTTGACGGAACTTGTACTGTACGGGTGATCTTTTGTACACCTCAGGGTAAGGAGTGCCAGGAAAGACCTTTGTAAGGGTACCACTATCGGAGAGGAAAAATGAAAAAACAAATGGCGTCTTCAACTCTCAGACAGCTATAGGCCTTGCAGAAGATCAAACAAAGAAACACGAAGACGCTTGAATAAGTTTAACACACATATTTGACCAAAATAGACAAACAGTACAACTGACAATAGTATACAAAAACAATACAGATAAGTACAAAAATATACAGTTTTTTACTGATGGCAGCGTCCAAATCCGGATGGGATATTCCGGCTTTCAAAGGCAAGTCAGTTCACGTAAATGTAGAATCCACAGTTCTTGAGAATTCCCACATCAAATCCTGTAAGTGACAAACAGCACTGGGCAAGGCACGCCAACGATGGTATACATCCAACTCCTCGACAAAGTGCAACTTTCCTGGGCGGGCGGATTGAGCCCGTGAGCCCAATCGCGTCAGTGAGCCCGACCTGGGGTGAATGTTTCGCTCCTGGGAAATGTACACAAAGTCACTTTCAGGATAAACTGGCATGAAAGGCACGTAATTGCACGAAGAGACAATGGGCGATACAAGCTCCAAAACAACGTCTCAACCAAATTAGCAAGTGACGAAACACAAGCTCACAGAGTGCTAAGAAAAATGGAGTACAAATTGACAAAATTGTCGAATGGCATGAAAGCCGATATCGCCTGATCCTACAAAATCCTACCAAGAGGACGAGCGTAAATATAACTACTCTTAGTGAACTAGAGTAAAAGACTGCGAGCTTTACAACTTCGTCTCTCGTATTTATAGACTACCGTAAAGAAAATTCTGGATGATTTGATCACAAACATGTTTACAATATGGGTACATCTTTCGAGAATGTACGCTCCATGTACAATGACACGAAAATGGTAAACACAGAAGCCACGAGAACGCCCGACTGAATTTTAGTGCAGGCTATAACGTACACAGAGGAAAAATGTAGGTCAGACACTGACTAACACTACAAACGGGCGAAAATGGTGAATAGGCATGAAATCGACAACAGTTTGGTTTTGGAGGATGGAATGTACACAGGAGTGGGGGTTTTGCACTTGGCTATCCCGTGGTACTGTATTAACAAAAATCATATCGTTATCTGGTGAAATATTGCAAAAAAATGTTGCCCTTATATTTTTGTTCAGTATATTTATTTATTTATTTGATTGGTGTTTTACGCGGTACTCAAGAATATTTCACTTATATGACGACGGTCAGCATTATGGTGGGAAGAAAGCGGGCAGAGCCCGGGGGAAACCCACGACGATCCGCAGGTTGCTGGAAGACCTTCCCATGTACGGACGGAGAGGAAGCCAGCAAGAGCTGGACTTGAAATCACAGCGACCGCATTGGTGGGAAAGTCCGAGGTCACTGCCCTGCGCTAGCGCGCTAACCAACTGAGCGATCAGTTGTTGGTTTCATTGATGGCATGCATTTGTGCTTTGCGCAGCCTTTTTTCTTTTTTATTTCTCTGGTATAATAAGTGATCATGAACTCGCAAGGTAAGCGAAAATCCAGAGTTGAGTATTCAACAAATTTATGTGAAAATTGGTTTTAAGCACTCTTCCATTTTGGCGTTTAACTCAGAAAACAGTTGGATCTGTTTGATCTGTTTGATTGTTTAACGTTACATTGGACAATATGTCAGCTATAATTTGTAGTTTCATGTTATATAAATGCTAAAAAAACCAAGCACTTGGAGTAAACACAGCTCTTAACCAAGGACCTCTGGCCTCCATCTTTGTTAAATCAGGACCTGTGTCTGATAAAACAGTTAGAAATTTGTGTAAGATTTTTATTTATATGAAGTATTTGCAGTGTTTTCTAGAAAATATTTGTTTTGTTTTTCAAGAATATTTTCCGAGAGAAACCAAAATGAAATGTGGTGATAAGGATACAATCTTATTTATGTAACAAAACAGCACTATATTGCCAGCACCAAATGAAGTTCCATGAAACTTGATATTTGATATCATGAAATTTTTGACATTTTGATATCACGAAGGTAAATAAGTGAATCAATTAGTCAACCAATCAATCAGTTCATACGCCCATAATTCCCACGATTTTGGAATATCAAAAAAGAAAAAAAAGAACGTGATGCCGACTTCTATACTGCAAAGCCGTTGAAGAAGAACATCCGATATTCGAAAATCAATGAAAGAAAAAGGAAAATGACGACAAAAATAAAGAAGTACGTGCTAGCACGATCGTGAGTCAATCAGCCAATCAGTGAAATATATCAAGCCATGAATCAGTCCATCCGTAACTTGCACGACATTGGAGTAACAAAAGACGAAAGGGGAGGTAATTTCTATATTGCCAGCACGTTATACACTACCCTAATAACGAAAAACTGCTAGAATGTTATTTGACATTCGATTAACGAAATGGTGAGAACAGAATAAGGAAATTCGCGCCAGTTCGACTGAAAGTCAGTCAAACGATCAACCAATTAATAATCGGGCCGCACAAATATCCGGCTGTATCCGGCTGTAAGTTATTCAAAATTTGAACAACGAAACCTTGTATTGGAAATCATGCAATGTGTATCAAATTGTGTATCTACACATTTTGTTTGCATCGCGAGCTATACACACGTGTATATGTGTTCCAGTACCAGTGCCCATTTAGGGGGCTAAATATGGCTCCAATTTCGACTAACGAGCTACCACGTTATTCGACATTCGAATAACCAAAAACATGCCACGACGTTATTTGACATTCGAATAACAGAACACGACAGCGGTGCTAACTTCAGTCCACTGCCCTACTGCTGAAGATACACAAAAACCCTTTAGATGTAGTGCAGCAAATTTGTGAAATTCCTGCCCTTTTTACAAGAAGGTCTGCGTTTTGTCACCTGGTTACCCTTTTCACCGTCGAGTGACAATTTATTAACTCACCATTGCAGAAAACAGCAAAGGTCACCGTAAGCTGAAGATACCAAAATAAACCTCTGTCCACAAAACTGTGAAGATAAACCCTAAGCAAATGATTACACACCTTGAGAAAGATCACGTTTGTACATCGGAGAACTACAATTTCTTATTTCAAAGTCACAAGGAGGAGGCAGGAATGCCCGGCACAAACCAGGGCTTTAAGCCAGGAACTTGTGAAACCTTGCTTTTAAGACTTCCTGATTTAAAGTCACAGCCGAGAAGCTCGAAAATTTCCTTCAGAGGAAATTAAAACACCATCTATTTGTCGGACGATCAAACAAGCATATCTAAGGCGAAGCCACGTCGCAGCCCCTCGATTATTGCCCTGTAATGAAGACGGCCACCTTTAGACAATCCCACAACTCCTGGAAATACCACATAATGTAATGTAGTGCAGGTATTTATTAATAACATATGATTAACATTGTCTGACTCTGAAATACCTGTGTTTATGTATTGGACGGGACATCCAAACTCCTCATGCGCGGGAAGCAAAACCTCCCACCCGTCTTCATTTTTACAGAGAGATTAACGGTTTCTGGATTGAAAGTTTGGTGAAACACCAGACATGGCACTCCACCACGTCCATGTATATTGCCATTTGGTCAAGTATTTGATGTCGATAGACGAAAGTAGAAAACCAAAGTCACCTTCCAATCATATGAATTCAAACTGATATGGAAGAACACGTCTTCTTAGATGCCGATTCCTTGCTTCAGAACAAATGATTAAGGCTTAACGCCACGTCGGACAATATCTCAGCGATATCGTAGCGATTGTTCCAGGATGCCTCTTGTTACAATACAAGCCTGTGAAAGTACATATACCATTCACCGTAGGACTCGCTTCCATTTCCATGCATCTTTTACTCTTTTGGGGTCACGGAACTTTTAACCGCTTTGGACTCACACAAGGGTTCATTTGAGCCACAATTTCACCAAGAAATAAATATAAACACTTGCAATGCACAAGGGAATCAACCCATGTTGGGTCATACCGAAGTGGTGCGCCACAAGTAGACACCATGGTGATATGACCAAAACACTGCTGAAAGCGACTTGTTCTTCTATATTCCAAACTAGAGCCAAAGGGTTGTGAAATGGGTCTAATGAACTTCTTCTGATTTTATTCTTCTTGTAACTAGTGACCAGTTGTCTTCCAGTACAAATTCATTAGTCTTCTCCAGGCACAAAGTGCTTATACGTTATTATGTCCACAATGGGGCACACGGTTGCAGTACTTTGCACCAATTTATGTCGATCTTTTCTTCCCCAGCTCATGGCATTAGTTTAAAGAGAATGCATTGCACTAGAACGTCATAAGGTGATATACCGTGAGACTGAAGACATTTTCCCTAAAAAAAAACTTTGCAACCAAGTCCTTACATTTTCTATTTGTTTGGTTAGTGTGAGCACCAACTAAGTCCAAAATATCGTCATTATTTGTATCACTGCTGTACGTGGCAGTAGGTCAAGGCAACACATCATAACACAATACATGTTAATTATAAATTTTTGTCAAGCTTGTATTGGGGAAACTTTTCGGCCCGATGCTAGCTGGAGGCTTTGGACCCCTCGAATATACCACCATTGCGTGTAACGGGTGAGGGGCATCAGCTAAATGTATTTTGTCAACTGAAACTGTCCTGATTGTGGTTGAGGGTTGTCAGCCCTTGCACACAATCACTCAAATGCTAACACCAGTATTATGGAAATGTATTGCTATGCACAAAATCCCATAGTAAATAACTGACCAACAAATGTAGTACAATCCTATGAAATGCACGTGTACAGAAATTACTTTCAAATGAGGAGAAATAAAATTTTTGTAAACATTTACACGTTTACATTCATCATTCAACATCAGAGCTAACAGTTACTTTGTGTGTTAAAATTGCTAATTTGAATCACTTGATATGTAAGGATGAGGAAGGGGCATTTTCAAGAAGCATATACGTGTATACTAAACCGAAAAACGTAGCAAATCTGGATGGTCGTGGGTTTCCCCCGGGGCTCTGTCCGGTTTCCTTCCACCATAATGCTGACCGCCGTGGTGTAAGTGAAATATTCTTGAGCACGGCACAAAACACCAACGAAATAAATAAATAAAAAACATATTTCTCTACCACTCAACACTTACAATTATATGAAGCTGGGCAACACATTTGTTTCAATACAGAATTAAGATTGTCCACAAAGGGGCAAATGTTTCAGGGTATTTGTCAAATAATATGGTCATTAAAATTCTACAACAGCAAACAGATGTCAGCAAGCGCTCACATGCACAGAACCACTGTTCAAGTTACCCTGAAACAGAAGGTAAAGAGATAGAAAGGTCAAAACTTGCATGTGAGCTTTGCTGGGAAAACATGAAAGCACAACCTATGTACTTTTTGGTAATATTTATAAAATAATGTTAAATAAAATAATTCAGCTTATGAAACTTATTTTTGATGTGATTGCTAAGAAACGAAAGTATATATATATCAGGGTGTTCATTAGTAGCCAACAGGCGGCAATTTTCGGTGGCTGTGGGTAGAAAACCGCCGCCTACAAAAGGTGATTAGAAAATAGTAATACGGCGTTGTTTCGCTCTTGTGAGAACACTTGAACCTTTGAGTTTCTCACTGTAAAAGCCTCATTTTCACTCACTTTTACCTCTATGCTATATCTTGTGTTTATCATTTAGATGAAAATTCTTTATTTCGTGTGACAAATGTGATCATTTAATTTTCTTGATGCACAACGTTTTCCAACCGCAAGCAACACTTCCTGTGTGACTTGTGCATTGCCTGGAAATTTCCTGCACAGGTTATAAATGTGACAGGCAATTTACCTGTCCGTTATTTATTCTTGGCAAAAACCCAAGGGGTCAAGGTCACGAGCACGGACCTCATCGAAAGCAGTTCCATCGACTTCAAGTTCGGAGATCTGCGGCGACTTTTTGAAATACGGGGGATTGACGTAGGGTTGTGATGAATGTTAAAATTTTACAATAACACCTAGAGTTCATCTAGGCAGACTAAAACCCCATCTATTTCGGTTTTAACTTTAGTCCAGTTCGTCATTCTTGGGCACTAACCCAAGGGGTCAGGTCAAATGAATACCTGCCGTCTGATAATTAACTTCCAAACTAATCCTTATTTCCACCATTTTAATGATTATACAAGCGCTCGACTGCCGCAAGGTTGGCCTAAATACAATTAAGAACTGTAAAATACATCCATGTAGAGTATCTTACATGATGTAAATCTTTTCGCTCCATACCCTACCATAGGTAGTCAAATTACCGACCGGTATGTGGCATTTACCGTTACCATCCTCAAAACAGCGCAAGCGCATTCGATGACCTTTCGAGACATAAAACTAAAAGGATAATAAATGAACGCACTATTCCAGACCGAATTAAACGTTTTATTCATTGCAAAATTATTGCATATAAATCTCAACAAAAGAATGAAGAAAACATCACGAAAGGAAGCTCATATTTCACCATAACACATGGTCTATGTCGGTCTAAACGCACTGACACTGAGTACTTCGGTGAAACTACTTCTGGAAATTACTCCACATCTTTCATGCCTCCATAATCGGCCTCTGGCGATTCTCACTAATAGACCCATATGTACTTCAAACAAAGTATCGCTGCACCAGTATCCTCACAAGAACTACATTTGATTTTCTGGTACACTTTACGTAGCATTACAGCAAAAGACAACAATAAATATAACTACATCTTTGCCCCCGAATTCGAAAGTTGTATAAAATAAAAATTATTCATTTACTACTCCAAAATAAAACAGATCATAAACGAGGTAACACAAATTCTAAACCCTTGAAATGTCTGGGAACCACATTTTGTGTGGAGGAAACCTGAATAGCCTCTAAGGAAATCTGAACAATCTAAAACAAGGCATGAACTCATGCATGACCGTCCACAGAAGGCTCTCGCTTTGGACATGGAGAAGTTATTTTTAAAAAATGATCAGGACTCAATTCATATGTAACAGAAGTTGCATACAGACCATACCTTTCGAGAAGCAAACAAACTGCTTCCTTTGAATAGCGCATATGGAAAATGCTACAGTTGGCATTTCTGCGTGAAGACAACCTGACACGCCATGATGCAACTGCTGAAGGATCGTCAGCTGATCTTTACTGGCACAGCATACTTTCACCACTTATCATTGTGACAGAAAACCTTCAGGAAAATCCATTGGAAATCCCAACCAAGGTTTCCATGAAGGGAGCAGACAGTAAATAGTTTTAGCCGCAGGTTGCTGGTGGGTACCTATGACGATAGAGACAGACACTGTTCCCTGGAGACTTTCCAAACAAAGATGCTATCGACTAAAACTGTGTCTAAACAGACACTAAACTTTCATCACACTGTTTCAAGGACTGAACCGATTTCCTTCACCTGGTTTGAAAATTTCTGAAAAGAGAAACGTTTCATGAGATAATACACAAAACATTTCCTGCTAATACGGTTCAAGTTAACATGCGTTGTATGGTGGATGACGACTCAACACACAACGCCCATAATACTAGGGATTTTGCAATTACATACTACTATATGCAAACAACAGGAAAAACAATGGTCGTAACTACATAACTATGTGCCACAGTTGAACATTCATGAGCATTGCAGGGAAGCAGACATCTCAATTACGTTTGTGGATAGTTTCCCTGCCTTGTCCGCTTTGACTAACGTCACAGTGACCTACAGGTTATTACCTGGAATTCTGTAGCAGACATTCCTATTGGCTTTGTGGACAGTTTCTGTGACGTGTCCGCTATGATTAACGTCACAATGACCTACAGAATACTACCTGGAATTCTGTAGCAGACATTCCTATTGGCTTTGTGGACAGTTTCTGTGACGTGTCCGCTATGATTAACGTCACAATGACCTACAGAATACTACCTGGAATTCTGTAGCAGACATTCCTATTGGCTTTGTGGACAGTTTCTGTGACGTGTCCGCTATGATTAACGTCACAATGACCTACAGAATACTACCTGGAATTCTGCAGCAGACATTCCTATTGTGCTTGTGGACAGTTTCTGTGACGTGTCTGCCATGATTAACGTCACAATGACCTACAGAATATTACCTGGAATTCTGTAGCAGACATTCCTATTGTGTTTGTGGACACTTTCCGTGACGTGTCCGCTATGACTAACCTTACAGTAACCTACAGAACATCACCTGGAATTCTCTAACAGACATGTCTATTGTGTTTGTGGACTGTTTCTCTGAATTGTCCGCTATGATTAACATCGTGGTGGAATACAAAACATTACCTGGAATTCTGCAACAGACATCTCTATTGTGTTTGTTGACTGTTTCCCTGACATGTCCGCAATGACTAACGCCAGAGTGATGTAGGGAACATTCAGGTTACGGCAGCAATCGGAGCTCATGGCCACACCTAGTTTCCACTTCATATCCACCAGCTGTCAAACAATGGTAATTGTAATACTTATTTACTTGAAAAGGCCTTACACCATATATACAAGTTTTCAACAAACAGAATGTTGGCTACGCTTGTATTATGCAGTGACCATAATGCAATAATTATTACTATTAAATAATTCTTTCTTCAAAATCCATTTAATTTCCACAATCAGTTCATAATAAAAAATGTATGAAACTAGGCGACGAAACAGTGCCGCTCAAGACCAGTTTTCAAAACGACAAAATAAGACAAACCATCAAAGAACTAAGAAAGTATATAAAATGAAAAAAAATAGGACGCGTTATCAGGATAGAAGACAGACATAGTATAATACAGTATAGAAAACATTTGTACTTTGTCACCTACATGTTTTCAAATGGGGAACACTTTCCGCCTAACCAACTCGATTCTAAGCCGGATATGCAGGCCTACGCATGCGTAAGTGTGTATGCTTAGGCTTTCGTGCAGTACTTAAAATTTTTCAGTAATATGACGAGGAGTGCTGACAATGTGTATGTATTGTGTCTTCTTGTGACAATGCGAGTCCATGGCGTCAAAGATGCCGAGTAAGAACTCACCTCTCTCTGCTGTTGCGCTGAAGTGCTTGTACAATACCCCTTTGCTTATACAAAGAAAGTGACGTATTAAATAAAAGAACAAAGGTTTGGTGGAACAAAAGTGCTAAGTTTGGACGCACATGTGTACAGGAATTTTCTGTTCTCTAAAATACATGGATCTTGGTTTTAATTTCTTTAAACCACAGTAAAGACTAATAGGGATGTAACGATACACTGTCGTAAATGCAAAACGCGTATCGCGATATAGTCATCATAATAGTTTTCTTTACCATCAATAAACAGAGCTGCAAATGCACAAAGCATAACGAGTTGCCGAGTAAGTGCGCATTTGCTAGAGGTCAAATGCTTAACGACGGTTTGTCTGTACAAACAAATTATGACTGCCCTTCCTGCTTCCGGCTGACGGCTGCTGTCAGTGTATTTCTAAAAGGCGTGCTCTGGTTGGCTGTCTTGAGCATTACAGCCAATTAATTCATCCGTACTATTCAGCCTCTTGTTCAACCATCCAAGATGGCGTCGTAACAACAAGGAAGCGATTTCGACGAGGTCATACTATTATTTTGCATTTCCCCTAACGATCGCGAGACAACTGTGTTTCGGACTTGCAAAACCGTTATGAAATACATGGGAAGTACAACAAACATGTCAATGCATCTGTTGCTTCATCTGGCCTAGTAGTGGTGGTGTCAGTCTTTCTAAATAAATGACTTTGTTTTGACACACAGATACACCAACCATATACCAAAGTTTGTTTTTTCTCCAAAACTATTCTTTATACTAATCATTATAAAACTATTTCTATCATACACTACGTACAGGTACCAAGTTGCCATGGTCAGGTAAGGCACTTAAGGTGGTGTCCTCCCACCATAATGCTGGCCTCCATGGTATAAGTGACATGCTCTTGAGTAAGGTGTTAAATAAATAAATACTAGCGTCGTGAAAGTATCATTTTGGGGCTTCTTTATCATGAATCGCATCGTATCATAACAAACCCGCATCGCTACATTCTTACTCACTGAAATGAACAGCTTGTAGCCTATCCGTACCCTTCCGAGTTAGCGACCATTATTATGCCAGTAACTCTTTAACTTGCCTTAAAAATTCTAACTTTTTCACTCATTCTATTTCAAACGGACAAAATAATAGGTAGGTTGTCTCACCTGTCCGACGCTGAGCAGCTGTGTGACTTCTGACGTTGAGAGTAGCCTCCCCTGTAATAGGACGTGCAAGTAGTTCAACTCTCATGTCACTCAAGATCCCCATTTGTGGGGGAAAATAGTAGAACGCACATGGATACACTAAGAAACAACATTATTTCAACTTTGTGCTAAAATGTGTGCTACATTTAAGATTTTACCTGTTGTCCCCATATCCGGCATAAAACATCTATTACATTCTTCTTGAATAAGGAACTTGTTATCAATTGCTTAGAGAGGCTCTCTGAATTTATGTCTGATCTTGACGCTGCCCTGTAAGATAAACAAACAAATGCATTTAAAACTGATCAGTATTTTATAAAA
Organism: Acanthopleura granulata; assembly: GCA_016165875.1. Lineage (NCBI taxonomy): Eukaryota > Metazoa > Mollusca > Polyplacophora > Chitonida > Chitonidae > Acanthopleura > Acanthopleura granulata. Next base: position 5,656,626 of record JABBOT010000005.1, read on the forward strand.
ATGATAATAACACTTTACAACTAGGATTATTGTTACTTGAAATGCAAAATCCATACCCTGAGAGAATCATTTGTATTATTGTTAAATGGCCAGGCCTTAAATAGGTAACACCAGCGCACAATATATATGTGCATGTAACTCTGAATTAAATGTTTATACACAGCATATATTACACAGACTGGATGACCACATGTGTAAATCATTATTTCCATGAAGACCTACTGCCATGACTAGTAAAAAATGAAAATCAAATTTACATATATAGTAGTTGTCATTTAATATATTGCTAGTGACATACCTGTATATATAAGTGACGGCATTAACACAGCTTTGGACAGAACTAACTTCAACATTCTCACCCACAGAATTTATTTTCTGAAACAGTTATAAATATGAAATAACCAGCAATAATGGTTGTTGAGAATAAGACATCTGGGACTATTAAAGAAACCATCTAAGGAACTGAAAAGCATTTCATTTCTCCAGATTTAATTTGACATTATCTATCAAGGTTTTCTTTTCATGAACAATGCGTAATGAACAGGATAACTAAGGTACTGCTTCATAAAAATTTCAGCTTTATTTCTAATGCATTTGCAATATAAATGGGATGTGCAGTATACCTCATGGACGTTAGCACAACACAGACAAAAAGTGGTCTGTCTAATAATCAAATGACCACGTTCTGTAAATACCTCAAAAAATAAGTTTTTCCATGTGCACTGAGAGTACATTTTTCATGCTGTCATTGTTATATGAACATTTGCTACATGTTTACCTTACAGCCTGCCCATCATACTTGTTCAAGAAGAAAATCTCTTGCGTTATCACTTAACACAACTATACAAATGGAGGTTAAGAGTTCAAATCTTTCCACCAAACATGAAAAGCAGTTGTTGTTTTTTTTCAGAAGACCGGTTTAGTATCATTTGGCAGACAGGCGTCACATTTGCATGAGTGTCCCATGTTTTTAATGGCTTGAAATCACCAACACAATAAATAACAAATACAAATGGGTAAACTGTTTTGGTCAGATGTAAGATTCATGTACTTGCCCTGGGGCAGATGTTTCCTTGAATACTCTATCCATGTCTTTACGCTTATGGTTTGACATAATTACTGAACACAGTAATCTAGATTCAAGGAAGTTGTGAGTACATGTAATCAGTAGAACTGACAGATATACCAAGAAAAACTTACTTGAGTAAATGATTTAATATTAACACAGCCCAGCTTGTATTGGAGAACTCTCATAACATCCTGGCACTGAAACAGGCATTTCACAAGATGAAACTTTAGTCATGATAGTATATACGTAAATACAATATAAACTTGCTAAAATATGGATATATCAACATCAGAAAATATTTCACACTCAAGATTACAATGGTTTGGGTACAGATTGATAAAAGAATCTGATTGCAAATCTGAACAAGAGATCTAAAGAGAACCAGGTTCTCCGATAACACATTAAGATATTCACAAATTAAATTGTTAAACCTCATTCATGATTACAACCCTCTGATGACTGATGACACTCTGCTTCCCCCCACTGATGACACTCTGCTCCCCTCCAACTCATGACACTCTGCTTCCCCAATGAAGACACTCTGCTTTCCCCCAATGATGACACTTTGCTTCCCCCAACTGGTGACACCCCACTTCCGTCCACTGATGACACTCTGCCCCCTCCCACTGATGACACTGTCCCCCTCCCACTGATGACACTCTGCTTCCCCCCACTGATAACACTCTGCTTCCCCCAACTGATGACACCCCATTTCTCCCCAATAACAAACCTGCATGACCACAGTCATATATAACCATCATAGAAAATCTGAGAAAGGCGCTGAATTTGGCAATATCAGTTCACACAATCAGTGACAGTGGATCATACAGTTGGTAGCATTTACTGTTCTTACCATTTCTGCAAGGATATCTTTAGGGAGTTGGTTCAGTAAATCTGCTGCTTTCCCAATACCTGTGAAATAAAAGGAACATGATTTTAAATAAGAACTAGAACCTAGGTCTGTCAAATGGGTCAATTGGTCTTCTTCTAATTTTATTCTTCTTGTAACTAGTGATCAGTTGTCTTCCAGTACAAATTCATTAGTCTTCTCCACGCACAAAGTGCTTATCCATTACTGTGTCCACAATAGGGGACCCAGCAGCAGTACTTTGCACCAGTTTATGTCAATCTTTTCTTCCCCAGCTCATGACATTAGTTTAAAGAGAACTAGAATGTCATATTATGACATACTGTAAGACTGAAGACATTTTCCCTAACAAAATTTTGCCACCAAGTCCTTACACCATTTCTATTTGTTCGTTCAGTGTGAGCACCAACTAAGTCTAAAATATCTTCATTATTTGTACCACTGCTGTAGGTGGCAATAAGTCAAGGGAACACATCATAATACAATACATGTTTATTATAAATTTTTGTCAAGCTTGTATTGGAGAAAATTTTCGGCCAGATGCTAGCTGGAGGCTTTGGAGCCTTTGAATATATCACCACTGCTTGTAACTGGTAATTTTGTCGCCTGAAAATTGTCACCACTTGATTCTGTTTTGAGGATTGTCAGCTGACTTGAGACCATGCACAGAAGCACTCAACTGCTAACACCAATATAATGGAAATTTATTGTTATGCACAAAACCCCTTAAAAAATAATGATCAACAACTGTAGTACAGTCATATGAAATGCATGTGTACAGACATTACTCTGAAATGAAATGAAAAAAAAGTTTTAGAAAAGATTACAGATTCATCATTCAATGTCCGGGCTAACAATTATTTCGTGTGTTAAAATTGCTAGTTTGAATCAGACACTTCATTTGTGAGGATGGGGAGTGGGCATATACATGTACACTAAACCCTAATCCAGCAAACTGCAGATGGTCATGACTTTCCCCAAGGCTCTGTCCAGTTTAAGGGAAATATTCTACAGTATAAAACACCAATCAAATAAATACCAGTATATAAACGAACTGAAAATCACATATTTCTCTAACACTCCACATTTAAAATCAAATGAAACTGGGCAACGCATTTTTTTCAATACACAATTGAGGCTGTCAGTAAAGCTGCACATGTTTCAGGATATTTGTTTGATAATATGCTCATTAAAATTCTACAATAGCAAACTAATGCCTGCAGGCGCTCATATGCAGAGAACCACAGTTAAAGTTACCCTGAAACAAGAAGGCAAAGAGATACAAAGGCCAAATATTGCATGTGAGCTTTGTTAGGAAACCATGAAACTTGAAATTATAACCTTTGTACTTTGAAAGAGAATGCTTCTTCCTTTGAGCTTGTCACTGTAAAAACCTCATTTTCCCACATTTTTGCCTCTATGCTATGTTTTGTATTTATCATTTAGATGACAATACTTTATTTTATGTGACAAATTTGATCATTTAATCTTCTTCACTTACAAAACTTGTATATTTTCCAACTGCGAACCACACTGCCTCTGTGACTTGTACATTGCCTGGAAATTTGCACAGGTTGTAAATGTGATGGGCAAGGTACCTGTCCGTTATATATTCTTGGGCAGTACCCAAAGGGGTCAACGTCAAATGCATGACACAAGCACAAATCTTATCGAAAGCGTCTTCACTGTACCAAGTCAGACAGGCTACGCTTTCTGCCTTGATCCACCAGGCAGAAATAACCAATCCACTCAATGGCTGATGAATGTTAATATAAATATATTATACCCTGAAATAGTAGTTCCCCTAATTGATGGACAGCAAAGACGAAACAACATGGGTCCGTGCACACGGCCCCCGACAGGTAAAATCTTAGAAGTGACAGAGCTTTCCACCCCTGCAAGGATAGGGAAAAACAGGCATAAATAGACAGATGCTGGCCTGCTGTCATATTAAGACCCGATGTCAAAATAACTCTTGGAGCATTCAATCAAGGAGACAGAATAGGATGAAATCTGTTGATCATTCCACAAGTCGGCATGTGACCAAAGATGTAAGACGAGAACGAGATGGTCAGACGTAACTGCTGTGAATTTGTACTCTGAATTAAACCTTCCATGGTCATGCAGACTTTAATGTTCTATGTACGATGCTGTGCTGCAAAACGCTACACAAGCTGGACATAGCATGGTCTATTCTACATTCATCTGTTGTCAACTCGTAATGTTTGCCTACAATGTGTTTAAGAGCTTTTAACACATTTGATTGACACCTTTGAAATTTACTACGTACATAAATTCTTTGCCAACCAGAGCAGGCAAGTGTGTGACTGGATAACCTTTGATGGTTTGCTAGTTCGGACTGGAACAGATTTGCCTTGTCAACTGATCAAGTAGAAAATGGAGTTATGAAGGCGTAGTGACACACACAGTGTCTGGTCTGATAAAATGAAGACGTATCGAAAACAGTTCCATCCAGTTTGGAGATCTGTGGCAACTTTTTGGAGTACGGGTGATGGACTTAAGGTTGAGATGAAGGTCAGAATTTTAAAATAACACCCTGAGTTCACCTAAACAGACTAACACCCCCTCTATTAAATTACTCTTCGGCCATCCTCAAAATAGCGCCTCTGGCGATTCTCAACAATAGACCCATAAAAATCTTACTTGTGTAGTCATATATATATATATATAAGTTCTTTTTTCTTGAATATTTATATCCTGTGCGGTGTTCAAGATCATTTCACCATAAAAACATGTTAAGTTTCTCATTCATAACCATGAATGAAACCCACATTAAGGCTGAAGGAACCCACACATGAACAAAATCCATACTGAGCCTGAAGGAACCCACACATGAACAAAATCCATACTGAGCCTGAAGGAACCCACACATGAACAAAATCCATACTGAGCCTGACAGAACCCCCACATAAATGAAACGCACACTGAACCTGAAGGAACCCACACATTGCCACGTTAACATATGGGCTACCACACAAACTTTTTATTGCACCACCTTACATGCACATTAACCCTGTACACTGACAAAGAGTCAGATCACCAATAAAACTATGTTCACCACCTTCTCCCACTGCACAACATCCCACTCCCCCTTAAGCGCTAATCCACACTTGTGTTAGTCCCCAACAAAGAATTTTTCAAGGCAGGCCTCATGTCCCTGAGCCAGAGCCTTGGACCATATCACCATCCATCGAGTGGCCTGAGACCTGTTCATCTGAGTGAGTGGGAGACATTTAGTTCCTAGTGAGTCACAGCGGCAACGTAGGGAAAATAAGATGAGGGAGCTGGCTTCCCTGGTGTTTCTGCTTCACGCGAAGCACAGCTGTAGCAACGTCCTGGCCAAATCAACAGGCGCAGGGAAAAACTTCCAGCTATAAACCTATAGGTAGCATCTGCGAAGATGGTACATACGTTAGCTCAGTTACACTAGGAGCAGATGCAGATAGGGTGCCAATTTTTTTTTTTTTTAATGCTGGCCTCATATGAACGGGCATTTGTTAATAGTGAATAACTACACGTATTTCAACAACCACTGCATGGGATCATGATATCACCACCCACCATTCCCACTCCCTCTACTTCCTGAGTCCCACAAATGGCACAAGGAGATAAAAGCTGTGCACAGCCTAGAGAGCCTCAGAGCTATAAGTATCAGTGTAGTGTAGTATACGGTAGTATTACTGTTAACTCAATTTTCGTTATTAGCGCTGGCAGTGACACTACAAGTTTCTGTATCAGCTGCTTTCACTACTTTGTAACTCATGCATGAATTAAGGTGCCGTTACATCCCAAAACTATTCACAGTATGGTGCTGCAATAACCTGCCTTTACCTTGCGGAGCATTTTGCACAATATCCGCCATTTTGCACTCTGCTCTGAATGCTATCATGTGACCAGTATTGTCATGTGACCACATCTGCTGTCATGTGACATGCAGGATGGCTACACAAGGAAGCAGACGACATGTGTACCGACTCTTATTCGCCTGTGGCGTTTTGGTATCATTAAGCTTATGTATAGAGTGGCCAGTGCCTTACAAGTAAGAATAATTCACTACTTTAAAGGAAGACAAAACAGTAACGCTGCTTGACATGTCAGAGAAATGCAAGCCCCAAATGATCCCGGAAATGAATGTCATACCAACATCAATCAGTGTAAAACTGCTCACCTACTGTAGTACATCTATATGTGGAGTCATAGGCAGTGTGACTGTGTTTTAAAGGTTCTTTCAAGTCAGACCTGCGTTGTACAGCGTTATGTTGTGTAGGACGAAGATATGTTGTAGATTTAAATCAATTAGCCTTTCAGACGTAGGCATCACTGATTATGGGCCTCCGTGGCTCAGTCGGTTAGGGCGCTAACGCAGCGCAATGACCGAAGCCTCCCACCAATGCGGTCGTTGTGAGTTCAAGCCCAGCTCATGCTGGCTTCCTCTCCGGCCGTATGTGGAAAGGTCTGCCAGCAGCCTGCGGATGGTAGTGGGTTTCCCCCGGGCTCTGCCCGGTTTCCTGCCACCACAATGCCGGCCGCCGTCGTATAAGTGAAATAATCTTGAGTACGGCGTAAAACACCAATCAAATAAATGAATAAATAAATCACTGATTATACATGTAGCTCTGAGCATGATTGTTTAATCCTGAAGGTCTGCCTAGCTTCCTTCGCCTATCAGCATTTATGACTATCATTTGTATAAACCTTACTAATCATAATAAGTGAAATATTCTTCACTATGGCACAAAACCATATTTAAATAAATAAATCATTTTTGCTGTGCTGATATAGTGCACATACTCACATGGTACAATTTTCAACTAGCGAATTTTGTGCTAAGCTCAAACCTTGTTCAGATTAAAAGCATGAAAACTTTCTGGTGTATATTTAGGTATTAATTAAGATACACCTTTCTTAAGTGTTAAGTTACACCTTTCTTATATGTAGAAGTGTATTAACATATATTTATTTATTTATTTGATTGGTGTTTTACACCATAGTCAAGAATATTTCACTTAATAAGACGGCGGCCAGCATTATGGTGGGAGGAAACTGGGCAGAGCCCATGGGAAATCCATGACCATCTGAAGGTTGCTGGCAGACCTTCCCATGTACAGCTGGAGAGGATATTAACATATAGGCCTTTGTATTAAATACATCAAGTTATATGACCATCTCAGATACTGTCATCTGATTGGTAAAAAAAAAAAGTTACACCTTTCTTGCCTCTCATATTTAACCCATTGTTGTGTTTGTTTCAGGCGTTTGCCATCATGCCCCCCTGCTGATACATTGTTGTGTTTGTTTCAGGCGTTTCCCATCACGACCCCCTGCTAACTCATACTGTCAGGCTGGAGTCATCCCATTCTGCCCTACTGGTCTTCCTAGTGGAAAGATTCCAGCCCCTCAAGATAATGATATCATTGAGATATTTGCTATGAAAGCTCCAGTTTGGGAATTCAAGTTTGGGGATCTTTTGGCAAAATTTGTACGTTACTAAGTTTTCATTTATTGGTGGTTAAAATTTCGTACAAATGTTTGAAATGTACTTTTAAGTAGTATAAAGGTATCATATGACTATGACTTATAGAAGAAGCGTTCAATATTTTGTTCAACTTCTTTTGTGCTTTCCTTTCCTTAAAAAATTCATGCCATTCAGTTTGGGCAAATGAAATGAGAGAAGGTTTTTCTCCAGCAAGCTACAGTAGTATAGTAAACATCCGGTGAACATGCGTGAACTTGTACAAATGAAATAGTAATGAGGATGGCACAAGGTATAAAGCAAAAGAAAAAAATATTATAGTGATATGTAATCGATTAAGTAAAGAGATTTGTTTGCACGGTCTATCATTTATAAAAAATACAATTCTTTCTTGCCTCTAGATTTATTTTAGTGTACATGTTAATTCTCAGATTCATTGGGAATGACTTTCGGCACATTTTCTCTTTCAGAATATAATACATGATGCTATAGGATTTCGAAACACCCGAACAGGGCTGAACTATACAATGGAGTGGTATGAATTATTCCAGCTGTTTAACTGTACCTTCCCTCACCTGCTGCCTAATGACACCCTGACATGGTGCAATCAGGGGGCTCTGTGTGTCTATGAGGGCATTGATGATAAACACTGGGCAGAGAATGGCACCTTGGTCAAAGTTGCTGACGTGACAGGTAATTCAAGGCAGCTGTCTGTATTCATGATGTTGAAACCCCCCCCCCCAATCCTCCCATATGCCCATCCCCTTTAAATTCATCAATAAAAGAAACCTAGGAAATCAAACATCCTATCCACTAGCCTAACTTTCGTGATGTGTGAGTTCTCTCTTATGGAAGGATGAAGGCAAGTTAATATATTCAAATGTGATACTGTGATAAGAAATTTATCAAAATGTAGAATTGGCACTTCGGTGAGGCAGCATTGGCACTGGTCATGAGTATAAACATTAATGTTGTCACTGCTACAGCTGCAAATTTAAAGGGAAAGACCACAGAAAAATGAAGTTATAGTGAATGACAAGACCATGAAAAACTGATTCTGAAAATATCTTTGCTCAATTTTTTAGATTTTTTCACCAAATTATATGCAGTCAGATGTTTAGATTATATGTTGGGTTTTATGGGCCATATTGATAGTGTGGCTCTCCAGTGATGTCAGACAATTGTTTGTACACCTCTAGGTTCAGCTCTGAATAACCTTCTTGAGAAGAGTACATGCACTCCTGTAATGTTTGCCTGTCATGCCTGTATGAAAATGCTAATACATGTAATATGATATTTGATTTTTGCTTTAGGACCATAGAAAAGTTGTTGTGACCATGTCAAGAAGGTCACTAAAACCCACCTTATAATCCAAACATTTGACTGTGTTTACTTTGGTGGAAAAAATAAAATCTTAAAAATGCAGTGATTGTATTTTCAGATACAGTTTTACAATGATCTTTAATGATCACCATACAGTGTAACTTCATTTTTGCAGGGTCTTTTCCTTTAAGTCATGAGGTTTGTCCTGTACCAGGAAAACGGTAGTGGTTTACTTTTTGCTGGACATTAAACACCAACCAACCAATGTATCAAATGAACTGATCATGATGGAACAAAATTTGGAAGTAATGCACATAATGTCAAACTCCAGGCAAACAAAACAGATCAATGCTGTTGTATTTTGATGTAGGGGAGATAACTGTATCTGTTCAGATGCAATGACTTACTATAATAATAATAGCTTCGCTTTGATTAACCTTTTATTTGTTTTATAAACTCATGATTAATAGAGCGCATCAGTCTATCTATCTTTTCAATCAAGAATGTTAACAACCCTGTGGGAAATAACTCTAAATGTAATTACACATACATGTAGAGGAAATTAAGTAGCACATCAAAGATTTAGGAACAGCCTGTTGCTGAGCAAGGTATAGACTGATAGCACATGTATGTGGTATAAACTGATTGCATGGCCATTCTGATTTAGATATCCCTGCAAGCTAAAGTCAGTTTTATAACCACTACCACTCCATACATGTAATTTTTGTTTTTGTTGTCATTGATTATAGATGACAACGTATCACCAGACTTATAGGTGTCATTGGTTTTAAAACATTTACCACTTGTATTACTCTTGTTTAAGCGCCATTTCCTGTTTTCATATAATATTACATGTATAAAAGCTTGCACTCTTTTCAGCCATTTGTCTCTTTATCGTCCAATTGTATATGTGTTTTGTCTGCCAGTTTCATATGTTAGGATTTGTATTGGATTTAAATACATGGAAAAGTCTGAAAATTGAAAGTAACTTTTCCAGGCCTTAAAAAGCATGAGAAATCAGTGGGATTTGTTGTTGAGCCTGGAGAAGTTGTGGAGCTGAGAATCCAGTATGTGTGCTAAAATTCTCTTGGAGAAATTTGTTCTCCAGCATCTTTGAAATTACAGGATAAACAGCTGTGTATATGTGAAAGATGAAATAACACGGTTATTTTATGTTACTTCAAGTTAACATGACTGAGGTATTTCTTCTAAGATTTCTGCAAAACGTTAATTTTGGGCTTGGAAAAAACTTGGAGAGTCAAATCGTTATTGAGGTGTGTATGAACCAAATGATGATGTACATGTATTTCGTAATAACAATGTAAGAATTCCTGTTCAGCTGCTGTATCGATGTAAACTTTATTGGATTATTGGCAGTGAAATTAGAATCCTGAAGGCGAATCAAGTTTATCTAAACAGTTCAACATTAACAGTGAGTGCCATAAAACAGACCTGCAGAAACATACCAGTGTGTTGGATCAAATTGTGCAAATGTTATTGCAAATCTTATTTGCCCTCAGTGAAAATTGGCCTTCAGCGTTGTCATAGTGGTTTTGTAGCAGACAGTCTATGTTAATCTTTTGTATCCAGATTGCCATGAATCATGTGGAAGCCATTTGTTTTTACTGACCTTGGCCCACTTTTGAAAGGTCATTTGGCTTGTGCCTCCATTTCCCTCTGTAGAACAAATCCATATATACTGAGGTGTTGAAAAGAGCCCCCTCATTTTTGGACATTGGGATTCTGTGACAGGCTTCAAACACGATATGTCTTGAATTCTGTTAGCTATTTTCATCAGATTGTAACCAGATGTGTAACAGTAAGGATAGTCCTTTATAAGAAGCAAATTACTTTTTTTTATGAACCTTAACCCATTTTTTTAGGGCCTGCGCCTCAATTGTGTTACCCCAGTATCTTTTGCAGGTATGCCTTTAGCCAAAGGGAACTTTGTGCATTGCATTGCATTTTTTCTTTTCCAGGAGAACAGTTTAATGAATTTGGGAAATGGTTAGAGACTGACAATAACACAGGGATTTACTACGAGACATGGACAGTAGAAGAGAAACCAAGTGAGTGTTAGGACTGTGTGAATACTTGCGTATACATCTATTGCTTGTACTATGTGCACGTTCTGCAGAGATTCCTTCGGTTTACAGTTTTGTATACTTCTACATGTATTTATAGAGTATTGTCCTGTCAGGAGTGATACTAAAAGGCACTTTGGTAAAAAATCCGAAAGACATTGATGATGCAGTTCACTTTTCCTTACTAAAGTAAAAAAATACATAAATGATTATAAATGACGTTCAGGTTTTGCTTCTTATTGCTGCCTTGCTTGGCAGTCAACACCCAAAGGTTAGAGCAAGGAAACAGGTGTGGTCAGCCACGTGTCAGTAAAATGTGACTGGGTTGGGTGTTATGTCATTTTGTCTTAGACATGATGATCCAGTGGCAGCAGCACAGATTCGTCTTGGCACAAGACGGTATGGAATATATATACATTCTAGCATTGTGGCGGCTTGCCTTATGGTGGAGAAAACCGGCCAGAGCTACGACCATCCGCAGGTTGCTACCTTCAGAGAGAAATGTGAATGTCATGTGTAGCAAGATTAATAAAAAGCATAAGCGCAAATGTAATGTATTTGTCTTAAAATCAATATTCTTTAGACTGTAGACTGCTTGTATGATGAAAAGTGCAAAATAATTCGGTTTCTGTGTATTCTAGATTGCCTTTTATCTCCAGCTCAAAGATGATTTTGGTGCCCCATGCCCCCAAGTTAAGATATTCTTTGGCGGATTGCTTTATTTAATAATAACCAGTCAGTAGTACTTTCATGGGTTCAAGCTTTATTTTGTAATATCCAGATTGTAGTACTTTCATGGGTTTAAGAAGAATGCTATTTCTACATACAAGTCGAAGGTTAGGCCTACAAGTGCCGCCCTCAGAGACATACTCTGAGCAGGAGAATTTGTGCAAAATGTGTAAAGCTCTTAAGGTTTTAGGGTTTGAAGACCCTGTAACCTGATTGGCTTTAATAATCAGGTCTATTGCTCTTTTTGAGCTTGATACTATACACTTCTGAATTTTGATTATCTATAAAAGAGATAAACTGATTTGGATTTTAGACTCATTGTTCCAGCTACATGCTACAAACCTCAGCTTGAATTAGAACCTGTATGATTGATGCCTCGTAATGTGAGGAATTCCAGCTGAGACTCCAAAGAGAAGCTGCAGGTTGTTTACTGCTTAATATTCCCTGTCACCATTATCACTGGGAACGTCTGCATCTTGGAACCTGGTTTGAAATCATTACAAAACATGGGGCAGTATTTATGGTATTGTCCGCTCCCGAACTGTCATAAATTATGGCACCGAGGAAGGGTCATCAAAACCTGAACGTTTGGTGTCATGTAATTTTAATAGTCTGGAACTTTTCTGAAAACTTTTCCCACATGGTAGCGTTCAGATCCAACGCTAAACACCAATCAGTTAATCAATCAATCAAGCTAAGTAAACGATGACGGATGGCACCAACCAACAAATCCTCTAGCGGGGGGCAGGCGGAAAGGGGGTGTGATTCCACCACGCTTTCAATATGGATGAGACCTCGTGCACTTATCTTCTTTTAACGACTTCTTCTTTTCGTTGTGTGCAGAATTGTTTGGCTTTTATTCGCAGGTGGAAAACTCTGGTTCGATTCCTACGACTGTGCCAGTTTTGTCTTGAGGGCTTTTGACAAGCTAGGGGACCTGGGAGCCAAGTTTAACACCAGCGTTCACCTAAACTACACTCGGATTCACCTGTATACCGACGAGCCGGTGTACCTGGGTAACGCCAGCGTCGTCTTCGGCCCGGCCGGAAACAAGACATTGGCAGCGGACATCATCGACTTCTACAGGAAGTTCCAATCCCACCAGTCGTTTCCAAATCTTATCAAAAGCCTTGCTGAGGCGGCCATGGAAATTTGGGCGGACAGAAAGTTTTATCTGTTTTATAACTTCGAGTACTGGTTCCTGCCTATGAGATATCCATATGTAAAATTGACCTACTACGAATCCCCGTTGCCAAAGTCCAAAGATACCATGCTGCGGTACAAAACCAAACCAAACTAAAGAAATAGTAATTTTGTGCTGTTCTGTAAATGTACACATACGAATGATCACAATGTATATATGTATATGGACATACGATTCATGTTAAAGCTGTAGAATTATATTTATTGAGACATCTATTGTACATACATCAGCAGAATGTAGGTGTAAATAATGCTGACAACGCAATCGTTGTCTACATTCGTTTCTCTTCACACAACGTGTTTAGTAAACACTTTTCATCATTTTTATATATGTACCAGTATTGTATATTTTCTGTGTTTTACCAGTTTTATCTACTACGGGTCATTGTTGGAGGGAAATGAGAACTACAACTTACACTCTTTCATGCAAGGCTTGGCAAGCAGTTATAACGGGAGCGTGACTTTTATATGGGGACTATCAGACAGATTTGACCTGATGTGCTGTTGGAACGGTCTGAAGGGGGTAAACGTCAGAACTTGCTACACCCATCAACTGTGCTTGTCACACGCCTAAACACTCTTCCTTCCACAAAATATTTGTGCTTTCAGTATGCAAACAATGTTTTGACTTTTTCCAAAGTTGACACTATAGTTATGAAGAATACTGTGTGTATGTTTTGACAAAATATTCCAATGTGCGAGCTGTGATATATGTATGATTTTGTTCATCGTTTTCTTCAATAAATAATTGTACATCGTAAATACCCCCCCAGAATAGAAGATTGGGGTCTCTTGCACCAAACAAGGATATATTTTTAAGAAGGTAATAAATCCCATCGATAATTTGAGTAGTTACTATAAAGACAGCGGATATTTTCGAAGAAAAGTCTATGTATGAATTTTCGTGAAAGTGGCCTCACTTGAATGTGATATGTAGCTAAGGTATCACATCTTGCTGCCTGTCTCACACCTTATCGCGTTTTCTGCTTGTATTTGCGAAGCAAAGCTGCACAAGATGTGTATCTTTAAACGAGTTGAAATGTGTCGCTGTTCAAATGTTCTGGAGATATAAATGGACTTGGTATCAATCAACAATTGTGAAATCGCAATCAGTTCATTTAATACTTAGGTTCTAATCGTTTGGCTTCAGTTGCCATCGGGCATAGAAACATTTGGTCTCACCCTCTGTAATCTAACATGCTGTAATGGTTCAGTTATTAGCAAGTAGTTTGAAGCAATGATACATAACTTGACATGCAGAATAAGCACCTCAGTTATGTTGCTGGTTCACTAATTCACAGTTCAGTTGGTACAACCTGACCACCACCATGATTGTTGATGCAGGGGGATGCATGTTAGATACACCTACTAATGTTTTTTCTCGGGCAGTAAACAACTGACCCAGAACTGTAAGCTGCATGCCATATATCATTGTTTTTCTGATGTGAAAAATTCATGCATGGTAGTGTAATCCTTTGCTGCAATGGATCACCAGCTGTAAACTGTTTTCCTTTGCGAATTATCATTTATGTCACGTAGGCCTACCTATATTCATACATAAAAGCACCGGTAGGTACAATGGACCGTCCACTCGTATTGGTATGTAGGATTCATGTGCACAAGAAATGACAAGCTGTGGAATGAATGTAATTGCTATACAATCAATCTATACACATACGGTTCCTTACTGCAGACAACAGATGAAGGGTTAGAGCTAAACAGTGGGTATTATCAGTTTATAGGCTTCTGCATGCAGCTTTAGGCTGTCTCCGTGATAAGGACTAAGCGCCTGGTAATTGATATGTTCAGAATAAATCTTGGTACACGGGTGAGGTGTTCTGTTAAACGACAGCCGTTTACCTCCAACAAGATCTTCTGTAATAACCCTTACTGTTCATGCACTATTCGCTGATCCTGTACGTTAAAACTTTCCCTTGAAGACGCCAGCTTGCTGTTATGCTCAGTGTTTACGTAGCCTCTTCAAACCCTGTTGGCGTCAGTCACGTCTGTAAACACGAGTATTTATAATATTGATGGCATGCAACCTGCTGTGGCCGTAGTATCGCATGGGAAGTTACTAAGGTGTAAACAAAGCTAACGGAAGATAAGCTGGAGGTGTAAAGCTACGAATGGAAGCAAGGACGTAAATGTGAGAAATTCCGTGCACAAACTTGAATCAGCAAATGTGAATGTTTTGGTTTTTATTTTTTTTTATTTTTGTGTGTGTGTTTTTTCGTACGTTAAGCCTGTTTGACTTCAGTCACTTTTGCATAGATTCATACGTCTCCAGATCCCATGCAGTCAAGTTAAATTTGATCCGCCTGTTCCAGGCTCCATAATGCTCAGATTGGGTCGTACAACATTGCTAAATTAGAGAGGATATTTGGTAGCAAATACGTCTGGGACATTAAGCGCTAACGCCAGACATGTTATGTGACCGGCTGATCACATAAGATCTTCCAGGTTTGTGTCTAGCGTCTATGATCTGCCACACGTTGTATAAGAGAATGTGACAAGAGTCACTCATTAGCCATGGACGTAGGTGTATTAGTTCATATAGGCGCACAGTGTACAGTTGTGTTCATAGGGGGGAGCATCCATTGTTAAGGCAATCCTCTGCTTAACATCAAAGCCACTCTTTTGCATGCCCCGTGATTAATCACTGCCGGTAAATCAACCGGCGCTTGCTATGTCATTTATGTGACATTCCCGGAGCTCTGGACTACAAGTCCCAATGTGCCGATGCCCGCTATGGCTGGGAAATGTCAGTAGCTGAAATCCACTCAGATTTAAAGCCGGATTGTACGGTCCATAGGGCATCATTTTGGGAGGCAGATTAATAATGCGATGGCGTGAAATTTGGACACAAGTGACTGAAAATATCCGTCAAATATACATTTATATCAGAAGTGGAGCCTTTAGTCTTAATGCTAATATCCAGTTAGCTCACTTTCGGGAGAAAACCTAGATTATGAATGACCAACGTTTGGCCAAATTTAACATGTCTGCAAGCTGCAATTGAAAGCCCTAGATTTTTTGACACACGTGGTTATCGTCAGTATCATTATTACCTGCTTTATTATTCCCACGGCTGTTTTACAATCGTGTTGATAACAATTTCCTGTAAAGCGAATTCTGTGACTGATCTAAAATCAAACTAACGTGACATACGCGAAATGGTTGTGCTAATGACACCAATGATTTGCTGTGGTGTAGTATTCTTGGAAAGGGGCGCAGCCAAATTAGTCATGTAATCTGCGCTTAAACTGCCATCATCCTGAGTTGGTTGATATTGATGTTGAAGAGGTGCATAACTTCAGGTGCCTGGAAAGATTAAAGGATGACATTGGACTTCCCTGCAATGTACAAAGGTGATCCAGATAGACAGTGGTCTCTATTTCATGCAAGTGATCTCTGTTTCTTACAGTGATCTCTATTTCTTACAGTGATCTCTATTTCACACAGTGACTTTATTGATAATGACTATCACGATCCTGTAACCTTGACTTTATCACGCTGATGGCCGTAAAACTGATTGCATTCAAGCGGAATTCATCCCCATCCTGACAGTAATTGATGATTGTTTGAAACCGTATCAACATACCGTTAGTCAGTAACTTAGTCCTCTTGATCTCTGGATATTGAAACATACAAGAAATATCTAATTTCTGGTATCACAAATTAAGTTATTTAGTGATATTCTTGCTGCAATGGTTCAGCAGCTGTAAACTGTTGTCACTAACGAATCGACATTTATGTCATGTGCATACTCACACTTCAATGAACTAGCACGTACAAGGGACGAAGCATCCACTAATTGTACTGGTTTGTAGGATGTACAAGAAATGACAAGCTGTGGAATAAATGTGATTACTATGCAATCAATAAACTTCTGGTTCTTGGCTGCTGATAATAGATAAAGGGTTAGGGTAATTCAACGTTGGTTATTGCCAGTTTAGGCCACTGTTTGCAACTTCAGTCCGTCACTGTGATTCAGAACAATTCAGTGGTAAATAATACATAACTGACGATAATGAGTATGAGAATCAACACTGGAAACCTGCTGGCACTCGGACCTGTAATTATTATCTAGAGGATATTTTCCATCATTATGAAACTGACAGTGATGTTGGTTCTAGTTCTTGCTCTTCAGCTGTACATATTAATAACGCTGGCAACGTATGGAAAGATATCACAGAAACTGTTATCATATGTACCGATATGGCATTTAAATTCATAGTAATAGGAATATCAGAAACCTGGCTTAATTCTTTCACTAAACATATGTATGATGTTCCCAGCTTCTATCCTATCAGTTTGTCTAGATCAAACAGCAAAGGTGGTGGTCAAGTATTATACATATATAAATAGCATTATCTCTTAAATGTACAATTATCTCACCTTGTGTCTCACGGCGATTGCGAATCACTGTTTGTGGATGTTATGTTTAATAAGGATAATTACACAGTCGAGAAAATTTACAGACCCCATGGAAAGAGTCTACAAAATTTTAATTTTATAAAGTTGGCAATCAGATATTTAACACCTGAAAACTGAAAAACGCAAATGTTGCGTCATGAATGATTTTGATGTGAATCTCTTTAAGGTATAGAATGTCACACTGCCTCTAAAGTATGTTTGACACAATGACCATCACTTTTCGTCGACAATTGTTGCATCTTGAAATCCGACAGATTATGTTTACAAAAACGTTCACAAAGATGATACGTTTGCAGCGTTTCCGAAGTTACAAGCCATTTCCTGGTTTATCATATTAATAAATACTCATCGGCTTGAAATCGTACTTTGCTGCCTCGCTTGGCGCTCGAGACTGAGAGGTTAGAACAAGGAAACAGGTCGAGTCTGGTGTCTTAGACATGATGTTCCAATGGCGGCAGCATTTCTGCCGCATGGACATGCCCTGCCACAAGAAGACACAGTATATGTACATTCTAAGGACTCCTCGTCCTCATATGACTGAGAAATTGTTAAGTGCGACGCAAGACCCAAGAATACATTGGTGGAAATAAACCACTGAGATATTAAACGCTTACGCCAGACATGTTTATGTGAAGGCTGATTTCGACACACCTGTGACAGAATGTGTTAAGAACCACTCATTAAACGTGTACGTATGAATATTAGTTCATACTGTACAGGCATAGCTCGCCAGTTTTTGGTCGCCTTTATACGACGGAACAATCAGCATAAATAATTGGGACAATTCTCAGCTTGACCCCAAAACCGCTCTCTAGCATGCAGCCTGCCAAACCGTTATGGTATGGCACTGTTTGGCAGCTCGCTAGCATGTGACACCATGTGGATGTTCAGATGCCCGCTGTGGCTGGGAAAGGTTTGTAGATGACAGCCACTCGGATTTAAAACCGGATTATGGGGCCCCTGTAGGATTATCCGGAGAGACCTGTTTATAATGCGGTGAGGGGAAATGTGGATATGTGTATCGTGTCGAAGTGACTTAGAATATCTGTCCACTGTATCAGAACGGCGACCTTCAATGCCACTGCTAATCTCCTGTTGGCTGACTTTGACGGAAATTAACCTAGGTAATGAATCACGAAACATTGGTTGAATTCAACAAGTCTGCCGTCAGTCTTTCAAAGCTCTACTGTCTTTCTGTCTCAAAAAATATACTGAAGGGGTTAGCGCGCTAGTTCAGCGTAATGACCCAGGCGCCTCTCACCAATGCATTTGCTGAGAGTTCACGTCCACCTCACGCTCTTTCCGTTTAAGGCCGCATGTCCTCCAGCTACCTGTGGATTGTCGTGGATTTCCTCCAGGCTCTGTTGGATTTCCTCCACCAGAATGCTGGCTGTCGTAGTGTAAGTTAAATTACCTTGAGTACTGCACAAAACACCAATGATATAAATAAATAAACCAAAACATTTATTTCTCTATGAGAGTACGGAAAACATTTTTGCCCTACATGCACCTGGTTACTGACGGTCAGATTTTCACTTCTTTTATCACTCCCTCGGCCGTAGAACACAATGATGCCTTATATACTACATATTTTCTGACTGATATCAAGTCTGTGTAGGCTTTGTTAAAATTAATACCGCAGACGAAATGGTTATCTAATGACACCAATCATTTGCTGTAGTACAATTTTCACTGAAAAGGCCTACAGCCAAATTATGAGTGTAATACGTACCTAAACTACCTAAACTGCGCATGCGCAGATCAGTCCTGTGTTGGTGGTGAAATTAGCAATACAGTTTGACAACACGTGGTCACCGGCGCCAATGTTTTGGCGCTATAACATTGGACGTTATGTACATGGACTAATGACTTCTCCAAGACAGTCAATCACTTAACCCTCTACATCTCTGGTTTTGACACCTGTAAAAGCAATCTAATTTATGACATAAAAAAAAATCAGTTATTTAGTGCAATTCTTGTTGAAATGGTTCAGCAGCTGTAAACTGTAACATTTTTGTCACGTGTACACTCATATATACACCAAAGAATCAGTGGGTATAGTGGTCCATACACTCAAAGTCAGTTCTGTAGGATGTACATGCACATGAAATGACAAGCCGTGGAATAAACATAATTATTGTGCAATCAATACATATCTGCTTCTTCACTGCGGACAATAGATGAAGGTTTAACGCTAAACATCGGTTATTACCAGTTTACTCTTCTGCATGCAGCTTCATATTGTCTCTGTGACCAGGACTATGCCCCTGGTAATTGATGTATGCCGAGTAAATGTTGGAAGACGAGTGATGTGTTCTGTCACAAGAAAAGACAGCTGTTTATCTCCAAACAAGATTTCTGGGCATCACGCTCAGGCTTTAAGTTCTGTAACAGCATTTACCTTTCATACATTATTTACTGATCCTATACAGGTACCATTAGCCGTTCTCTACAAGACGCCAGTTGTAGTCATGCACAGTGTTTACGTACCTTCTTCAAACCCTGTTGGCGTCAATGACGTCTGTAAACAAGAGTATTTGTAATACTGTAATACTATTTGTAAAAGCGCTAGCGACAGAAGTGTGATACAATGCCTAATCTCGTTAGACGTTCGAAGTTCACGTCTAGCGTCCATTGTTTGCTATACCATGTAGATTTATAAGAAAGATATCAACAACCACTATGTATTAGTTCCTATTGTATAGGCATAGTGCATCAGAGTACCATCATTTTCATAGGACCTAGCAACCAATGTGCATTGTTAGGATAATTCTCTGCTTGATAGCAAAGCCGCTCTCTTGCAAGCCCCATTCAGTTAACCATCCGTTGCATGGTATGGCACTGTCTGGCAGTTCGTTAGCGTGAGACGACAAATATTGATGTTCAGATGCCTGGTGTGACTAAAAAGGGTCAGTAGCTTATATAAAATCCTTCGAAGGTTGATAAGGGCCATAATATACCTCCAGTAATACCAAGGTCGATGAAGCGAATGCTCAAAGTTGAGCCCCTACGCATCGCAACTTCCCCTCTTCGCACGACAATCTCCGATAATCGCATCTTTGCATCGTATCTTCGCCTGTTGTGATTGCAACTTCGCCCCTTTGCTTCATCACCCTTGTTACACATGTACTGATGAAGACGTACATAAATTGTGGTTCTTATCAGCCATCATAACATTCGGATTTAAAAACGGATTACAAGATCCCTGTTGGATCACTGTGAGAGACGTATTTATAATAAGACTGCATGCATTGCGGAAGTGACTATATTGTGTTGAAGTGACTGGGACTATTTGGCCCTTCTGTCCGAACTTTAACCTTCAGTGTTAATGGTAATTCTCAGTTAGATGACTAACTGAAATGCTACATTATGAATCACACAGGCTTGCCTAAACTGAATATGTCTGCAAGCTGCATTTGAAAGCTCTACAAACACTAAATGGTACCAAATGGTCGTTACTGTCGTTCATGTCCACCAGATTTATCATTCTTTGTTTAAAATGAAAAACACAAACAAAAAGGTTATTTAATGGAGCCTATCCCTTGCTCTTGTATAACTGTCTCGGAAAGAGCCCCAGGCAAACCAGCGGTATAAATTAAAGTAAAATTGACCATCACAGAATGGGGAGTTCACATAGCTGGATGTCTGTCCTGAGAGCAAGACTGACTATCACGGAATTTTCGTATGTCTGAGAGTGTGGCCATGGCGAAAGTAAAAGCCACCTGCTGAAACCAAATTCACTATTTCCCTATTCTGCCAATAAATTTACCAGTAACTGTGAATCACCGTACTCACAGTAAAGCTGACTGTGTGCGCATTAGACATTCGTTTACCAATCGCGATCCATTATAGGCGTCCCAGGTGATTTGCCCCAAGGCCCAATACCCAAAGGTAACCTCCCTCCGAAAAGTAACTGCATCACCAGATTGTAAATTTGGATCTATCACCGTACTGACTGAAACTTTTGACTGAAAATGGCTATCACTGTACCGGAGGTTAAACTGACCGTGTCTCCGCTCTGGGATCTAGACAAGTTCACTGTGTGACCGTCCTGAGTAAAATTTACTTTATCAAAGTCCCGGCAGTACAATCTACTGCATCTTTGTCCTGATACAAGTAGTAACTTTGGCTGTTTCACCGTGAGGACGCTGTATATAAGCTTGGTATTTGACATTATTACAATACTGAAGAAACTGACTGTATTCCAGTTTTGATAAAATCAAAATTAACAGCAATTTTGATTTTATAAGCGTGCTGACAGAAACCTTTACCTCCTGACCCTATGCTGATTGTTCTTCATCCTTGCAGTAACTTTGTATACCATCTGAATAGTAAATCTCAATGTATCACCGCAAACCAGTGAAACTGACTGTATAGCATTATACTTACCATCAATTAGGCTGTGTCTCCGCCCCAACATTAAAATCGACAATCACCATACAGTGACTGCCCATGATAACATACCTATTGTAGCGTCATTCAGAAAACATACTATTGTGTTAAAATAAAGACTGTTTTTGGAGTGTACCCTTCAAACACTCAGACGCCAGAGATCTGGTTTCATTACTGGACAAGGAATTTGCAAGATTTCTTCATTTATTTTGAGAGGTTGTTGGCAACAAGAGGCCTTAGATCATTTTCATTAAGCACACCTGAGGTAAGTGAACCTTAACCACCATGGCAACATATGCTATACAGATATAAATCTCACTTAGGTAAGTGCTACTTAGCACTAAGTTAGCTTCGTGAAACTGGCCCCAGCATTTTTTGTCAACCAAATGAATAAATAATGCTTAATATGCTGGAAGGTAATTCCATGTATACAGAGTGAGGGGTGTTAAAGTTTCACGTCAAATGTAGCTTTCTGCGTGTCTTTAGGCTTATCGTAACATATTACGCTTACTGATATTTTGATGCAATCACGTAACACTTTAAACGCGAACCTGTCTGTTATGTTAAACAAAATGCACACGAGGGTTGATTATATTTTCGTTCATGCTGTCTGCTGCATAAAATCTTCTGTTCATAATTACAGCCGATTATAATGTGTTCGTTCATTTTATCTGTTACCTGTTAACACTAGTTCGGCCTGCTTGTCGTTATAAAAACGTCTATCCATCATGACAGTTGATCATCATCTGTCCGTTCATTTTATCAGTCAACTCTGAGCACTAACGCGGCCTTGCTGTCGTCATGAAATTTTTTGGCCATTATGACCGTTGATTATAAAGTGTCCGTTCATTTTATCTGCTACCTGTGAACATTGACGCGGCCTTGCTGTCGATATAAACTTTTACGTCCAGTGTGACAGTTGATTATAATGTGTCCATCCATACTTGCGCTACCTATGAACAGTGAAGCGACTTTGCTGTACATTGCTAAGGAATGAAACAAGTTCTGAAACGTTAGAAGATAAACCCCTTGAATTCATATTGAAGGATATTAAATCTTGGCCTAAAATGTAGGTCTCTGTCTATCTCAGACTCTATCGTAACATGCATTTCATACTTTTACATTAATTACTTTTATTTCATTTACATAGCGTAACTGATGATAGCATATTGCACGTAATTGCGTGGGACATTTTCAACACAGAGCTATCTGTTATAGTAGCTAACTAGTGTATTATAATGTGTGCTCTCGTGTTATCTGCCGCCCGTGAAATGTCCATTAGGACAGTGTATTATAATTTCCTCTCATGTTACCTGCCATCTGTGAATACTGAGGTACCTTGTCCATTACGACAATCTGTTATAGTGTGTTCAACCCATGCTATCTGTAGACTGAAGCATTCTGTTCACATCACTCTTTAAAGGAAGGACCTCTCGCTGACCTCTCATTGCCTGTATTATGACAGGTCTGATGGTGTTGTGATTGCCTTAAGACACCCACTAAATCCGCTAAATCTTATAGTAGAGGAGGTAAGCTACTATGAGAGTAGTAATGAAGGTGTCTTTTGATGTGGCTTCATTCTGGCTTTGGTCGTGTACTGGGCGACAATTAATGCCTATCAGTTGGGCCATGGGTGGGTCAGCATGGGAATCAGGTTTAAACATGTGCTTTGGGTAGACTGCCTTGTGGTAGAATGCAAACAGCCATATCAGGAGGATGCACACGCTGAGGTAAGGGGGAATCCCCGGACTCTGTAACCGCATAAAATGCCAATGAAATAATACCTACATGAATTGTCATGCGCGTCTAGTGAGATGATATATTAAGTCTCATATATATGATCTGATATGCTTACATGGTTGTCGGACAGAAATGAAATCCTATCATCGGTTGGCTGATATAACATGCGTACAACTATACCATAGCTGATGTTTTTGGCAGACATCGCTGACCAGAACATTGTCAGTGACCATCATGACACATCACTTATAACTTGGGGTTTATCAGTATCAGTGTTAGGGAAGAAAAATGGGTTGAATGGAGTGACACTGTTACATACACTGTACCTACGCCCAACGCGGTCAATGGGTGATTAAACTTCTAGTGTCTAAAACATCTATAAAGGCCTATTCTGTAATGCTATAATCTCCAAGTGTTTATTATCTGATGCACGAAAGTGTCTATAAGTTAAACATCGAAATTTACAGTGTGTGAGTAGAAGTCAGTAGGTAGAAGCTGGAGTTACGTATACATGTATATGTGTTACACTTCCGTCATTGTGGGGAATTATTCGCATGCGGTACTCATACAGGCAGTTCTATAAGAAACTGTTCCTTCGAACACGATTCCTGCTTCAGTTATAAATGAACGCTCAACAAATGGGGAATTGTTTCACGAAAGTGGTTGTCATTATATTGTGATGACATACGATGGTGGTTTAAACTGTATAATTTGTGGTTTTTAAAACACCAATTATGGGTAATTTATCTACATGTATGAAGTGTTTAGAAAAAAACATATCACGATATGTGAAGTTATCCCACCATAACAAGTTTATTGTTGTACAGGGTTCCTCTTCTAAGCTTATATTGTTTCGTACTAAGCCAGATAGTTGCACATGTATACTGGTTGGAGAAGACTTGTCGGTGCAGAAATTCGTAGATTAAGATCAAGATTATATTTTCTGTCTTTTCTTTTGGCTCAAAGCTGAAGATTCCAAGGCAACTTTTTTTCTTGTCTCAAAAAATAATATTAGAAGAAAACAACTGATTTGATCATGCCTGTTTTTCGGTACAGTTATAAATTGGTCTTTTTAAGAACTCAGTAATGGGGCAAATGATTAGTTCAGGAGTCTGTATATATCTTGTATGAGTGAAGGGTCGTACTGAACCGGCGCCAACTCTCTATGTACCCTGTATGAGTGAAGAGGTGTACTGATACGGCGCCGACGCTCTCCATACCGTGTATGTGTGAAGGGCTGTACTGAACCGGCACCAATGGTCTACATGCCTTGTATAAGTGAAGGGGTGTACTGAATCGGCGCCGACGATCTGCATAACGTATATGAGTGAAGGGCTGTAGTGAACCGGCGCCAATGGTCTGTATGTCCTGTATGAGTGAAGGGCTGTACTGAACCGGCACCAATGGTCTACATGCCTTGTATAAGTGAAGGGGTGTACTGAATCGGCGCCGACGATCTGCATAACGTATATGAGTGAAGGGCTGTAGTGAACCGGCGCCAATGTTCTGTATGTCCTGTATGAGTGAAGGGCTGTACTGAACCGGCACCAATGGTCTACATGCCTTGTATAAGTGAAGGGGTGTACTGAATCGGCGCCGACGATCTGCATAACGTATATGAGTGAAGGGCTGTAGTGAACCGGCGCCAATGGTCTGTATGTCCTGTATGAGTGAAGGGCTGTACTGAACCGGCACCAATGGTCTACATGTCTTGTATAAGTGAAGGGGTGTACTGAATCGGCGCCGACGATCTGCATAACGTATATGAGTGAAGGGCTGTAGTGAACCGGCGCCAATGGTCTGTATGTCCTGTATGAGTGAAGGGCTGTACTGAACCGGCACCAAGGCTCTATATACCCTGTGTGAGTGAAGGGTTGTATTGAACCGACGCCTACTCTCTATATACCCAGTATGAGTGAAGAGGTGTGCTGAACCGGCGCCTACGTTCTACATATCTTGTATGTGTGAAGGGCTGTAATGAACCAGCACCAACGCTCTATATGCCCTGTATGAGTGAAGCGCTGTACTGAACCAGGTATTCCTCTCTATACGGATGTTATCCCACCAATTGTACAGTACTTTGAGCTGATCACAGGTCACAGAGAAGGTCATAGCCTGATACTGGACGATCGGAGTGGCCAGGGACGGAGACGGGGACTACACACCATGCAGTGAAGGTCAGGTGTATATCAAGGCTCATTATTCCGTCGCCTGGAGCACTTCTCCCTCGTCACATACCGTGAACACGACAATTACTTACTCTTTACGCTTTTGCGTGATGCTATAAAACACCCCATGTATGCCCGGGATTTAAATAACATATCACAGAATTCTTTTGCTGGATACCATAAAATAAACAACTAGTGTGTCTAAGTGACAAGATGTATTGGTACATGTATTTATGACTTTCTATTGATTTGGTATAGGAATTTTTCCTGTGTTAAATTTCACGACGATACACAGGTAAATACAGATGGCTCTGACGTATTTGCCGAATTCAAATCCAATTACGCCTTTTCAAATGTCTCTTTGGATTTGGTTAGATGTTTGGCAATTACGTAATTAGCAAAATTCAAGAATCCTTTGGTCAGCATAGTAAGTATGTTATATGTATGAATCAGAACAGTTAAAGAGCTGCCTCCGTGTAGTTCAAAGCTTCTGTGTGTTATTAAGATCAAGATGAAATGATAAAGACTAAAACTGAATCTGAATTGCTTTCATAAATTGTTAAAAAAAAATAGTGGAATAAATGCGATATTGCACGGGGGAGTATACAGAAACCAAATTTGTCTGTCCTTTCCACTGAGCCAAGTGTGACGTCACGCACAAACTCAATACATCACCAATCGCCGACGTATATCTTAAAATGACGCTACACTTTCAAACGCTGTTGACGTCATCCCATCATTAATGCCTTAAGGGTGAAGTATAGAGTTTCGTAGCTTTTCATTAAACTGTATTCTCGCGGTGTCTAGGTGGACTAGTTTTTTGCCCAGTAATTCATATCTGTGTTCGTGATGCACTGCAGTAGTGGTAGGCGTCAATCTAACCTATGTTGATATAGCAGAAATATGGCTGAGTGACTCTACTGTTCGACTGAGCATGCTTGACAGAGTGCATAAACAGTTGCTCGTTGTTGTTGTTGCAGAGGCTGGCCTGTCTTTGTGGGAGATTTGGAAAACAGAAAACTGATGCGTCGTCCTAATCCGTATTATGATGCTTTTTTGCGCTGATAACTGAGCAGTTGAAAACTGGACGGAAAAGAATGTGGTGCGAGATTCGTAACTGGGTGAATATTGGGCCAAAAGTCACTGTTTTATATGTATATTTTGAATATTTTAGTGTAAAAAAGTGCATTTTTTGAAGACTAGCACAAGATGGGAGGTGTGGTGTAGCTTGTTTCATGGGAATATTTTATGCAACTCAAAGGTATATTTTGAGGGTAACTAGTCAAAAGAATGACATTCTTACGGCACATTCTGTCATTTTGAGGATATATTCAGTCAGCGCATTTTTCTCGACACTGCCAGGTAAAACTTTAGACTGCACCCTTAAGTCCATCCCCACTTCAGGCGACAACCACATCCGTAATTACAACTCAAACTACATAGCGTTGTGTACCCTCCCCACTTGCCAGCCACATGATAACAGTCGCCGAAAAAACAGAACCAGTTCTACGTTCGTATCTTTGCTCGGCAACATGGATATTTCATAAAAAAAGCTTGTCAGCACAGCTTAAAACACATTGACGCTTGCTAAGTTTGATCTTTAAACCAGCCAAGGTTGATGAAGTGTATTCCATGCGATAAATCGCGGGATATCAGATTAGGTGCTAAACTGTCAGAGGTGCACTAAGCTGCCCTGTCGAAACGACATTGCCACCATTCTCTGCACAATATGCAGGCCGTGCTGTTTCTATGAATTCGGTCCGGACTAAATACTTGTCTCCTAGAGAGTCAATTAAAGTTACATTTGCAGGCTTTTGAACTTGTTTAATTTCGGTCTCTGGCGGTTTTAACACATATGAACAATACATTATTGAAGCAGAGTCGAATATGGGCACCCACGTACAAAGTCCGACAGCTAATGGTTGAGGGAGAATAGTGGAATCCCACGAGAGGACAGCGCGCGGTCTGTGTCAATTCCAGCACTCACCAATGCCTATACCTACCATCAATATCAACAGTCGACGCGAGAGCTGTCCCCAGACTTAGTGACCGGATGTTAACCGTCCAGCTGATTCAGTTAGCAAGTTCAAGAGCATTAATCAACAAACTCATCGGGCCTTGTGGTGATGTCGAATTTAACGTAGTAAAATCATTTATCACCATAAGTGTTAGAAATGGATCATGTATGAAGTACTAAACTCTTGTACACCAACCGAGTGCGTTCAATGAATATGTGTGCTGCACCTCCCAGGTGGTGTCTGCATAATGGTAAAATGTCATCCCATGTTTATTTATTTCATTACTGTTTTAAGACACACCGAAAACCTTTCAACTTATATACGATTGCTATCAGTTTTATCCGTGGGGGGAAACGAAGTGCTCCGATTAAACTACCAAGTGCCATGGGTAAACTAATAACCTCCATCAAGGCACTGGTGACTTTTCCACGCGATACGTTTTGATACGTTCGCCATAATTATAGTATCATGTTATCTTCAATGAACATCGGATTTCAAAACAGGGTATACAAATGACGTCGACTGTTAATCCTTAGCAATGCTCCACTAAAGGAGAGATCTACAAATTTCCACCTCCCAATCGAACGCGAGCAGGTAAGTCAGAAACCCGTTCCACTGAAGGGGAGAGTGGAGAAATCTACAAATTCCCACCTCCCGATCGTTCGCGAGCAGGTATGTCAGCAACCCGCGGATGGGTTTCTCCGGGGCTCTGCCCGATTCCCCCCGCCGCCTCCATTGAACCATAACGCTGACTGCCGTCGTATAAGTGAACGTTCTTAACTTCGGGACAGCGTCAAAAAGGAATTAAATAAATAAAGAAATGCAAATTCTCAGTACAAGGCCGAGATTCAATCCACGTCTCGAGTGTCCTGTCGACTGAAAGAAGCGTCTTAACAACCAGGCTCACAACCTGTTGATCCCGGATATATCCATAATTGTGCTGTGTATGTAAAACCGGAAAAGTGACGTATGAAACACCACTGTGTACTGAATGATTTGCGTAACATTTATCAATAAAATATCGCGAGGTCCCGTTGTGAACATATCATTCTGAGAGCTCAGAGAAGAGAACGACGCCAATTTAACTTGAAATGCTGTGACTTTTTACTTCTGCTATATACAGATGAAAGACGCCAACACAGCATTTTCATTTAAAATGTTGCGTTGTCGCCCACTCATTCTGGGAAGCTCAATATGACAGCACTTCGATATTCAAATGTAAAATGTCGTTTTTTTTTTTTTACTTTCTGTGAGAGAACTCCAAAAAGTCGACAAGGCGATAGTATAGTATTCGGGACCTGGCGACATGTTTATTACCTCTGTTTAACCTGCACCAGAACCATGAAAGAATTCACGTGTATTATATCCACATCGTGGATATATACTGACAGCGTTAGAATAACTCACATACTGCATTATTCGTGTACACTCTTACAACTGATGACATTGGACACTGATATCCTAGTTGTTAGCAGTTCTGTGGACCAAAGGAAAGTACCATAGCCCTAACTAGCACAGTGTTGGAATAGCGCAGTGAATTACTCGCTAGCAAACACTCTACAGTCGTCTGACAGTACAGTTGTAGCAGGCTACGAGAAGACACGGATACAAGTCACCCGTGGGAGGCTGAGTCAACTGCACCGGCGTACCATTGATCAACTGCTCGCCAGTCCTCCTTCACAGGTTGTACATATGTGGACAAGCACCGTGGGCCAGCACGGGGTAGGAGGTGGTCGCTGTATCAGTCCAGCTCGGCAGAAATGGCATCAGGCGGGAGAGGTAACACGTCATGGGATGGCTACATGGACCTGTGCAACCTCACGTCGCAAGCCGACACGAAAGTCTCAAATACAAGTGACAACGAGATATTAAATCCCCAGGTAAATTTATCTGCAAGTAACTTCACGCAAAGTTGTCAACCCGCCATCTCACCTGTGTACTGGGAGAATGAGCTCTGCACGACCCTTTGGCAGACCGTGCCCCCAATTTTGCTGTTGATAGGGCTGGCAGGCAACATCTTCGTCATGGCCGTTCTTCGTGTCATGAAATTCACCCAAAGCGTTCCCTTGTTTTTCTTTTTCGTCATGGCGTTGTCGGATTGCACTGTTCTCGTCGTGGTATTACTTCGCTACTGGATCAAGGAGATGTTCAGCATTGACCTCAGAATGCTGTCCGATCCCGGCTGCAAGATTATGTTTTTTCTCACTTACTTCTCTATGGATGTTTCTTCGTGGACGCTGGCAGCTGTGACGGTAGAGAGGTGTCTGGTGATCAGGTTTTCTTTGCGAGCCACTACCTTGGTCACCATCAAAAGGGCCAAGATTGCCATTGTCATCATCATCATAATACTGACACTGGTCAACGGATACCTCTTATTCACTCAAAGAATCGGCCCAGATGGTTCGTGCGGATCTTTTGAAGGAGACGCGATTTATTTCTTTGACGAGCACGTTTTCGTGTGGATCGACTTGTTCGTTCTGGCCGTGTTGCCATTCACTGTGATGTTCGGCTGTAATATTGTTATAGTACGTGAAGTTCGGGGTAACGTGTCCCGCCACAAGGGTCTGGGACCAGCAGAAACAGACGCTAACAAAAACAAGGGGCCCTCAAGTGTCAGCAGTATAACGCTCATGCTTCTTGCTGTGAACTTCTACTTTCTCATCACCACTATACCGGTGTCTGTCTATTTCATCGTGGACACGTTTATGAGTGACATCGTGAAAGAGGATGAAGCCGTCGAAGCTAGAATGGAACTTGTTTGGACCGTGTGCTACTTGCTCCAGTTCACGAACTACAGCCTCAACTTTTACATTTACGTGGCTCGAGGCCGACGCTTTCGGGCAGCGCTCTGGAAGCTGTTCAAACGAAACGAAGAGTAAGTATATGTATGTGTGTAGTAAGTCATCCGTCAAATACACAAGGCACTAACTGTACATCTGAGGAAATTGGTGATGCGACTGGGATGTTGGTTTTGTTGATCTAGAGAGACGGAATATGAGGTTAACTTGATTTCCCATGCACCAGGCGTTGTTACGCTACACCTGGGAACTTTCTATTTTTATCAACAATGTGAAAAGAAAATGTAATTTTACAGCACATCCAAGTGTAAAAATAATGCTGCAATTTTAGGTATGAATTTACATTGTAGGATTATTACATATGGTGCAAATGTTCATCACACCTCTAAATTTACAAATGTATTGCCCATAAATTCAATAACCAGTGTAATTTTTCACGTAAAAGAGGTGTTACTAAACAGGTGAACACGTGATAAATATACAATTTTCTCTACAACAACGTGTAAATATACAGCTAAATTTACTGGCTACAAAATTGCCCTCTTTACTGTAAAACAACAAAACTTGTTTTTGAAGTCTTAGGTTCGCGTTTCTTCATCA
Organism: Acanthopleura granulata; assembly: GCA_016165875.1. Taxonomy (NCBI): domain Eukaryota; kingdom Metazoa; phylum Mollusca; class Polyplacophora; order Chitonida; family Chitonidae; genus Acanthopleura; species Acanthopleura granulata. The sequence goes on from JABBOT010000005.1 coordinate 5,687,552, forward strand.
TTCCATCTCGTTTTATCGTTCAAGTGGGAATGGCTATGCAAATAATAGTTTCTCTGCGGTACGTTGGTGTGATATCATAGGCAGTCTCTTGAGTCCCATTGCCTGTCGTGACACGATGATGTAACCATACTCAGCCGCTTTACAACCGCATCATGAAATAGCTCACCATGTCAGAAACCAATTGGAAAGGACTATATCGTAAATTGTGTTGCCATTAAGATTGTTCAACCCGTAAGCTCGTGATAATCAGTAAGCAATCAAATAAATGACATAATCCCTTCAGTACAGGCCTTAGAGGCCCATTTTCTACAATGATTTGTCATTTCAAATTGGTTATTTCAAACTTTTCATGAAAACCTCGGAGACCTGAATCGCGTGTGACACGGCTTAACGCCCTAGTAAGGCAAAGAGTAGAAAAAATCGATGTTTGAGCTTAATACCCTTCATCTGAATGATAGCATCAATATCAATTCTGGGCTGCTGTGTTGGCTGACAATTTGGCATGTGCCTTGAATGTGTGTGATAATGTTGGTTCATGGTAACATTTTTGGATTCAGTATATTTACATGACCAACATGATTAAATCATTTGATCGAACCGTCAAGACTAAATGTATCCAAGTGATCTTGCTAACAGATCAAATTAAGTTAGGCTTACCATTTTTGTTCATTTTCTGAACTACGTCGCTCTTTCAGGAGAACATCGATTGTCTTCATTAGGATAAACTCTTTGAGCAGCATGGTTCTTCCCCACATCATCAATATCATTGATACATAATTCACGCTTTACAAACTGTTGGCATGTAGTGTCACTTCTGACCAATCCCTGCTATCTTAGTGACAGTTGTGAATAAAAAGTATATATCCAGGGGAATCAAATTCCACTCACTCTCAAAATTAAACAAATCGAATTACCGATATATTACCCATTTCCTGACGATACAAGTTAGACTTACTTATCTCAGCATACTCTACGTTCCCCGCCCTGACAGAACTGCAAATAGTACATACTCTGCCCTTTATCTTCATAAAAATTCTATGAAAACTGGATTCCAATCACCGATTTCACTTTTAGTGGTGACACACCAAAATAGGATCTAGGTTGCTGCCTTCGTTTGGACCGTGACAGTAACACTTGATATTGCCATGTCGTGTCACAATGTAAGGAATTCTGACCGTAGCACTTTATGTTGCCGTGTCGTGTCAGTGTACAAGGAATTCTCACGATAAGCAACATCATAGGATCAGTAATCTGACAAATGAATTGCAGGCTTCTGCATTTCTGCATTTGCTTGGTCAAATCGCCAAGTATTAAATATGCATACTGTTTGTTTTTGCCGTCGTTGTTTTCTCTCTGACTACAGCGGATTATAAAACAACGATTTTCATGAATTTGTGGCCTACGGACCAAATGGACACCAAAACGTCACAAGGCTAGCGATACCTGGATGTGAACCTCAGCTATGCGCATTGGCGCTTATGGCCGTCAGGTCTATCCACTATACCTGTGATCTCCTGCACACATATTGTATTTTGTTTAAACGCACCCGTCACACGGTCAGCTGGCACGTCTGATGAGAATTTATAAGATGTTAACATGGAGATACTCTCATCATACCCCGTGTAATTAAGTAAGTTTCTTTCCACACAATGCGATTATCTCCCACATGTTGACAAATGGGGATTGCGCAGGTGGAGTTACCATGCTAGCTTCTGAGATAACACCAAATGGTCTGAGCTCCCTGGTCATTTTCCCTAAGAGACAACGTGAACGTTTAGTGCTGTATCTCAGCGTCAAACATTCCATGGCCAACAAGGATTGGTGCATATCTCGCCCAGCCTATTAGAAAGCAACCATGAAAATCTTGGCGCAGGTCGACCGTCAAAATCTGGAGCGTCTTATGCCAGAGGGTGGGGAGGGGCGCCTGGTAACATCAAGGGACGTCACTCATCACCACCGGATACTTGGTACCCTCTCGCCAAAATTTCAATCTTTCACCAATAAAACTCATACCTGTCCAAAGCTCAGGCAATTGTCATACCAATCATACCAATGTGGCAGGCAGCAAAAAAATACCCACAGATTGTTTGTACTGAATTGGTACTGCATGATTCCAACTGGGTAGAATACCAAGAAGACTGCCTTGTATAGCTCCTCAAGTGGATGTTAATGACAAGTATCGGTGAAAAGACCACTGAAAAGTATTATCCTACCTTCTTTTCTTTCACCACTCTTCTCGTTAAGATTTTATACAAAACATGACTTCTAATGTGGTGAGATAAAACCGAGTAAAACCACATCACTGTGGTTGTGCCTTCTGACATTCACTAATGGCTACTCGTGTACAAAGGCGAGATGCATGTATTTCAACGTTGAATTTGATCACTGGGATTAAAATAATTTTTGTGATATCATTAATACTTAAAGTGGTTCGAACAACAACTATCTAGACAGTCAGTAAATTAATCCTCTGTTGTTCTGGAGACAGCTGCCAGTCTTTCACTTCGATCGTGAAATATGAGATTGTGTAACGCGTGACTGTCAGTCAGAGAACTATTCTGTAGACGCAGACCTCATTGACAACCAGCCTGACTGTACACCTGACACAAGCTGACCTCACAGTTCTCTCCCAGCTGCTCGGAAATTACATCATACCTGTTGGAAATCGCAGGATGTATGCCGTCTAGGAATTTGATTGCGTGATAATACGAGAAAGTTACTTCAGCACGACTTAGACGTAAGACCAATATCGCGTTACCCATCTATTTCTTGACATACAAGGCTGTAGACATATTGTGAACGCTCCCGCACCTCAGGAATCGGAGCAGGAAAGCTCGATCTTAGAGAAGTCTAATGCCCCCCCCCCTTCCCCTTATCTGACTATAATTTGTTCTCCATGGCTCAGTCGGTTAGCTCGCTATCGCAGCACAATGACCCGAAGCCTCCAACCAATGTTTTCGCTGTGAGTTCAAAACCAGCTCATGCTGGCTTCCTCTCCGGCCGGACGTGGGAAGATCGGCCAGCAACCTGCGGAGGGTCGTGGGTTTCCACCGGGCTCTGCCCGGTTTCCTCCCACCATAATGCCGGCCGCCGTCGTATAAGTGAAATATTCTTGAGTACGGCGTAAAACACCAATCAAATAAATAAATAAATAAATATTGGATTTCAATTATCAAAACACCAAAACGCTGCCGATATACAGACTCGGAATTTAATATCACACATTCTCTGTATGAAATATTGCTAAGCTGGTGATGAAAACCGACCAAATACTGGAATTTGTGCCACCTCTTTCATGGCATATCAGTGATTTCCCCTTGCGGATTTGTCTGACTCAACAAGCCCGAGGCTCTTTGCGTTTTGGCCATAACAACAGGTCACCATGAGGACTGTCAGTTTGCGATTTCAACTAACCATACACTGACATTACAGCTGTGGAATTTGGTTGCACGACTGAGTAAAGGTACATTGGCTGAACTGGCTTACAAACCTTGCCCTGTCACTCGTTGTGCTGATGAGGCGTAGAACGTCTGCACCATTAGGTTATCACAGGGGAAATCACGAATAGTGTGCTTTATCTTCCAATATGGAGTCATGCCTAGTGTGAGCTAAGGGTAGATGTGTAAATGAACTGTGGACCGTCTAATCGCCACTGACCTCTGCAGTGTTTATATTTGCCAAATATATTAATACATTATATTGGGAACTGAATCAGAGGATGCGGCTATAAAATCTTCTCTCTACGATATGCAATAAACACACCTGGGAGGTTGCATTTAGTAATATCGCAGTCAACTAATGTTGTCAGAACTATGTGTCAGTAAACAAAGGAATCCATCCGTTGTTTGTACCGAACAAGGCTGGATGGATAACCAAATGTCCTTTTTTGTTTCGGGGGTGTCATATTAATTGGTTTGTGAACTGGGCCTATCGCTGTTCGCCTGTCGCGGGCACTTCGTCGTTATTGGTCGAGAGGCAATTTTACGATAGTCACACTCACAAAGGTTCAGAGAAAGCACAAAACCCATGCACGCACCCATGGTCGTCCAGTTTTAAACAGATTTACCCGTCAGCATATTATTAGTTACATGGTTACTGAGTGAAAGGATACGATCTATATGGGGTCTGTAAGTCTCATTATTGGGCGAGGCGGGAAACAAATTTATCCCGCTGAAGACCATAAAACCTACACTGAAATTTTTTCTTGAAGAAAAAAAGAAGCTTCAACATTAATTTCATGCTGCGTCCTTGAACTTTGAATTACCAAGCAGTGAGCTGGGAATTATAACGTCATAACTGTAGTGTTGTGGCAATATTCCTTTGTGACCTTGTGTCGTTGGTGTCGTTGTTGCATCACACTGTAACTGCTGCGTCATAGCGTTTACCCTATGGTTGAGTCATCAGACGTATACATCATCTACTGCCGGGTATAGAGATATACACGTGTGTCACGTGACCATTACTGTCTAATAAAAAGCAGAGGATTTCGTCTGATGTGGAATAATGGTACATATAGTTCCTCCACTTAGAATAAATGTTCGACACTTGGAAGAAAAAGTTGCTTTCACTGAAAGTATATTCGTGTTTTGTCACGAAATATACCTGGCGGCAGAACTGTCTTATAGTGTCATCAAACTTACCGTGCCACTAGTATGTCAATAAAACCTCTTACCTGACGTATAGACTAGGTAACACAGAAGAAGAGGTAGTACCCGTAGAAAATTACTCCTGTCACGATTGTGGGACTTTTTGCGCACCCCATGTCCAGCTCAATGTGTCAGTTTTCCTGTCGGTCTGTATGTCGGCCGAATTTTTGACAACCTGTCTTTTACCAACGAACATTCACATAACGTGAGGTTTGGGTACAAAACGACATCAACATTTCGCCACATGTTGCAAATTTACGCTTCTCTGACAAATAAGTCTCTGAAGATTCCAGTGGCGAAACATGGTGAAATGATTCGTTCGAATTCGCGTTACCGTGAAAAGTAGTGCCACATTAGTTGTAGCCATAATTTTAGATATACTTATATGGCATTTGTACTGATACTGACAGTTTGATGCAGATACTGTGCTTAATGTGTTTTGTTGAAATATATTCATAACAGGTTCGCTAGTCCCGCTGCGGCTTTAAGTCAGCAGTTTGGTCAGGTGTATCACGAAGTTCGGTTGATCGGTACGGCCACCTTGGTTTCCCCTACCGATAAATTTGGTGCACAATTCTTATGTGGAGTGGTATGTACTATTTAAATCAATAAATAATACTCAAAATGAGGTAGTGTAAAGCCAGGACTAAAGGTTTGTATTAATTGTGAATACCTGATATCAGTGTCTTTTGCCTTTTATGTAAAAGTTGAGGGTCTTAGTCTCCTTAGTGAAGAAATTCTAAAAGTATACTTCTGCAAATCCGCTTTTAAGGCTGAATAACGACACATATAGTCTTGGGAAGATCAATTTATCTTTGTCTTGCTCAACCCTCTGTCTAACTTTAGCTCAGCGTGTGAAATATGGCCTTTTACCGGTCTGATCAATAACATTTAAATCATATTATGTCTTTTGTTCTAGTGATGTTCACTACAACCGAAATAGCCTTGACGGACATGAGTCGTATTGCGATGTATCGATCAGCTGAAAACTGACGGGAACGTTGTTCTGGCTACATCCTGTGGACAAAAACATGGCAACTTTGTTTCACATCAGTGTCCTGTAGCTAATATTCATTATGCAAATCAATCGCCTTTACCTTCAATATACTGATAAGGTCTAGCATCTTTTCTATTTGTTTTAGTTGATTTTCCCAGCATTTAAAAATGTGTACCCCTGTCGAATTATTTATGGTGCTCATAATGAGAAAATTGATAGTTCAACTCTGTACACATAATGACAACGATTCTTGTCTGCTTGTCTGTTGGAGCAGAGACAGCATACTGGAATCGAGGCATGGCACAGCCGTCAGGAGAGTGACAGTGAGCGAGGGCCTGATTTTACTCAGACGGGGCACAGTCATGGACGCTATTTCTCATTTCCGGCGTGGGACTGTGGCAGACTGTGAAAACATCAAATGCCGTGCGACGTTTTCCGATGGTATGAGCACAACTGATGTCAGCAAAACCTAACAGAGGCCGGTGATTTCTCAAAGGCTCAACATTCTAGCAAGAGGAAAAGTCTGGAAAAGTATTTCTAAGTTTACCCTAACTGTAGATTGCCAACTAAACACGGCACGAAGGGGAAAGTTAAACGCATGATCATACTTGCACACTGTTTGAAATCCACTCGTGGTAGAATCAACGCCTGATTGAACAAGCACATAGTGTGAAATACACACTTTGGCAATTCAACACCTCGTGCAACAAACATACTTTGACAGATCTGTGCGTGTGAGATTCGGCATCTTGTTCAACAATCCACACGTGGGAGATTCGTCGCCTTTTTGAACAAGAATACAGTGTGGAAATTACACGTGGGCGGTTCGGCGCTCTGTTAAACAAGCACTGTGAGAAATCCACACGTGGGAGATTCGATGCCTTGCTCAACAAACACACTCTCTGAAATCCACAAGTGGGGGATTCAATGCCTGGTTCAACATAATCACGGTGTGAAAATCACACGTGAGAGATTCGGCGCTCTATTGAACAAGCACACTCTGTGAAATCCACACGTGGGTGATTCAGCATCTGGTTCAACAAACACACCGTGAGAAATCTACACGTGGGAGACAAAACGCTTTGTTCAATAAATACACTGTATGAAATCTACAGGGGCCAAAGTTACTGGCTTGACTGAAATAGTGCAATGCAGATGGATGAAAATGTACAAGTAATGGAAGTTTTAGATATCAAATGAATTTTAACTATTCCATTTTTGTGGTATGAAGACAAATATAAGGGTAAATCTCGAGACAAATCCTTCTCAAAAATCGACTGCAGACAGTTGTGTTTACCTGTCCCCTACAGATACTTGTGGATCATTGCATCAGAAAGTACTTACGACCATTAATTCATGTGGGAGGAATGGCTTGACTGATGTGAAATTCATAGAAAAAGAGTTTTCTGTTTGAGAATCTAGACGTTAGCTGCCGTTATTGCAACTTATTATCACAAGCATGGTTCTGTATTATGTTGTGCCAGCGATACACAACGTTCAGTACTCCATACACGATAGTATCACATGGTTGTCAATGTCAAATAAGTATGGCAACATTTTCCGAATTTCAAAAAAAAAAAACATGTGTGAAGAGCTTAGGTTTTGTCGCTAGATGTATAATGCAAATGTGTGCTATGGGAATCAATGGCGAGTGCTATCTGATGCAGATAGATTGTGTCTTAAACCTCTCACAGAAAACACATTGTCGCGCTTAATTATGATTTACACAACCATTCAGAGACAATGTACGAATGGCGTGTTTCAATTTTCATATACATTGTCGTGTGTCTTATGGTTGTAAACATTGTCATATGTCTTGTGTCAATTAATGAAGAAATGGAATTATTCCAAGAGTTCGCCAAATGTTTGGTAGGTGTGTTTTCTATTGAGACGTTGCCCTGCGCTGTTATTCTAGGCTCGTTTCGTTAAGGCGCCTATTGTTTAAACTATCACCATCTGTGACCTTTTTACATTTTGTATATGACATTGTAATTATTTATAGCATGGATGATCAGCTTTATGATTTTATCTACTGTTCGTAATGGATACAACTGTGGGCCGGGAAAATAAATTGTCTATATATGTTTACATTGTGGTAATCTGTTTAATGTGCTAAAGGTGCAATCGTACCATAGACTCAGATCCTTGACAGCATCTGTTTGTAGACCACCCAAAATTATCCGTCAGCCGTAACTGACCATCACACTGTGTGCACTATTAATAGCAGCATCAGGAACTTTTCTGAAAGGAAAATTACTGACAACTTCGCACAGACAGCTGGTTTAGTTGCATATTAAAGGAAAACGATACCATTATCACCAATATGCCTACTTGTTAACTGCGCGTGGGAGTTAAGTTATGAGGTATCCACGCCATCAGCAGTTTATGGCGTGCTTTTGACATGCTTAAATGGAGTAAATGTTCTATACCATGTTTTGGTACAGCCACGGAAATGACTTGACACTAATGTACGTGAATGCATATTAATTTAGTTAATAATTCTAAATATGATTTTGTAGGACTGCTCCTCAAAGCTGAGTAAATAGCTGAGAAATCAAATCATCACAAGGTAAAATGACAGTTCTTCATCGGTCCACTTATTCTTCACGAAAACTCCCAATGAACGAAGTCTAACCCAGTTTCCGCGCGTCGCGTTGTCAGGAAATATATCTATCTATATATATCTATATAATATATATATATAAGGTGACGAGCTGCATATTTTATATTGAAAACAATAAGTGGTACCACATCAAAGCCGAGCTTTGTAATTAAACGCACTTCTCTGATACTCATCAGTTAATTGACCTGTGAATGAATAAGTGGTATCATGGTAGACCCACCACTAGTAGGCTGTCCTTAATTGTCCCTGTTCGATATGTACCGGGTTGAGTTGGTTGCTTATGCTAAGTTAAGTGAGTGATGCTTGTTTCAACCCAGAACCGGTGCCATCTGGCACATCGACGTTTTTCAAATATGCCAGATATCACCTGCTCTGATACACACATCGTCGGGATTGTAAGTAAGTCTATCGATTCTGAAAGGTTTGTTTAAATGAGCCGTATGGCACTGGCGTTAAGCACCACTTATGCTTTTCAATCAGCGAGCAGCATTCAGGTGCACAAGACGGTAAGTAGCAAGGCTGCGTTATGGGTTATCGACCTATCCGCTGCGTCATTTCGCCGACGGGTGAACACATAATGACCATATATTTTTTGTAATGATGACACATTATTATTAAATTTTGGATATGTTATATAAAATACATAAAGTATTTAAAACATAAAATGTAACAATATAAATATCAGGAAGCACAGTCCAGGGAAAGACAACTTTCTGCCCATTAATACATAGATGCACGTGAATGCTGGACATTTGACTGCCGATTAAGGTGCAGGGCCATTCAGTAACCATTCTTTCAATCCAATTCATGCGACAAATTTGTGAAGCTAATATACAACTGAAAATCAGATTATCCTGTTTCCAAAACGTAAAGAAGCTGAAATCCGTGTGTTGCTGACGGCGTCTCTGGATGAGAAGTTGTATTACTAGACCTGGAAATACTACACAGCACAACGGTTTTAAGCGTTACCACTGAGCTCTTTCTCTGCTAGACATGTTGTCATTTTTGCAAAACCAGAAAACCAGTGCTAAACTCATTAGAATGGCTTGTTCTCGTCTAATGCCAATAACATGTGCTTACCTTGTGAATGAAACTGTAACTTATTGCAACATTTATACAATGTTAATAGCATGGCCATTTATACAAAAATAAATGTTAAGCCCTGAAAGAAAAACTTAACTTAGAGCAACATTTATAGAAAAGTGCGCAATAAGGTGAAAACAACTGCAAGTGGTCGATGGGATTTAAGCTGACAAACCCTTGATACATAAATATATCCAAATTGTTGTGTGCATGTAGAGGATATAATAAAAAGCCTACCAGTAGGGTAGGGATAGGGAATACTATGCACATATTCAGTCATCACAGAGCCACAATTTCCCGATGGTAAGAATCCACCAAGAACATCTCTCGGAAAACAGTGTGCCGGTCACCCCAGGGTCATAAACCTTTGCTGGACATAAGCCGAATTTCTTCTCAACTTCTCTTCTCATAGCCGTTCACCTGTAAAGAGCAAAAACAAGAGAAAAAAAAAAAAAAAAAAAAAAAAAAAAACCAAAAACAAAAAACAAATAAACAAACAAATAATCCCTCTAATGGAACAAAGCGAATGTCATCGTTTTAACGGCGTATTGCAATTGCCTCAAATATTTCCAAAGGAAAGCGGTTTAAATCGATGTTTCCTTACAGTGTTCTCAAACATGCAATTAGATTTTTTGGATTCTTTCATTTAAGTGACATTTTTTCTTTCTAATATAAATGCTGCATTTTAGCTAAACAAGATAATATCCCATCACATACGGTAAAACATGCTTGAACTGAAGACCAATATAGAGTATAGCGTTGAACAATATTCATTGTCATGTAATCTACTTGTCTCACTAGTGCTTTGTATCTACAAATACGGAGGTTCTGAGATGGAAATCTTTTGCCGCTAATGGAAAATAGACCTACTGGATCGTGTGGCGCGGCAAAAACGTTGTGCAATATCAGTATTTCGAAAACAATTCACGATGTTAAGAGGACACTTATTGAGGAACTTCCTGAGTTCACAAAAGTAACTGTGCAAAAAGGCTATACTTCCACTTTTGCATCGCTTTATCTTGGAACAGGTACAAGCATTAATCCATCACATTGATTCTGGTTCTCTTTCGGATTTGGATATATATGTATGTCAGTTTTTTGAAATACACCTTGCATGAACACACATATGAATGCACCTACATCGAAGGAATAGCAGGCGGGAAGTTAGATCTTAGCGATTCCGCCTTCTATTATCACACTACACTCTGATGATTGTTTTATTAATTGATATCTGATACTGTTTTGATGTTTTCTTTTCTTATGTACTTGGCCAAATTATTTTGCGGCATGCATACGGCTGTTTATAAACTACTGAGAATTTTACTGAGACCCACCACTTAATGATCAGTACGGGCACATAAACAGATATTTGCATAACAGCCGAAAGTTAATTTTTACTTTTCCTTAATTATGTTGATTATATACCATGTAAAAACTTAAAATAGTGAATGTAGATGTCTCTTGCAAATAAAGCATTGACGCTTTATATTTCGGGGCGATTACCTGAACACTCTTGTTTAACGAAAAAGTACTTTAATAAATCATGGATAGTTTTGTTTTGTGCATCTTCCGCTTGATCCATCAAACTCGGCAAATGTCTGATTAAAATCATACATTTGCCCCTAAATTAAAGTCTGAATGGCATGGCCGATATAGCGAACAAACCTTTGGTCACAGTTAGCGTGGACGTTTTGGTTTTCAATTATCAAAACATCAAAGCGTTGCCGATATACTGAATTTAATATGACACATATAGAATATGAAGATGTTGGGAGCCGATCAAATACTGGAATTTGTTCCACTTTTTTATGACATATGATTGAGTTTAATTCGCAGTCTGTCGCGACATGCCCAAGGAACTATGCGTTTTGGCCATAACAACAGGTCACCCTGAGGACAGTCAGTTTGCAATTTCAACTAATCATACACTGACTTTACAGCTATGTAGTTTAGTTGAATGACTGAGTTAAGATGCAATGGCTGAACTGGCTTACAAGCCTTGCAAATCATCACTCTTTGTATTGATGAGGTGTAGGACGTCTGTGCCATCGAGTTATCACAGGGGAAATCACAAATAGTGCACTTCATCACCCAGTATGGAGCCATGCCCAGGCTTATCCAAGGGTAGACGTGAAAGTGGATTCTCTAATCGCCACTGACCTCTGCAGTGTTTATATTTGCCAAACATAATAAGGTAGAGCAGTGGGGATAATGATTTAAACAGTGTTACCGATACATCCCATGTACGATGTGTCCCTCTCTTGGGAACTGAATCAGCGGATGCGGCTATAAAATCTTGTCTCCATGCTATACAATAACCACATCTGGGAGGTTCGGTTTAATAATATCAGTCAACTATAATTGTCAGAACTATGTGTCAGTAAACAAAGGAATCCATCCGTTACTTGTACCGAACAAGACCGGGACATTGCAGTTCGTAATTGCTCTCGTTATCAATTGCAAGAAAAGAGGCTTTATCTGGGAATTAGGACGTTATAAACTTGTTGACAATGTGGTGTCTATATTCCTTTGTGCCGTTGTGTCGTTGGTGTCAATGTTTTATCACATGCATTGTAGCTGATACGTCATAGCGTTCACCCTACTGTTGAGTAATCAGACGCATATCACGTCTGTCACATGACCATTGCAAGGCTACCACTATCGAAGAGGAAAAATGATAAAGAAATGGCTTGTTCAACTCTCAGACAGTGATAGGCCTGACACAAAATGAAGCAAAGAAACACAAATAGGCTTGAATAAGTTCAATGCATATATTTGAACACAACAGACAAACAGTACAACTGACAATACTATACAAAACAATACAGATAAAATATAGCTTCTTACGGATGGACTATTCCGGCTTTCAAAGGCGAGTCAGTCTACGTAAATATAGAATCCACAGTTCATGGACTTCTCCAAATGAAGAATGACAGCCTTGTAAGTGACAAACAACAATGGGCACGGCACGCCGGCGATGTTTTGTAACCAACTCCCTGCCAAGGTTCAACCTCCCAGAGAGGACGAGTTGACAATCGCGTCAGTGATGCCGGGCTGGCGGTATATGTTTCACTCCTCGGAAATATACACAAAGTCACTTTCAAGGTAAGCTGAAAGAGTATCAAATGACGAATGTCGGATGGCGTGAAAAGCAAGCTCTAATCAAAATCCCAGCAAAATCCTCAAGTCGACATAAATATGATTGCTTTCGAGTGGACCTGAGCAGTAGTCTGCGAAGTTTCTTAACTTCGTCTCTCATATTTATAGACTGTCGTAAAGAAAATTCTGGGTGATTTGATCGTGAACATGTTTACAACATGGGTACATCTTTATAGAAGGTAAGCTATATGTACAATGACACGAAAAACTCATAAACACAGAAGCCTCGAGGACGCGATTGAATTCAAGTGCGGGCTGTAACGTACACACAAGGGAAAATGTAGGTCAGACACTAATCCGGTTAACGGAAAAACAAAATAAAAAATATACAATACATAATTTTAAAGACGGGGTTGGTACTATCATTACCGTCCAATCAAAAGCAGAGGATTTTGTCTGATATGGAATTAAGGTATACACGGTCCTTTCACTAAGAGTAAAATGTTCGACATTTTGGAGATACAGTTGCTTTCGCTGAGTGTATTTATTATCTTATAGTGTAAACATATTAAACGGGCTAGTAGCTAAGTAATCACATGGCCTTTCCACTACGTTTCAACGCCATGGGAAGGTCCCATTCAACACTAATGACTGAAACGCGGTCAGCGACCGTCCGCCTTACATCCGACCTCTGCGGCTCGGCTCCTGCGTTGCATTTTTCTCCTTATTTTGAACGCTTTGCATCTGCTGCAATTAACAAACCCTAACTCATCAGATAACTCTTATATCTCTCTCGGTACACACCGGGGTTCGCCATATTTGATGAAGGTAAGCATTTCGATCTTGAGCCCGTTAAATTTTATCCTAGGGACTTATGCTCATGTATGTCATCAATCTTCGAAGCCATTGTTCCAATCAAGTGAGGAACACTTCTGGTGTTTAAGAGGATCAAATGTCGCCATCGTCTGGATATTTCTCCCAATAATGAACAACTTACTACAACATTGTGTAAATCCCAGGATAAATTTTACAGACAGAATTGCACCCATAATGCTGTGCGCTATCCAACATGGCACCTTCGTGCGTTACAGCGGTCTAGGTGGAGTCAGCTCGAGTTTATTATGACTTAATAGTGGGCGTTCTAGGTCGGGAATTGTAGCAGATGCAAAGCGCCCAATATAATAAGAAAACTCCTACACAGAAGCAGAGCCGAACTGGTCGGATGAAATCCGGAGGGTAGGTGGGCGAGTTTGCGTGATTAGTGTTCAATGGGATCTTCTTATGGCGTTGTAGCGTAGTGGAAAGACCATGCGGTGGTATCCGTTGAATATTACTCTTGTCACGATTGTGGGTTTTTTTTGCACGCCACAGGAAGCCCAATGTGTCGGTTTCTCTGTCGGCCCGTATGTCGGCCGAATTCTTGACAACCTATCTTTTACCAAGGACTATTCACGTAACGACAGGCTTGGGTGCAAAACGACATTAACATTTTGCCAGATGACAAATAATACTACCGCCCAGCGCACAAGGAATGTTGGATACCCGCACCCGGGCAAGGTTTGTGTTTAAGATTCGAGTGGCGAAACATGGTGACATGATACGTTCAAAATGGCGTGACCGTGAAAAGTAGTGCCACATCAGTTGTAGCCATAATTGTAGCTACACATATGAGACATTTCTACTGATACTGACTGGTTGATGCAGACACTGTGTGTTGTACTTAATGTGTTTTACTGTAATATATTCAGGACAAAGAGACGCTGTGATGTCTAAATGGTTCGCTAGTTCCGCTGTGGCTTTAAGTTGGCAGTTTTGTCAGGTGTATCACGAAGTTCGGTTGATCGGTACGGCCACTCTGGTTTCCCCTACCGGTAATCCTGATGAACAATTCATATGCGTAGCGGTATCTACCAAGTAAATCAATAACTAATATCCAAAGTGAAGTAATGTCAAGCCAGGACTGTGTTTCACATTGATTTTAAACATTGTCTGTCAATGTCCCTCTCCATTTAAAGTGAAAGATGCTGAGCATCTTAGTTTCCATAGTGAAAGAATTCGGAAAGCATGCCTTTGGAAAACCCACTCTATAGACTGAATTACGAGACTTATAGTATTGGAAAGAACAATTTATCTTTGTCTTGCTCAACGCTCTGTCTAGAGTGAGACATATGCGTGTCAAATACGGCCTTTTTGTCTGTCAGGTCACTGTCGCTTAACTCATATTAAGTCTAGGAAGCTAGTGATGTTTACTACAACTGAAATAGCATTGACTGAAAGGAACAACATTGCGACATAATGTATCATGATCTTAAGATGAGATTTAGGTGAGATTCATCGTAATAGAGTTTTCGTTGTGTACATCCAGGCCTTGACTGCCGCTTAATGCAACGCTTGTATTATCGAGAAGCATTGTTCCGAATTGTGTGGTGCCAGCGATACACAACGTTCAGTTTTCCATATACAATAGGGTCACAATGTTGCCGATGCCAAATAAGTCTGACAAAATTTTCTGAACAAAAAACATATTTGGCGAGTTTAGAATGCGTGGCTATAATGAAAACGTTTTCCATGAGAATCAATGTCCTGTGTTATTTGAAGCAGATAAATTGTGCCTGAAAACTTTCATAGAAAATACATTGTCGCGCTCAACTATGATTTTCTCAAGCCCTGCAGTGACAATATGCCTATGGCTGTTTCAGTTTTCATATACGTTGTCGTATGTGTAATAGTTGTAAACAGCGTCATATTCCTTATGTTAGTTACTGAAGAAATGTCATTATTCCAGTTCTCCAAAGGTTTGGTAGGTGTCTCTTGTCTTGATTTTTTACCCTGAACTGGCGTTATTCTAGACTTTATTCGTTAAGGCGCCTATTGCTTAAACTATCACCACATGTGACCTTTTTGCATTTTGTGTATAATATTGTAATTGTTTATAACATGGAAGAAAAGCTGTATCGTTATGCCTACTCTTCATAATTTATATAATTGTGAATGGGGAAAAATAAAATGCTTTTATATGTTTGCGTTGTGATGCGCAAAAGGAGTAATTGCAAAATAGACTTCTGGACAGCACCTGTAGGCCTCCAAAGTTATTTACGCCACGCTATGTACGTCATTATTAACATCGTCATTGATTTTTCTGAAAAGCAAATTAATGAGAACGTTTATCGGACGCATTCCCGCTGGTTTAGTTGCATATTAAAAGCAAATGATGCTGTCATAACCAATGTTCTTAATCGTTAACCGTCAGTGAAAGTTAAGCTATCTGGGTCCATAAACAGTTCATCCCATGCTATTGACATGCTTCAATGCAACAAATATTCTCTATCATGTTTTACTCTGGGTTTTCCGTAATTTTCGACATAATTTCAGGACGCTCTATGGTCAAACGCCATTGAAATGACTTGATCTTGATGTGTATGATGCACATTACTTTAGTCAAATATAATTTTGCATGACTACTGCTCATATCTGAGTAAATGGCTGAGAAATCTAATGACAGACAATGTCAGACGACATTGTTTCATCAGTCCACTTATTCTTCGCGAAAACTGCCAAGGAACAAAATCTGGCCCAATTTCCGCGCGTGGCATTCTCAGGAAATATATCTGAGTTGACATGCTGCATGTTTTATATTGAAAACAATAAGGGGTATCACATCAAAGGCCAGCTTTGTTATTAAACGCATTTTTCTGATACTCATCAGTTGACCCGTGAATGAAAAATAGGTATCATGGTAGGCCCAGGACTAGTAATCTTAATTGTTTCCGTCTGATATGTACCGGGTTCAGTTGGTTTCTCTTGCTAAGTTAAGTGAGCGCTACGTGTTTCAACGCAGAACCTGTGCTAGGCGGCTGATCGATGTTTTCTAAACATGTCAGAAATCACCTGCTCTGATACATATGTCGTTCGGATTGTAAATATATCCATAGATTCTAAAAGGCTTATTTAAATGAGTTGTCTGGCACAGTTGGCGTATCGACATTTATCTCGAAGTCTGTGTCAGTGCAAAGCACCCATGTTACATGAAAGGCTGAGTAAGGATTACGGGAGAGGGATTCTTCCTCAGTTAAATTTTCTACACAGTGAAATCACGCAGAAAGAAAAGTATAGTTAGTCTAATTGTGCAGAAAGCTAATGAAATATTGCCAAAAAAATATTCCAAAATGATTCTTGTCTGATACAGAAGTAAAACTTTTAAGGCTACGTGAACGCCT
The DNA here is from genome assembly GCA_016165875.1 of Acanthopleura granulata. NCBI lineage: Eukaryota > Metazoa > Mollusca > Polyplacophora > Chitonida > Chitonidae > Acanthopleura > Acanthopleura granulata. The sequence goes on from JABBOT010000005.1 coordinate 5,704,217, forward strand.
CCAAGTTGTTTCGGGCATGCAGAAAGAATTCTGGGCGTGTCGTTCCTACTGTGCCGGTCGAGTTCGCTGGAGTTGTTGGCCACGTCACCGACAACAGTTGCTGATTGGATAGTAACGATTGGAATTGGGCTGTATTTATTTATCAGTCGTGTGGAAGACGGCACTTTATACCGTATTCATTCACTCTCTCTGCGAACGGCTTTTGGGCCGGAGCTTAACTTCGTTTTACGAGGCGCACAAACGCATTGATTGTACTTAAATTTTTACATTGTAATTTGGCCAATTTCACCCCCAAAATATACGTATATATTCAATACCCCTAAATTTTCGAGCGATACGATGACATACCGCTACATGCAGCGTGGACTTTTCTCTACAGCATATGAAAAAATCAACTTTGCATGATCATCATTTTATGAGAAGTGTGTAATGAACACATGATATCAGAAAGGGCATACTGAACACAAACTAAACCACACTTCTTTTTTCTTATAGAAGTTTACTTCTAAAAAAATAACAAATTAATACCGGAACAAAACAAAGCGTATGCCATCGTTTTAACGACCTATTGAAATTGCCTCAAATATTTTAAAATGATAGCTGCTTAAAATCGCATTCACACAGTTCACAAGTTCTAAGTTGAGTTTGTCAAATGATTGCACAATATTCTGTCCATTGTATTTTTTCTAACAGCTACTGGAGCGGCGAAAACTGACATCTGACCGTATTTCATCGTCTCGTATGAAACGCAGCCATTATGTCTAGGCTTGGTGACGTAATTCTTCGAAGCGAAGAACTCTCGTGTCACCCGAAATTGCTGTAAGGAACTAGGGTTGTGTTTGTAACTCAAGTATATGTGTTAATTTATCACATGAAATGATCTAAAAACTTACAACCGCCACAACACAATGGCCATCTTTTGCAGTATTTTTCTTGTCCCTGTTATAGTAAAAAATTATGATATTAAAACATTCTACTGTCCCTATGTTTTTACATATTAGATTGACAGACAACTCAGAAAATTTACGTCACTGACATTAAACAACCGATATCCCCTGGCTCTCTGATTGGTCAATCCCTCATAAGCTTAATAGCATCGGCGCCTCCAGATCCCTACTCGGCAGAACAATACTCCACACTTCAAAAGAAGATAATGCAGCAAAGAATTCATCCAGTTTCAAACAGGTCTTTGTATTCACGAGAGAATTTTATACTCTTTTTAATGAACAGTACCTCAGTCATGAGCTGTCGTTTTAGTTTGTAAAAACTAAACAGTGCTGTATGGATGAACAAGATAGTGTCGCATCGTATTCTTAAGGACCGATATGGATGTCTTGTCAAAGTTACGTTGAATGTAGCGTTGAACATTCTCCATCATGTACTGTACTGTTAGTTGTCTGACTGGTGCTTTGTATCTACAGTGTAGAAGTTCTGAAATAGAACTCTCTTGTCGCTAACTGAAAAAAGTTCCACTCTAGCATGTGACCTGTCAAAAATGTTGTCCGACTTATGTTGACATCAGTGCTCTGATCACTTCTCACGGTTTTCCAGATACCCTGCTTCAGGACCTTCCTTAGTTTACCAACGCCCAGTTTGTGTCAGCAAAGTTATGAAAAAGGTTACATACTGGGATTTTGATGAAAGTTTCTGCCTGGCTTTACCCTGGTACATGTACAAGCACTAATCCATCATCTACCTTTTAGTACTGGCCCCGATCTGGAGGTACACTTAAATTACAGTTTTTACAACGACAATCAAAAGCTAAGAAACTTCCTCAAATTAGCTAGGAAAGTTTTTTTTTTAGCCTAGAATATTAATTTATTTACTGAATAATCTAAATATTAATTTTGTGCCAATGAAGAATTTCTGAAAAGGAGTGCCAGAAACAGTAGCGGATAATAGGGATTATGAACACACGCCTTACAATTCAGCTAAAGATTAGTATCGGAATTTCTCGCAATACTTGGCAAACAAAATGCGTAATAAACAGAGGAGGGCAAGCGAAAGTGTGATTAATATGCGATGTCATTTCTAGGAAGAGAAAAACCGTCACTTTTATGGCTGCCAGTCGGTAATGATGTGCGACGAAAACAACAAAGTGGTGCGATTCTGTTCTCTTGTTTTAGAATGCTCTAATTAAGCTTGAATGGAAGGCAGTGAGGATCTTAGGACAGTTCCCTGTCATACAGAAGAATAACAAGGCATAGGACACAGGCATTAACGACAAAATCATTAAAATGGTGAAAAACTGCAAAACTGCAACGTGCTATGACCTCCACTGTATATATTTAAATGCCGTCGTGTAAGTGAAAGATCCGGCGGATCATCTGTATACTCCTAATGAGAGAAATAAATTAGTGTGGAACACATCCAAACTCTCGAAAACAAGCTGTTTGCTTGTCTTTTGGGTTATCATCGATTTCAGCTTTAACTGGGTCACCTCAAGGTTGTTTCATTGATTAGTGGAATGGTTTCATACATTGGTTATAGAGCGCAATGCCTTGTCCGGTAGCAGATTCCGACAATCTGCTACAGTTAAACACCGCTGTAATATTAACAAAAGAAAAAAACAGAAGGGGAAAATAGAATAGAAAAAAAGACAGAAAGAAAACAAGCTTTTATTCCCGCATTGATTTACTTTATGGGTCTATACTAGACATACACATTTATTTATTTCGTTGTTCTTTAACGCCATACTCGAAGAATTTTTTCTCTGTAATACACCATGGTGATCCGTTGTATTTCGAAAGGGGAAAGCACCGACTTTTGACAACTTTCCAACATAGGACAAACAGGCTGGCACGTTATATCGCTAAGTGATCTTCACCGAATATTAGACTGTGGAAGCAGCCACTCCAGTACAGTGGAAGGTTTCAGCAAAGCTCCACAAGACGTGAGAGCGGGAGAATTGACAAATTGCCGGGCTTAAACCCGCGCCATCTGTGTGTTGGTGACCGAAAGGCATGCGCCTCTATCTGCTCCGTCATGTCCTCTCCTAGGTATACACGGGTGCATTTCAAGAAAGTGCATTGTATATTCGAGATTTGAAGCTGATTTTCCTTTCGATGGAATAAATTACGTAGGTTACTCACGCGATACATTTGTACAGCCGGAAAATCACATGATCTGAAAAGCCAAGGGTCATTCTGCTTGTATTTAGAGCGGATGAGTACCAATGTACTGGCTTTGAAACGATTATATGGTTTCCGAGTAAACGAAAGGGAATAATGGAGTACGCAGCAGGAAACTGTATTTCTTTTTTTTTTCCTCCAGAAATCGTTCGCTAATTGGTATTGCACTGTATTTAAATAATACAGGTATCAAGGGAGGCAAGTGTCAATTACGATTAATTACTTTCTGTGTTGACAGGAAAGTATCGCGGGAGTGTACTTGAATGAAAGGCGCCTTACAAAACCGATCTATCCAGCAGTTCACTAATCATGTTGTATAAGTACCAGCAATCATCCCCAGGTGAGTGTGTGTTAAAAAAGTGAATATACACATCGTATTGTCATATCAACTTTCAAACAATCGGGATTATGGGTTGGGTTTTATGTACTATAGATAGAATCAATCAGTTGGGCTCTCTCCGCCGTTATGTCTATTCTGTTATCGATGAATCACAGAACGTGTCTGTACATCACTCAATGGATATCCATCTCACTGATACATTTATCTCTCCTAGCTCTTTAGTTCACTTGTATTGTTCCCTTCTGAAGTTGAGACTGGCAATTTAAAATACCCTTTATTGCGAACGCCTTTGTAGTTTAATGTACGGATTTATGCTTGGTTTGATTTGCCTTGATTTGTGAGTGGAGAGAGTGTGTTTCCCCAGGGCTCTGTTCGGTTTCCTCCCTCCGTAATGCTGGTCGCCGTCGTATAAGTGAAATATTCTTGAGTATGGCCTAAACCACCAATCAAATAAATGAATAAATGAATATATCAAATTTTCCCTCGGCAAAGTTCCTCCGTACCTTTTCCCCGGGCAACTGCGACCCGGGCTCGGGCACCATTGTCCTCTTGTAATACACGAGTACAAGTTGCTTTACCAGTTTCAACACATCTTCATGGCAAACGTCAGGTATGAACAACCGGCCACACAGCTTGGACCTGAGTTACTTCAGGCGGGAAAAACTTCCGCAATCTCTCGTTGAAGACACCTGTTTTTGGTGGGCTTTTTTTTTCACAGAGTAACGATTTGACATACTGATAGATAGTGTAGGTAGCTTTAACACAGCGCAAATGACAGGAGTAACTGACAACCTTCATGAAGGGCTACTGGTCATGTGTGTAGAGAAGAGAGAAGAGCAATCCAGAAATGGGAGGGCGCCTTTATATCAACATAGATCATGCAAAGCACAAACGATAGAACCTGAAGGTTCGTCACATTACTGTGACCGAATGTTGATTTCGTATACCAGTGAAATGAAAATTAGTGCCATCACAAAAATTCCATTATAACTTGAACACTGATATAATTTAGGCTTAATATTCACAGAGATAAGTACCCTTTCATTAGATAATTTATAAATGATGAGATAATATGATTCCAATATCCGTATTCTACCGGATCTTTCCTATCTATAACAAAGCACGCTAAAACCAGAGATCAGAGCTCAGGGTAGATTAATTCACACTGAATGTTGTTGTACAGCGCTGTTTGCACGATGCCATCTGTCAAGGAAGGAGGCATAAAACGTATGCACGTTATTACAAGTCGTGAACCAGCTCGGGAAGCCCATTGCGCCTCATACACATATATATATACACTTCGGCCCACACAAGCTACCACCAGCCTGACACGCTTTGTAACCAGTTGTATACATGTCCTAATGTTAATATAGTACTGTATAAGTGTTCGTAACTAAGTAACACACGCGCATGCGGTCTCTTCATGGGACCGCTGCATTTTGTGGCGTCATACAAAACATTTTCTTAAAGTTAGTTCATCCATCATTCCATCTGGTGACACAAATCGCACTGTACAAGGTCAGCGGTGCAAATGTGCACACCTGTAATGGTACACTGTTTCCGGTCGATAGGTTTGTGGATGACCTGAATTATTGATTCATAATCATCCAGTAAACTAGCCAAACAATCTTTCAGACCATTAGCCCCTCGACTTGTCAGTGGTCTGTCATGTAGATTAAGAGAGACGAACTTTAAAGCATTTTCCGCATGTTCCCACTGATAGATCATTCCTGATTCATTCGCTAAAGCGTTTTTCCCGCCGCGACTGTATAGAATATCATGATCTGGTCTAGCTCTCGATGTTATAGCTGTGGCTCTAAGTTAGAAAGATTGAAAGGTACCTGATGAACGATGATTTTTTTTGTGTGTTCCATCAGTAAGACGGGTCGAATCATAATGTAAAGAAAAAAATTGAGTGCGATGTTAAACACCTGTAAATCAAATCAATACATACACTTTTCGTAACGACCTGTTGAACAAAGGCGCTGTGTATTGCTGCACTTCACGAATTTAGCACTTGTCTATGACTATGGTGTAGTATTGGTTTCAAAACTAAGCTTGGGAAAAGAAATGTAGCAGAAATGTACCTGCTGAAACGTTTGCACAGCAAGACATGCATTGTTGGTCAGCCAGGCAGCACAGGATATTTTGTCGATTAATGGTGTCTGTCTCTTACAAACAAACCATCCAGCCAGAGATGTTCTATGGTCGTATATAACTTCACCAGACTGGATGTCAGTGTGACATTGACCAAAGAAATATCAAAAATGGCGGTACAACCCTACGCAAAATATATAAAATGTTTTTAGTGACAACACAGAAAACAAATATAATTTCCAAAAGCAGACGCAATGAAAAGATAAATTGATACAATTGTCGACATCAACATTCTCCAAAATACAGGGAATGTGGCCACAGATAGTTCCATAGTTCGACTTGGCCTTCGAAACTACATGTAGTCGTATTGTTTTGGTCTCATCTGACCGAGTAGATGAGCTGGAGGAGACGTTAGAATACTTTTCAAGCGACAGTGGATCACTAGTGCACAAGCTTGGAAATTGTCCCGGACGATTTCCGTGTCTCATGAGTCATAGACAGAACACCTGACTCATCCTACATCTCAAAACTGAGAAATTATGGAATTATTGATGTAGAAAAATGGGTTCAAATTTGATATCAACCACGTCTGGGTTGTACACAGGTAGATCTTTTCTACCACCTTGGATATGATGCCGATTCTTCTTGTTCCTACTGATGGCAACAACACAGTGATAACAGTCCTGAAGCTTTTTTGTGAGACCCTAAAACGCCGTAGCCAGAAGCATTTGGTCAATACTGAATCTAGGAGATCAACCATTGTAACGCAGAACCAAAGAACTGATATGGACCAATCTGTTGATATACACCAATAACTGTAATGATGATGGCTTGTTTTTTAGATTTAACTGGGTATAGCAATCAGGCAGCAGTGTCAAAGAAATCAGTATTGAAGTTGGAATCTTGCCACAAAACTCTACTACTGAGCTGTAATAAGTCACCAGCTAGAAAACAAAGTTTCCTAAAGCGTTATGTGGACATCATTCCGCAAATTGAGAAAGTTCAGAGGTGAATGGGAACGTAGAACTATTACACCTGGTTTTCAAACGGCCCCTGTCTTTATCAAAGACAACAGGGTGATTGTTGGCAAATGGTCACACGTTACTGGTGAATTCCGGCCTCTCGTCAGTTTACCTCAGTAAGGGTTTTATTCGACCTGTCCATGTAAGTGTTTCAGAAGTAATAATTTACATACCTTCTAACACCATGGCTTAAACCGACTTACGTATAAAAAAAAGAAATTAAAAAATGCTTTCACCACTGTATTCCCATGTGACGCTTCCAGGTAGTCGAGAAATGATATGGGGTTTGGTATAAACTGCCTGTTTGTGCTTCTGCTGGCCTCAGGGTATACGTCACCTCTGACACTGCTCCATTCGTTTCTAGATAGCTAATGTCTGACTTCACCAGGGCAATCTTGAGGTCTCAGTGAAACCACTGTGATTATGAGGTAATTCTTGTCACATATTCTCCATTTCCCAGACATGTCCCGCGGTCTCAGCACAGGCTCCCTGCGGGGCAGAAATAGGAACACCCGAGTGGTATAGGCGTTAAATGGTGTTGTTTTCAGAGCCTACATGAAGGCTTCAATAGGTGCCTGTGTTGGCCTTTTTTTCTCCGTCGTACACACTCAAGTCAAGGATTTTATCCTACTTCCAACAGAAATTTGTATAGTTTTGTTTCAGAGACTTTTCTTCAGAGACCACTCTGGTCCTTCCATTCGCCATTTTCAGCAGGTGTGGGGAATTTTCTGAGCATCTGCTAGAAGCTATAACACATCTCCCTGTCGATATCATCCGACTTACAATTTTCCTATTTATCCTCCTAAAACCTCCTCATTATTACAAGGTGTCTACAGTACTTTCTCCAAGGCATGTCATTACTACATTGTAGCTATATATCTTGTCATCATTAAATTCAGAAAAATAATCATCCGAAGCTATTCGAATTAACGAAATTAATCTATTGGTTAACCGTATGTGTGGCTTTTCGCAGCTACATGCATGGTTACAGATACGGGTAACAGCTGTGAAGTCATCGTTTTGTGTGTACCTGTGTACACAACACCCACTGACATTAGAACACAATAAGTTTTCAATTTACACACCTGTTAACGTTCAGTTTCGTGTTATCATTTAGATATTCTGCAAGTTTCCGAACTCTCTCATAGTTTACTTTTGGCCCACATGCGATACATTATTGGCAAAGTGTAGGGCAAAAATGATGGAAATTTCAAGCTAAAAGCGTCCCAAGCATCTGCGTGAGTCTTCACGGAAGTGTCCGTTTGACAACAACCGTGTGAACATCTCATAACGTTGTTATCTGTGTCCGTCTTCCATAGTTTCAACTACTAACCACCCAAACACACCTGTAGGTTAAGTCTGCCCTACAGTATCGCATTTTTTTTTCGGAAGTGGGGTCGCGGTTTTAACCTGTATTCGTTAAATAAAACACCCGCATGCCTTATGTACAATTTGAACAAGCACAAGTGCTAACTTCCTGCTGTAGTACGTGTGCGTGTACTTGTTGGCGCAATTAATAAGGACCTGCTAGCGTTATACAAACCAGCACATTAAATCAACACTTATTCGTTTATTAATAGGCAAACGAAAGAGGCATCTTCTTTGGAAGATTGAAAAATTCATTTGATTGATTGATTTTTAACGTCAGACGATTGAATTAATTTCTCCTAAACACATTTGCCGATGGCTTGTCTCGATTTGCTTTCTGGTGCTAAAAGTTGTAGCTTTTCTCTGGGCACTGTCCTTTTCCAGCCTCAACATCCAGACTGGATGAATGGTGTAATAACATCCCTATTACAAGAAAAAGGAAGGGGTTTACTTTTCAAGTGACTGTCCTTCACATAATTTAAAAACAGGATATTATTCTGATGCCTGTTATCCTGTAGATAGCGAATTCACAGTAAACGTTCCAGCAAGAAATACGTGTAATATAGTGTCTTATATACGTCACCTAGTTGCGATCAATTTAAAGCCATGGAGTAGCAGAGAGTCGAAAGCACTCAGTAAAGAGTTATTATCGAAGAAAGACCATTCCATATTAAGATGCCTTACTGCGTATATTGACATTAACACATTTTCAGGAATGCAAGCTCTAATGGAAGATTAGATGCCTGCGGCTAATGATAGCCCTTGTTTACCTCGCATCAGAAAGGAGCTTGAGAGATCGTGTATGACTTTCTGCGCCATCGGAATGGTTTTCTGGGTGTCACAGCAGGCCTATTTGTCTCCCAGATCCACGAAGACTATGGTAACTGGAGGATTAAGGACCCTTTAAGTGGTACAGACGCGACTAAGACGTGAATGGAGCGCAACTTTGAAGCCAATATATCAGGGGCTTTAATCATAGACTCTTGCTTGCTGTCCTGTTGGTCTATAGTCCTCAAGCTGTCAAGTTGACAAATACCTTTGTTTTCAGGTATAAGCTGGACCAAGATAAACTATATGACCTTTGAGCTTTTCATTACAGTATTATCATGGATTGTGATATCAACCAATAAGGTTGACCAATGCAGTCTTCCTGACTTCATAGTCCCCGTGACATACGAAGTCTAGACGCCAATCTCCCGGGGAGGTTTGAAGTTAATAGCATCGACATATTTGTATACGTTTCTGCCAAGATATGTTATCGAAACATTCATTCACAGTATTCACTGAATAACTATACCATGGCTTATATACGGGTGATGTTTACACGGACGTTACTGATTTTTCCTATTTTCTCACCTTCATGTTTTATTAATCCAAGTAAACTTAATATTGTTTCAATTCGTTGTCCTTGTTTTACTTCATTCTTTTCAGGTTTGGTTATGAATATATACAGGCTAAGACAATTTATCTCATCGGGGAACTCCCCTATATCCCTTTCGTTAGGATTCTAATCAAGGTTTCAAAAAGTCAGCCATAGTCAGCTGATTAATATATTGATATGGAACAGTTGTGTTGAATGTCCAGAAATTTCTCAAGGATACATATACAAATTAAACATATTCAATGCTGCTCGATGAAAGATAAAAAAGTTGTTTATTGTCAATTTGCATTGCATATCTGAACGTTCTTACATTTGAACAATATCTTTCAAACTAACGTTTCACTTTTCTATAATTCTTAGGTCAACAATTAACACAAAGTTATAGCTTACTGAGTTGCAATTTTTCACAGTTTATTCTCGAAAAGAATAGACCTAGTTTTCACGAAACTTTAGTTACACCTCTAGTCGGTTCAAAGAAGCACCTGATTCCGTACACTGCGACATCATCAAAAGCAGTTTAAATTCTCAAAAACTGCTTTCTAAACAATGACTTCATGGTTGTCCTTCTTTCCCTATATCACTATTTAAACTATCACACGTTTCTCTTCTGTGAGCATTAGCTTCCATTTCCACAATGCTGTTATTTATGACCGTCATGAAGGTCAAAGAGAAAGAATAACTCACGCATGGCCACGCATGTCACTAAATTGATTATGTTGCAAGTCACATAATAATCGTAATAATATGGGTATAAATAACATAGATATAAATCTGCACCATATGCACAGTTTATGATACTTGTCCTCTGGCCACGAATTAAATGTAGGGTACACAACACCAGCTTTTTTCTCTTCTCAGTGAAACTTTTACCAAGCAGCTTTCTGCTTCACTCGAGAAGAACTATATGCTCAGTGAACTTTCACCAGCCAGCTTTCGCCTTGAATTGTATACTGAGGAATTGTATATGCTCAGTGCAGCTTTCACCAGTCAATATTCAGACTTACTTTAATTGAATTATATCTACATGTCGCTGACTGCAATTGCCATATCGCGACACACATCGGCGTTTTCGTACAGAAAAACACGTCGCCAACAAAATTATGGACAAATGCCTGCTGTGAAATGTACTGTTTAGATAGGAAAACAATATAGTCGGTTTGGGTTGCGTTATAAATGACTTCTAGGGATATAAAAAGTTAATATCGCTGTCAATTATTCAGAATGTCATAAAAAATAGATTGTAAAATGTGTGGTTACACAGGGGAAATAAATTGCTCAGTAGGGCTGTATCATCGCGTGATATCGCGAAACAATCCAGGCAACTGGGACATTTTGTTCTGGCCAAAACACTTCTAATCAGCATACACCATGTGTACAAATTTCACGGTAGTTTTTGTTACATGTTGTGAATTTACTGACGCTTGTCGAAAATCTCATTTGCACAAAAACGGCTCTACTGATTTGAAGTTGGTAAAATCTGTTGACAAAGAGTTATTAACAGCTTGTCTATGCATACAGTGGGAGTAAGCCCGATACTGGTCGTAACCTCATGAGGGTTTATATTTGCTGTTCACCTCAGTATGACATATTGTAAGAACCTTCCTGAATGACAGCTTTGACATACTGTAACTTTTGTCAAGAGTTTATATTGTGGATGAAACTCTAAATAATCCATGATGTAAATAGCTGAAGGCTTAAATAGTGCTTTGTGCACGTAACTGAATGAATGAATGCTTATTGTTTAACGCCCTACTCAAGAATATTTCACTTATACGAAGGCGGTGTCTCCTTGGTGCAGGACGGATTTCCACCGTATCTTTTATCTGGTGTGCACGTAACTGAAGACTTAAATGAAATAAGCTCTGGTATAAATAGATGAAGGCTCAAATAGTACATGATCTAGATAGCTGAAGGCTTAAATGGTCGATGGTGTAAAAAGGTGAAGATTTAAACAGTACCTAGTGTAAATAGGAGAAGGCTTTGATAGATATATGTAGTTCCTGGTGTAAACAGGTGGAGGCTTAAACAGTCCCTGGTGTAAAAACTAGGTAATGGTATCAAAAGCTGGAGACTTAAGTAGTCCCTGGTGTAAAAACTAGGTAATGGTATCAAAAGCTGAAGACTAAAATAGCCCCTGGTAGAAGAATAGTCCACGCATGGTATTAAGAGCTGAAGATTTAATTAGCCGAAGGTATAAAATGCCCTCAGTTTACATGGAGGATGTAATCCACATATATACCGATGACAAAATAGCACATAGTGCTTGACGTTTCCTCCGCTGAGACTTGATAGCAAATTTAACTCCGCAAACGGCTTAGAATGTATCAAGAAGACGAGATGCATTTATAGCATTCTTCAATAGTCAATTTCACAATCAACCACTGACTCTGATATCCGGCTTACACTGATATATTTTTAAGTAATGGTCGATTTTATGATCAGGTTTCAGGCTGTTCTGTCTGTGCCTGTGTACATTTATTTCTATTCATCAGCCCTGACATGTTCAAATTAATCATTTATTTATTGATAATCAGAGATTATCATAGATGTTAATAGATGTTTGTAGCCAGTATGGGAAATATGCCTCTCAGATGAACGTTTGTACAGGAACATCAAAACACCTCTGAACACTGGACCACCTCTGTGGCCTGGTGGTTAGAGGGTCCGCCTCGGGGTCAGTGAGATCCGGTATCAAAGCCGGGTAGGGTTATACCAAAGACTTCAAAAATGGTACTTGTTGCTGCCTCGGTTGATGCGCATCACTAAGAAGTTACAACAACTAAACAGGACTGGTCGGCCGTGTGTCAGTATAATGTGACGGGCTGAGGTGTCAATGTTTGGTGTGTTCGGCATGATGTACCAGTGGCGGCATCACTGGCGATATTGGATTGCCCTGCCACAAGAAGACACAGTATATATACCTTCTAATTACTCCTCGTAGGGCATATAACTGAAAAAAATGCGAAGTAAGGCGCCATACCAAAACGTACAGACATACATCTAATCAATGGATCGCTCTTTGTATATGAGCCACCTGTATATGTTTTTACACTATACCATGGACCGAGGACTATAATTCTCGGGGGTCGTTAATATCTCTGTTCCTGCGAGGAATCCACATGCATAGGGGTTATAATGTTCCCAGAGGGTTCAGCAAGGAAACCTTTTATCCCCCTCTTGAAATAGATTTGGGCACGAAGGCTCACACCGTCGTGTCTAGGAAGACATGTAGTGTCGTTTATTGGAACGGAAAGTCTTACTCATACGTATACCGTTTTGATGTGGTGTACATATGGTCTACGTGTTTCTAGCCTAAGTTGTCCCCGCGATATGGCAGCATGATATCTTGTGGACGTAATGCTATTAAATCCATAATCACTCATTCATCCCACCTATAAATGACGAATACGTTAAATATTTTTCCACTTGTATTTTACAGCGGCTAGGGTCTTCAGCGTGAAAAGCAGTCGATAACTACACGATACTTTCAGCTTGAAAACCAGTCGATACCTACACCATGCTTTTACATCTGAATTTGTGTTTAACAAATAAACATGAAACAGATGTTGCCGGATGAATTTTCCATTCCTGAGTCGATGACAGGATGTGACATTCGACGTACATAGGCTGTGATGACATTTATTTAAAATGAGGACACCTTAAAGCTCTTTTTCTATGAAGCCATTTCGCATTTAAAAATCTATTTCCACGATAACGGAAACGTGTATATTCCATGTAAGTGTATTTATATCAGGTGCTTTTTGTTCCAGGCATAATTTAATGACTGTAATTTGCAGGTTACTAAAATCAATAATGCGCACTGATACCTTGATAATACATACTGACTTCCTTCATTCATGAATAAAGATACACACATTGGAATCGAGTAACCAGACAACAGCTGGCCATGATCGAATGCTGACGTCATTGAGGTGTACGTCATTGTCGGCAGCATGACCAATGAGGAACTCGTTTGTTTCCTTCGATCATAATAGCATCTCCGAACTTTACCAATGGTACGAATGGTGCCCGGTGTATAAGCTAAAAATTCTTGAACACAGCTTTAATCAACGATCAAACAAATAAATAAATGAGATACCTGTCTGGGGCTATTTTTAGACAACAATCCATACGCTGTCTTGTTTTGATCTTTATCAGCCTGAATAGCCAACGACCGTCAGCTGTTCAATCGAAATGTCTGAAATTTATATATCCTTTTAACACCTGAATAACCCATTAAAATCTCGATTGGGAATTTCTTCCTGTTCTTAATGGTTTTCAGATCTCGGCAACCAGAGGAACGAATCTCCAACTGTGCTCGATCTAATGTTCGCCTGACACTGGAAAACACAGGACAATAACAAATCTAACGGGTGATTTTCTCTAATTGTAAGGCAGGGTTATGAAATAATATAGGCTTAAGTTTTATACCACATTGATTGGCTGACATGTAAATAATATTATCAGATCAGAAACCTCCAGTTTTTCATCACATACTCTCTTCCCGACCATTTCTATCTCAATATCCATCATAGATATATCCTTACACTCATCCCTCCCACCCCCCACCCCGTGTTCACCTTCTTTGCCAGGGTTTTGAAATAAACAAATAAGGCAAAGACATTCATTCTGGTTTCTCGTGCCGGGGGGGGGGGTGGGGGGGTGGAGGGTAATTGCTGTAATACAATTTTTTATTTGAATGAGTACGATCCTAAGATAATTCAAGTGAGATAAAACTGAATTTTCCCACCCTGCAATGTGTTCAGATGAAACATGCCAGTCCTGAATATTTATTCTAAATGTTATAGAATGCAAGAAGCTTTACCGTGGTTCAATAAAGTAAACTTGCCCCGAAATGAAAATTGAATGCATCCCCTTATTGGAAGTAACTTAAAGGTTTTTCCTGAAATCAAAATATCTGTTTGTTTGTTTTCCTCACTACATCAGTCACGAAAACCCTTACACTCTCAAATCAAAAGAGGTCAAAACTCTAATCTTCGTTCAGGTTCACATTTGTGCTCGAATGTCACATATGTGCTCGAATGACAAGAATTGTTGCACATGCGCTGAATGTTACAGAAAAAGGTAATGTGTTTTAAAGAGCGGAGACGTCACGCATTTCCTTTAGCTGCTAAACAGCCCTGTGAGTGTTACATTTTCACATTAAATACTAATAAAGGTGTAGTACTACATGTATATTCAGGTAGAATCTAAACGTATAACAATCAAGGGCTGTTTAGCAGCTAAAGTGATAAGGTGACTTCGCTGTTCTTCAGCTTGTTCGATATGATCCATAAAGCCCATTATACAATCAAAACATTTGACTGCTTCAATTTGGTGGAAAAAATCTAACATAATCAGTAAAGGTGTTTTCAGATACAGATTTTATGGGTTTTTTTTTTTACTGAGGACAACTTTATTTTTGAGTGGTCTTTCACTCTAGGCTAAAGAGCCTGTTAAACTACATATCACTTCTTGACAGGAATATGTGTTCTCAGCTTCTTGCATGCTAATTATGCACTTATCCCCTATATATTCATTTTCTACACTTTTCTTTGTTATGCGATATCATCGGATTTACTGTTGATGTTTGGACTCCTCGTTGGTTGATGGCTGTGAACACTGTAGAGGATTAGACCCATGCTAGGAATGGGACATACAGTTCTAATCTAATCATCAGACAGTGTTACCCAGGATTATTTAGGTTCCAAAGCAGCCGTATGGTGAGATTTAGTTCGACGACGGATTGTTCAACTGGGAATTTATTTGGTTTGTTTGGGACAGAAAAGAGGACCGCGTGATGACAGGAGGGCCAGGTAGCTTGAACTATATCTGAGCAATATGTCTACCCGCTTTCTCAGCAATCTCTGTAGGATAGAGAATCCGACTTCCATTCGATGTGAAGATCAAGGTGTTCTCAATCGTCATCTTATCTCTGTAGGCGCTGTGTTAAAAGCATTCCATTGTCCAGACAGTGTCTTTATGCGCATATTTACGAAAAGCGTGTCTGTTTTGGCTTTTACTCTAAATTTTCAATACAACCCCCCCCAAAATACCAGGTATCTCTCTTACTCTATTGCCATAGGACTAACATATATTGAGTGGATAAATTAGTAATGAAATACATGTATTCTTGCAAAGTGATTTACCATATAAATGAAGAAACGTTGGCAATATTGGAGCCTTAACGTGGTTAATTTACCTGCAAAATTAAAGTATACTTGACTGAAAAGAAAAGGGCGTAATTTTAAAAATAAAACAAAATAATTTCACCCGGAAAGTAAAGGTTTATGTCTTTTTTGAATTGTTTTCATGAACTTTTTCATTATTGTTATTCGTAATTGTTTACAAGTGTTACGTAATTGTTTACAAGTGTTACGTAATTGACGCACGGAACTAGTTTTCCTGGGTAAAAACTGTCTTTTGCACGCATGGAGAAAGCAGTCTCTTCGTGTTTTATCGGAAAACTTGTAACATAACTCACTTTCTACGGAAGAAAGCTGTCAATTAGGCCTACTTCATTTCCACGACGCGTGATTGATTAATCAAATCATTTAATAACGTTTGTAAAGCGATACTGCCTCCCAAAACAAAGCAATGGTTGAAAATTTGAGAATGCATAATCAGTGCAACAGTTACAAGGTAAACAAATAATGTATTGAGAGCGCGGATATGGCTGGATTAGTTTACAGGTCAAATATATAACTTAATACAGTGACCATAAATTGAGGCACTCAAACTGAATTCATTCCATAAGACATTTTACAATAGGGCATCTTGAATGAAGTCACATTCCCCTTGGAGTTCTCCTGTACTACTGCTACTAAACAAAGTCGTGGGATTCAGATGTCCAGTTTATGTGATTATTTGATAAAGAAACGTAGAATCACAAACGCCAAATCCCCAGCTCAAGCGTTTCGGCTAGGTTCTGTTTTAAAAGGGCCCAACTGTGAGTTTGACAGTGTGTCAGTGCGAACTTCGTCGGTACAGCATCATATTTTTTGGCGGTTCTCTTCGCCTTCGTCTCTCTTACATGTCAGAATTAGCTGTCTATAAACATCAACGAATGTACCGAACAAAACAGGGCCCTGTCATATAGAACAGTTTTACTCATGCCCATGTCAGGATGACATTTCCTTAAAAAAAACAAAAAAACAGCGTCGCTACCTGGTAAAAAGGTCTGTTAGACGAATTCTTCCCATCCTCAGGAATGAATAGCTGTCTCGAAGCGGTTTTCTTATCAAATGGCTCTGACAAATCCTTGAAGCCTCCTGCCCAACACCTAAACATTCTGACTCAAGCAGCTGTTCTTCGTAAATCTATGACTGTCCAATTGGACCAATTTTCTTCAATCAAACAGGTAAAATAATCTTACAGTCCAGTTTAATGGACTAAAATCTGCCTAGTCACGATATAAAAATCCAACTATAAATGACATTGTAGCCAAAGTATGACGTGACGCTTTATAGGCTTGTGGTTGGCCAAGGCCTTAAAGGCTTCTACAACATGGCTACTCGGAACGAATTCTCTATCAGTGCGATATCCCCAGTGTTAAGCTGAATCTCGTATGATTTTAAAACTGCATTGAATTGTTGGAATGTTTTTCTTAGATACTTGTTGCTGCCGCCTTTTCTTTATGTGCATATAGTGACAGACTTAATGTTTACATTAACTGAAATATCTTGAAAAGGTCAGGTCAGTAACCTATCGAAGACAGAAAAGTCATTCATAATATCCAAACCACGTATGACTACTAGCATATCAGAGAGCCTTAGAAGTCAGGCCGAGGTGCAAATCTATATCCTCCACAGGTAAAAGTATTCAAATCCCCTACAACAGCGCGATCACCCTCGGTCGCAGAACAATGGGATGCAGTTTTTTGCCAGGCTATATTACAAAGTAAAAGAAAAATATGCATTTGTTTCTAACCTTGAATTGGTGTAAAAATGTTTACCAGGCTTCCGTATAAAGGTCTTTTTATACTGAAATATTTGGGGGGGGGGGGGGCATGTCCCTTCCACGGTTCCGTAATGAACAAATATACTATAGAAAACTGTTCAATGTAGACCATCTCCCACAACTCGTAATCTCTTCAATTTATTTTCTAGGCAACATCTGACCCGCTTTGCAGGCAGCTCTCATCAATTAAGCGTGATACTTTGTGGCTAAGTCTGGGGATTGCATATAAAGACTGTAATGTTCGCCTTTGATAACCTTTGGCATTGTCTGTACACACAACACATACAGACTCGCCAAGGTATCAGCTGAAATGACATTGGCCTAGTTTTGTCCGACTACGGGCTAATGGTAGAGATTCGGAGATACTGACGAGAGTTGCCGAAAGCACTTGCGCAAAGATTAGAGCAGATTATTTATGGGCTGCACTTCCCGGTCCTGCAATAAGCACGTGAGAATTTTGCTGTTGACTCCTACACAAGTAATTCACACAGAATTGAGTCACATGAAGTGACTGCTCCGGGATCATTCACAATGTCTGACATAGAGCTTAAACTTGCACGTATGTAAGAAAGGTGGAATGCATTTCTTTTGGTGGTTAGGTATGTGTAAGAGTACTATTGCAGCAATGTTGAGTGAAGAGGAACTACTTTTTACATAATTAAGAGCAATAAGCTGCCACCGTCTACAGCACCATCGATAAGGTGGACATAACATCCATTCGTAGGACGTTTTACTGCTGTCTGCTTATGAGCGCGCGACATCTTGCTGTGTTTGTTGGGTAGCTCTCTGCCTTGTGCTATTGTCAACTTTCAAAGCGTTGCGAGAAAACCCTGACACAGATAAGTGCACTTGTCTGGATTTTTGTAATTCCATGATAGACCATTCAGAAGCATGTAGAGGGTCACATGCTGCATGATGCAACAACATGAACAATAACTCTTTCTACCCCATCTTCGAAAACCTGACTCCCGACGCTTACCCCGAAGAGCGAGTGTCCAAACAACTATGGCGAATTCTAGCCCCTGTATTTCTCATTGTGGGATTGACCGGAAACACCTTCGTGTTCCTTGTACTAAAGTCCATGAAATTCCATAAGAAATCTACACTGCTTTACTTCTTTCTGCTGTCTTTGTCAGACACTGTGGTTTTATTATCAGCATTGCCATATTACTGGATACTGGAGATGTTTGGGATCAGTCTTAGGGCCCAGTCGAACCCGACTTGTAAAATTTTGATGTTTTTGATTTACTTTTCCATGCATACGTCATCCTGGATCCTGGTGGCGGTTTCCGTCGAGAGGTTTGTGATTGTTAAGTTCCCGCTAAGATCATCTTCCATTGTGACGGTCAGGCACTCCAGATACGTGGCAGCCATCATCGTTCTGGTCCTGTTCTGTGTCGACGCCTACTTGCTAATCACCCAACATGTCCAGAACGACTCCTGTGGATCATTTCCAGACGACGGCTTCCTCTATTATTTCGACGAGAATGTGTTTGTTTGGGTCGACTTTTGTCTCTTGTCCGCCATTCCCGCAACAATAATGGCGACTTGCAACATTTCAATAACGTTGGAACTCCGGCAAAGAGTGAAGCAGCAGAAAACGCTGACTCTACAGCGGCAAGGAACACCTCATGCACATATCAGTAGCCTTACTAGAATGCTGCTGGCGGCAAACATCATGTTTCTTTTCACCACCTTGCCCATCTCTGTGTACTTCATCGTGGACACGTTCTTGGTGACAAGAGAAGAAGATCCCCGGGTGAAAGCCCGGATGGACTTAGCCTGGAGTATTGTGTACCTGATACAATATCTTAATTATACAACGAACTTTTACATCTATGTGGCACGAGGAAAACGTTTCCGGCAGGCTTTCTGGAAGTTGATTGGTCGCTCGCACAGGTACAGTGTCATATCTTTACCTTCCCTTACTGTTACTATGGACATCTACTGCTATATTCAAACCCCAGAGACATTGAAAAGAGCGACTTATATGAAAAGGCGTATCGATAACAAAACCCCTTAAAATGATGTTACAATGCTTCAAATGTATTTTAGACCGATATTTGTTTTCTCCGGAAAACAAATATTAAAATAACATTGTAGCACTGGGAAAAATACGTATTCCTCTGAACCATGCCGATTTAGTTGAGGATAAAGAATCCACGTCACAATACAGCCAGATTATATTTTATATCAGATCTAATACGCGGCATTAGTTGAGGGAGTGGCAATCTAATATAACCTTAGTCTGCCCCTTCGCTATTATCAGGAAAGGTAATTTCCTGTCTGCACCGGAAAGGTTCTTTAAAACATTCAACTGACCAGTAAAAGTGAATATGGCCCTGAAGTCAGCACACCACTGGAAAGAAAACACTGCCGGGCTTTCGCAAAGTGTTTTCAACATACTAAAGCGACTACGTTTTAAATACAAAGGAAATTCAACATTTAATTAAGGCTCGCAGTCTGGTATCTTTCTATAATTACATGTAAGATAAACAAAAATGAACAAAGCTCCGTATATAATTAATATAAGAGAAGCAACATGAGTCAGTTTGAACTAAAAAAGAAATATTATTTCGTTCAATGTTTTAGCTGACATCAAATGAAACATATTAAACATAGTCTGCAATTGGATTTTAACGGTGCATGAGTAGTTTACGTACGTTTTGATGTTCTTTGAGAGTTATAGTAATCATCCCAGTGTTTATAAATCTGGGCTTAGGTAAATAGTGGTCAAGGTAATTAACTCACAAACTGGAAGGACTAATCCGCCATAATCTCGCCGTAACGGGGCTGTTCTTATATACAGGATCAAATGCAGGTCCGAGACACCGATTATAATCCAGCCGTTGAATGCCAGAAGAATTTAGGCATGATAAAACTCGCCCGATGTAAAAACCCAGCTGGTACAAAGCCAGGCCAGCTGTGCTTAATACCAATCCAGTATAGCTTATTTGTCTTCGTCATTACTTTGCATGTTTTCTTCAGAGGGTATCCCCATCACACTAAACATATGATTACAAGAACCAAAATTATTCGTTCATATATATATATCAAGATAAAGTGTTTATTTAATTTTTCGCTGTCTTTTTTTTCTTGCAATATTTTTACAAATAAAAAAAATGAAGTATTTGTTAATTCACCAGTCAACATTACTTTGCTTTGGTATTTACACAGTATTTTAACCTCAGCGGAGTGTAGTACATTCACAAGAGCTGCAAGCTGTGACAAATGACAGTGTAGATTTAAACGGGTTTTTAAGTCCACCTCATAGAACAAATGCCTAAATTTGTTTCCAGTTAATCAAAGTGTTCTTTGACAAAATTAGCGATGAATTTTCATTTGAATCATACTTCACTAAGCTAGATAGCTGTTTCCAGTGCGTAATTCCGAGATTTCTTCGTTCCGGGAAAAGCAAACTCATGTGGCTAGGTTAAAGCATTGCATCCCTAGGCAGTCACACTAGATTCAGCACAGGGCCTGTTTCAGTTAGATGAGGAAATCGCCGCACACTTATGCAATTGTGAGATGCAATTGTTCTCATTGAGAAAAACAGGTAATATTTTCTGGAACAGAATACAATTACCGTACTATACGATATACCTGTGAAAATTTGGTGTCTTCGGATTGATGCTTTTTGTTTGCAAAATTAATGTTAAAAGCAGATTTGGCCAGTTTTCTTTTCTGAGGGAGTTCCTATCACACCTAAAACATGATTACGAGAACCAAAATTATTCGTGCACTTATATAGTATCAAAACAAAGTGTTATAAACTATTTCGATGTGTCGTTTTGGTTCTTGCATTTTTATAAGTAAAAAGAAAAAAATGAACTATTTGTTAAGACCATTGGAGCTATACATTCCCAATAATATTTCATCACTTTAAGAGTGTTGTGCGTCATGGCCTAACTGTAACATGAGCGGCTTATAATCTGTCTGAAACATGCTATTAGGAGTTTCGGATTGGTTGCACCTTTTTAGTGCTTAACATGAGCTCCGCAAAAAGAAAATTAAACCTCACACCAAACTAGTCTTGTTTGCTTACATTGTGCAAACCTGTTTATTGAATAAGATTTCAAACATTACAATAAATGTGCATGAGTGATGTGTGACGCTCTCGACAGAGTCTTCCGCTAAGTCCGATATCTGAGGGATAACGGATTGCAGTTTTGTAAATCTAACAGATTAATCCGTAGCTGACTAGGAAGCACTACTTCGTTACCAGTAACGGATTAATCTGCAATCCATTATACCCCAGAGACCGGTTTCAACGGTGGATTTTTTTATGGTATGAATACTTTCACTGAAAGCTCAGTACCGTCAAAAGTATGTAAATGATATCCACGTTTTGCAGTCAGACTCGGCGTCTCAAATTCCATTAGGGAACAGGCAACCAGGTATTAACAGAAATTGAAACTGTGCCCGTGGTTAGATTGATTACACGTGTTGTTCAGCAACATGTCAACCACAGTATGGGGAAGTTCTCGCGTCACATCGGAGATGATCTGCCACTGTGAGGAGGTTGAAAATTGGACTGACTACCAGCAGGACGATTTTCCATTTGGTTGCAAGGGACCATTTCGTGCATTTAAACATATGCCTAGCAATGTTGTGTCGTCACAATTCAAAGAAATAAACTTGAAGAACATGGTGTCCAATAAGCGGTTTTTCAGCCCTCTCATTCCAAGTTGATCGCTGAGAAGACAGATGTTACAAATTAGGCAGAATTCGTGGACAGAAAAGACAGTGTTTCTGGGTTATTAAGGATGTAACATATGTGAATGAATTTTCGTAAATGCCTGGTCGAAAGTCATAACGGAAAAAAGAGCACAGATAGTTTAATGGATGACAAATGTCACAAGTAACCTGTGAAGCACGGTTCCTCGTCAAATGACCTCAGCGTTCCATTCCAACTGTTCACTCCTTCTTTGAGGCAAAGAAAACAGCCATGATAATTGCCGTTCCTATATTACCTCCTTATGGCGCTCTGTGTTGGGCAATGAGCGAGCCCCTAACGTATGCCATAAAGGGAAAATTAAAACGTCTTAAAACGAGAGATTTGAGTAAGCTTAATCTCTAGTAATTTCACCCAGTATCTAAATGTTCTGAAGCCTAATATTATGGCTTGGTCGGATTTTACCAAAGCTGAGCGAAATTGTCATGGATGGAGACAGTAATGCTTTTATATGTTAAAGGATGTATACCTTTGCATAATTTATTTACTCAGGGCTTATCGTCTGGAATAATTGCTGTGCTAGAGTGACGGTAAAGCAACGTGGTAATGAATTATACAGGAGAAGTCACGGTACCGTGGCAATCTGTTATTAACACACTACGTTGTTTAACCACACGGGGAATCCGAATATGAAGGGTTTAAGCTAAACTATGTTTGACCTGGAGCCAAATCGATCTCTGCTTTTAATAATACACCATTTAGTTTGCATGCGGGTTTCGAGTTAATTGACATGTCACTAAATTACATAATCGTAAACCGCTTATGTTTCGCCCACATCCCTTTCATTTGTTTTTTGTGGTTTTAACCCCAGTCTGTGTGTATATATAGATATGTATCAAAAGGTTACATAACCAGACAAGTTCATATGACCTTTTTCTATCCGTCATTTCATACCCTGGTGGTGTATTATACACTATAGAATGGAATTTCCGGAGTTTTCTAATTAAATATTGAACTTTTCCTGTATATGAACAATACCGTTAAGACATAATATACCCACCAAGGTTATAAACTTGACACTTGTTTAACTGAAACACATGATGGATGTTTTGTGCACACAGTTAAGGAAAGAGAAGTTACACATGCTATAATGTCACGAAGAGGAAAGGACGTGAAGAGCGCGGTATGAATGACTGGGGACGTAGAGTACGCGGTATGAATGTCTGGGGAAAATGCATCAGCTTCCATGACCCTCCAACGGGAACGTCAAACTGAAAAAGAAACTTGACATTCCAGCATGACAACGCCACCTCCCGTATATCAGCTCAGAGGCTGTTTCTCAAAGCAGTCCTTGATGGCTTACCCTAATGTTACGACATGGACTAACTCATTGTAAATGTATTAGTATAGTCTTGGCGACTAAGGTTACGACCATTGTGGGACACATGTTTCCGACGTGCAAGTCCTTACGTCACGCCAGCGTTCATGTCATGGGCTGGAGTTTACGTTCCCGGGTCATACAGACTGGATCCCGACTGAACATATTGAGGACGAGGTGTGTACACGAGCACGACAGCAGATGAATCCCTATCCCTGACATTACAAGGTCATGGACAAGTGCCCCATTAAGCAATGGCGATGATTTCCGGTTAGAGAGGGGAGAAAATCTTTTCCAGTGGCTTCATATCATATATGACGTCACTAATTTGTGTGTGCTATTGAATACCTATTCAGATGTTCATTGTGAAAAGCAGATACGAAGCACGCGAGGTAATGACGTCAAGCATGAAGATTCGAGAGGTTCTCAAGGCCATAAAGGTTTGCTGTTCCTGTCACAACTGCCCTAGGGCGCCAACGCTCGTTTCTGGTTCCCTCAGTTTTCAGCGGGCAAATCATTGTAAAATTTGTGATTTTCCTCAACCTGTTCATGCCATATTCTTCTTCATTTCCTCTGTATTGTTACTCAGATGATAGCAGCCTTATAACCACGTACTCTACACACCGTGCATACTTCCATCGTCAGATTTAATCAAATAAGTGTCAAGGATTCAGTATTCGGCTTCAAACACCATTAAACAAATGCAAAACTTCTTGCAAACCTATACATACACTGCAAACTGGGATAGAGGGATCGTTTCATCATGCATGTAAGAAGGCCTGTCTATTTATTTATATATTCATTCATTTATTTATCTATCTATTTATTTATTTATTGCTCAGCACAAAACTCAAAATACACCATTAAGTATTGCCATTAAGGCCCCCTAAGCTACAAAAAAATAATAAAGACAAGGAGGGGGGAGCCTAATTGAATGAGGTGTATACATCATAAGTAAAGTGGGCCGAAAATCACAACGTGTCATGCACATTCAACAAGATGTACAAGTTAAAATACCAGTGTCACACGTGTGAAAGGTTATCGTTTACTTTCCAAAGATGATGATTTATTCCGTTCGGGTACTCAGGTTTCCTCCATGCATATAGTTGTCATCATATTTAAAACACCCATGAGAACAACGTTTAACGCGAATAAATCAATAAAATCAGTAAATCGGCAAATAAATCTTAAGTGGCGACTGTGCTGACGAAAACGACATAGGTTGTAACCAAGTTGTGACACCTTCCACCCGTACTAAAAGCGGATCCCAAAGGAATCGATCTCTACACTCGCAGTGTGTACATGATCTGGGTGTACGGTGAATGGGTGGGGTGTTGCGTCCGGTGTTATCATCAGCGTATGCCTTAGTAGGGCAGCACTATGTATATGGCTGTGTCTGCGCTGTCCTACTTCCAGAAGACACTCGATATCTCGATGCAGGCATTTGTCCTTTTAGTGTATTCTAAATTTCTATGTAGTACAGTATTGTTGGTATTTGGAGCCATACTTTGTAGGTGTGTTACTAACTTGCTGGAGTCATTTTGGCTGTTTATTTGGTGTTTATTGTCATGTATTACACAACTGAGCCAACGAGGGACTGGTATCACACAAATTGTACCCCAATGATATAGAACTGAATGCATTGCTGAAAACTGGCTAAGGCCTCTTCGAGTCAAGAACAAGGCAAAAATTAAGCATTTTGTTACAGGCTATATATATACTAATGCGCTATACTTTAATCTAAGCAAATCGTGTGGAAAGCAAGTGTATTAATAGTTATATTGAAGTCGTACCTCTAACTCTGTAGCAACCATCCAATAAGTACCCTATATATGTATCAAGTAAACATTTTTTATCATAGCCAAGGAAACTTTGGAAAATATTGGTTGACAGCCGGGTTGAAGAAGGAATATTAATGAAATCTACTTTTTCAGAATGAAAATACGTTTTATGCCATTAAATATAATAGGTGCATTGTACTCAAACCGTTATGTTTTTCAGTGAGCCTCGCTTTGCAAGTTCGGAGAGAGGCATGTCCGGACGCCTACGCCCAAAACAGACGAACAGCTTCTCCCTGCAACAAACCGCTTTATAAAACGACAACATGTATTTGGAAACAGGGAGGTGCATACATGCACGTGCAATATAAATGTAAAACCATAGGAGGGTTTGCAAACAACCAGGTTGACATTAGTGATAGATTATAATCGCAAACGTTAGCCACTTTGGCAGTAGTGAGTTACAGAGTAAATGTATGGGAAATAAATTTAAATCTATTCAGATTAGTGCAGCGAATTTCTTTCTCGCTGGTTTTACTTCCCACGCATGACGGACTTTTCTGTTAGTTTCTATTCATTTGCTTTCCCTATGACCTGCTACACACTGTTACCTCTGTAAAGCAAGCATTTATTGTGCATATTATGCACGCTCTAGTAATTATGTTCAATAAAAAATAATTATTATCTTATATAAATCTCAGAAATACTTATATCATCAAGTAAACATTTAAAAAAATAAAGTAATATTTTATGGGCCCAGGATTAAGGCTTCTTTCGAGCGTACGGAACACAATCAATGAAGATTCGATACAGTTAAGTATGGCGTTCGAGGAAAGAGTATGGCTGTTTGCATGTAATAATTCACTTTCATTTCAAAACAAGAGACTGCTATGAAGTGGATATAAAACTAGAGCATCAAACAACGTTGCTTCATCAAGCACGTCACTTACTATTTCGTCTGCCTTTCAGAGTTTGTCTGATGGACAGATTACCGGATTTCTGGAGTCGTCTTCGAGTCTAATGACTCAGCTGATTCAACCTTATCAAGGTATTCAACATACTAGTGTATACTCATATGCACATGTACACATTGCGTGAATAACAATGGATAATATAGGAAAAATAAGACATGCATGTGGAGAATAATTTAATGGATGATGTTTCACTATAAACCTGAGTAGATATTTCCCTTGAGGGCAAACCGTTGGTTAGTATTCTAACGCAGAGTAATGACCCAGAAGCCTCCCACCATTGCGGTCGCTGTGAGTTCAAGTCCAGAACATGTTGCCCTCCTCTCTTGCCGAACATGGGAAGGTCTGCCAGCAATTTGCTGAGGGTCGTGTGTTTCCTCTGGTCTCTGCCCGGTTTCCTCCCACCATAATGCTGACCGCCGTCGTATAAGTGCAGTATTCTTGAGTACGGCGTAAAACACCAATCAAATAAATAAATTTAAAAAAAAATGAGGCCAACCCTTTTAAATAAGATTTTATTCTGACAGAGAGCTGTTGGTTAAGGGTGTTCATTACAGACAAAACTATGAACCAGCGACAACAGTCTGTGATCTTGCTTGGTTCAGATATAGACCATAGTCTATATTATTATGGCTTGGTTCAGATCCCGATCCTAATAGCGGATGACTGACCGATATCTAGTCCACAGTGATCGCATTGTTGAGACCAACACAACGATCTTTGTTGGGAACAATAAAACAAAATTTGGTGGGACGAAGACAATCTTAGTTCAGACCAAGACAACAATCTTTAACCAATATTTTTTGAGACCAAGACAAGAAGATAGTTCGTCGACAACTACTCCATTGTCTTGGTTGATTAATTGAGATCTGGTCCACTTACATCTGTTGGGAGAGAGTGTGTGGTGGTGGTGATGGAGGGGGAGTCTGTGGCCACGAGGAATAGCGCGCTAGCGCAGCACAATGACCCAGTGGCGTCTCACTCATGGGGGTGCTGTGAGTACGCATAGTCCAGCTCATACTGGCTTCCTAAGTCTACATGAGAAGATCTCCAGGCAACTCCAGGTTTTGCCTGGGCTCTGTCAGGATTCCTCCCGACATAATGCTGGCCACCAACCGTCGCTTAGTTGAAATATTCCTGAGTAGGGCATAAAGCACCGATCAAATAAATAAATACATCTGTTGATTGATTCAGATCAGTACCATATTGTGGTTGGTTGAAACCTGGTACTTGATTACATCTCGATAATATCTGGTGATTAAAAGACATCAGACAACTGTTGAAAGATTAAGATCTGAACCATAACATCTGAAGATTGACTGACATCTGAACCATAACATCTGGAGATTGATTGATATCTGAACCATAACATCTGGAGATTGATTGATATCTGAAGCACAACATCTGGAGATTGACTGAGATGTGGGCCGTGACATCTGGAGGCTGATTGAGATGTGGGCCGTGACATCTGGAGGCTGATTGAGATCTGAACCATAGCATCTGGAGACTGGCTGATATCTGAACCATAACATCTGGAGACTGGCTGACATCTGAACCATAACATCTGGAGATTGACTGACATCTGAACCATAACATCTGGAGATTGACTGACATCTGAACCATAACATCTGGAGATTGACTGACATCTGAACCATAACATCTGGAGATTGGCTGAGATCTGGATCATAATATGTGATGTCTCGTTAAGATCTAGATCCTAATCTCTTGTGGTTGATTAAGATCTAGAACATAATATGAGGTTCGGATCACCGTTAAGTTGAGATGTGGACTGTAATATTTTAAATTCATGACTGAGAAAATGACCAAAAGAGAAAAGACCAAAGACTTAGTTTGCTTTGTAGTCGGTTGACTGATATCCAAACGCTAGACTCTGTTTGCTTAGTGATATTTAACCCCAGTGTATGTGATGTTTTGTGGAAATCTGATAACCCGTAGAGAGACACAAACTAATTTCTTAGGTTTTAATTAACAAATTTGTCATTTACAAAGAGACGATGTACAGCAGAACACTGTCAATAATCAAAACCAAAAACTTCTTACATGTACTTCCAAATTCAACAGAGCAGTTGATTTGTCGAGAATACCGTCTTCAGGCTAAGTGCTTCTTCCCTGTGAGACATTGTCACATTTTAAGTTAACTCTTGCTAACTTAATGCACAGACTCATTCAGGAATTATCCCACAAAGAGTTCAAAATATGCATTTACAAAATAAAGATCTAATTAAGCTTTCCGTCAATATCAACGTCTGAATATTTATAGTTTGTGTACAAAATCTAGATATATGTGTCAGTATCCGCTGTATTTATTTATTTAAGAATACTCAAGTGTTCAAGAATCTTTCACTCGCGACGCCTGTCAGCATTGTGGTGGGAGGTAACCGACCATTCGCAGGTTGCTGGCAGGCCTTCCCACGTCCGGACGAAGAGGAAGATAGTTTGAGCTGGACTTGAAGTCACAGCGACCGCATTGGTGAGGGGCACCTGGGTCATTACGCCACACCCGCCCGCTATCCCCCTCGGGTGTCGGATGTATGTGAGGTCATTAGACACAGGTAGGCCAACGGTATGTATAATAACTAGTTTTAATCAATAAATACGCTAGCCAGGACCCATTTTTATTTAAAAAAATAATAAAAAAAAATAATAAAAAAAACAGAAAAAACACGCACACAGTACTGTAATGTACACTGTATGAAATAGTAATGTATCCGCATTAAACGAAATCAATAATTTACCCTATGCGTTCTCTTCATAAAATTCCATTACTCGGGTACTCACATGGTCACATGTGGGCTGTGGTTTTGGATATGTAGACACAGCAGTAGCTTAATAAAACTACACAGGCAGTAATATATTAATATATTAACAATATTTTGAGCCTTGTCGAGGCTTAAGAAGCGAGGTTGGAGGGGGGAGGGTTATGGAACTGTGGCACAGTTCGTGGAGTTTCAGTATAATAAACTGACATAGCGAGGGTGGTATTCTCTGGGAGGTTAGGCCTACATGTGCTAATCTACAATTTCAAGTTAAACATGTTAAATTAGAGATAAAGAAACTCTCATTCGACCAAAGCTTTTTCGAATTTTCATCATAGTCTGCCTGCAGTATAACCTCTTCAAACAATACGTGTAAAGATGGGAATATTGTCCACATGAATGCATATCTGAGACCGTTCAGTTTGATATCAGTTGCTACTGGCATAACTAATGTAGCATATGTACATAGGCCTCATATATAGGCCTACTCTTAAATTTTATTTATTTATTCCAATCGAATTTGACGTCGTTCGCCTACTCAACATTTCCGTGGTCTGGAGATCCTGGTTCAAGATTTGATCTGGTCATACCGAAGACTTTAAAAATGGTACTTGTTGCTGCCTCGCCTGACGCTCAGAATTGAGAAGTTAGAGCAAGGAAACAGGACTGGCTCAGCCCGATGTCAGTGTAGTGTGACTATTTTGGGTGTCACGTCTGTTATCTTCGGCATGATGTTTCAGTGGCGGTGATACTTTGGTGGCATGGACTCTCTCTGCCACAAGAAGACACGCTGTATATGCACACACCAGTAGGACTCCTCATCGTCATATGACTGAAACATTGATTAGTACGATGTTAAACCCCAAGCACAAAGTCACTTGTAAACTCAATATTTCACGTCGAGTTCACCTACATGGGCCCTACAGGCCTATAGCCTTGAACAACCTTGCAGGTCAGCTGAGGCAGACAAGGTATTCATATATAAATTGTCATTATTATTATTATTGTTGTTTGAGTGTAAAGGATTCCGTATTAATGACCGCTGATGCATGCATCGTGCATCTTTAATTAACATTACTACTAACTTGCATGAGGCTCAGTCGGTAAGCGCGCTATAGCAGCACAATGGCCCGAAGCCTCCCACCAATGCGGTCGCTGTGAGTTCAAGACCAGCTCATGCTGGCTTCCTCTCCGGCCGTACGTGGGAAGGTCTGCCAGCAACCTGCGGATGATCGTATGTTTCCTCCGGGCTATGCCCGGTTTCCTCCTACTATAATGTTGGCCGGCTTCGTATAAGTGATATATTCTTGAGTACGGCATAAAACACCAATCAAATAAATAAATAAACCACTAACTTGCATGAACCTCCGGAACTATGCAGTCTTGGTCAGATTCCTTGTCTTTAATGATTAGAAATGTTGTAACATCGAAACTTACCAAGCAGAAGTAAAAGGGGCTAAATAGAAAAGGTTTAGAACGTTTCAAGCTGATGACTGATGTTGTACAAATTTAATAACCTCCACATACTGGTATTACAATCCTAAGCACACCATGAACATGAGCTTACAGTTATCTCCCCTGTACTGCATAATCGGAAAAATATGACGTCAACACTGGTCACGTGCTTGTCACTTGTGTACGCAGTTACGGAATAACAGCTGATCAACAAAGAGAAGAAATCGTTGACAAACAAGTGACTGTAGCTGACTTCGTCCAGTGGGAGATTGGGTGAGGAATTAATGTATATATTGAATGCACAATATCCCGCACTGTTCGTCATTCAGAAACAGGAGCATTGGTCCTGTTTTTTCTCGATTTATTTTGACATCCCTGTGAAGGAATCTCGCGCAGCACTACAACAACAACCTAAACTGTTTCGTGTGGCTGCACAAAGGGATGGGTAAACAGGGAGTTGTTGACTCATGGTCACGCTGAGCATGTGACAGTCAAGTGCGCAGCCGCGTAGGCGTCCCTCATGCTATGGGTCGGTTTGGGGAACCTTTCTGTTAAGCTACATGCACCTGTCCGCTCTGTCTTGACCCATTAAAGGGGACTACCTTTTAACGTTAAATTTAGTAACTCATTAGCTGATGATTGATAACTAAGTTGAGTCTCAGACGCCAGGTTTGAAATTCAGGAATCTGGGCCACAAAACCGTTCCAGAGTAATCTTAACTTCTTAGTTGTTTAGTTTTCCCTCTTGGCGTTGTCTGACATGTTTTGACTGTAAGATCTCACCTGCACATCTGGAATACATGAAGTCATGCCAGAGATTTGTTCTATTTTAAAGAGATTATATGAGAGAATGTCTTCATCTTGAGTTGTATATATCTCAGACTTGAATTTATCTCAGAGCAGAACTACAGAAATTTTACTTAAAATTGATTAAGCCAACAATTCTTCATATTTTGAATGAATGCTTATTGTTTAACGCACTACTCTAGAATATTTCACTTATACAAAGGCGGTGTCTCCTTGGTGCAGGACGGATTTCCACCATATCTTTTATCTGGTGCTGCCTCACCGAGACGACTTGCCGAAGACACCCAACAAGCCCCCTCACCCAGTCACATTATACTCACACCGGGCCGACCAGTCCACCCTCTATCCACTTATTACTGAGCGCCTAGCGAGGTCTTCATATTTTTGAACCATTGATTAAACAGGCCCATGGTGTCTAGTCATGCTAGTAGACCGTCTGGTAAAATCCATTAGTTACGTTTAAACATGGTTGAACGATGAACTGATCGAGGATCCTATGCACAGAATATTCGAAGTCCCATTGGTATCTTTGGAACTGTTACAGAGTTCATTGACATCAATTTGTTACATGCATATAAATACCATTCTACTCCAACATCTGTTGGCTTTCAGTATAAACTAAACTGAAAGTTCCTGAAACTACAGGCAACTTTACACATAATGATCATTTTTTTTAAAAGAGAACTTACCAGTATAGTTTGATGATTGCGATATTTTCATTCATTGCAAAGTGCACACGCCCTTCAGATTAATAAATAGGCTGATTGGAATTTGTGTGAGGTGTGATTTTTCTGCCTCCACTATTACTATTCTTAAAATGACATGGTGTTGAAATTATCATGTCTTAATGTCATTTCCGGTCTATATAAAAAAATTAGAGGCAGTGAACATGCAGTTATTTCATTGTTAAGATATTTTTTCCAATGACATCATTTTTACAAGTAGCAGGCTCAACCCTTTGACTCTGTATGTATGTATAATGATGTATCTGTAATGATGGAAGCCAGCAGTGAGTGACCTTTGGACTGCAGCTACCCCCCCCCCCACCCCCCCAGTTGGTATAAACCCTAAACATCTGCATAACCTGATTCAGTAGAACATCAGGACATGTACAGTATTATGAACCAAAGGTTATGCTGTCCCTTCTGATCTTTTCTGCTTCTCAAATAAATTGTGTTTGGGTTGGAGTGAAGTGAAAGCTAGCAAAATATGTGAACAAGTTTGTGCATCGGCGAGGGGGAATATCTGCAGCTTAAGTAAACATTTATCTTTCAAGTATTGGATTGCTAAGATTGATACTGATATTAGGCAGTCAAGGAAAATTTAACATATTTTAACATTTTTGGGCGATCATTTTTTTTTTTTTTTTTTTTTTTTGTCCTGTTTTTGCAAGGCTAAGCTGTATTTGACATGGTATGCTTTAGAACGTCAACCATGGCTATGCCATCTGAGATCATGACGACATCAGCTGAGGGTGAGGGTAACTACCCAAAGGTTGTGTCATCGGAGATCATGAAGACATCAGCTCAGAGCACCAGTAAGCCCCCAAAGGTTGTCTACCTAATCGACTCTGTGAAGAAAACAGCGTTCGTTATTGGCACGGCTTTGCTCGTGTTTGCTGCTGCGAGGAATTCTATCACATGGTAAGTCAAGTGTGGATCAAATTTGTTGTTTTGTGCAACTGTATAGGTATTTTAGATCTGTTTCATATACTTAATTATTCATGAACATTTGCAGTGTGAAATATCTTGGGTTTGTAAATAATTCTAACAGTCTTACAGGGACAGTTCTTTTTATCCCTCTGTTCTTTTCTCTTGATGATCACATTGCCAGTTGAGCGATCTTATTTAGCCATAATATTCTATATGTTAAGATGTATAGCTACCAGAATTTCAAGAAGTGTTTCAATATAGCAATTGTGGGGCCTCTGTGGCTCAGTTGGTTAGCACACTATCTCAGCACAATGACCCGAAGCCTCCCGCCAATGCGGTCGCTGTGAGTTCAAGACCAGCTCCGGTTGGCTTCTTCTCCGGCCATATGTGGGAAGGTCTGCCACAACCTGCAGATGGTCATAGGTTTCCCCTGGGGTCTGCCTGGTTTCCTCCCACCATAATGCTGGCTGCCATCATATAAGTGAAATATTCTTGAGTACGGCATAAAACACCAATCAAATAAATAAATAAAGTATAGCAATTGATTGTGTTTATTACCTGTGGTTAAAGGCATCTGCAGCGTTTCTGGGGAGCCTCTGGGGACTTCTGGCAGCGACAGTGGACGTTTGTTTACCAGTTGTTTGGGGAAGATGATGTCTTCATAGGAATATGGGGTAAATATTTATATTAAAACAATGGTTATACTATTGATACTTAATACTGTTTTTATCAGCTAAATGAATGGCCCCATATCCATAGTATGTTGTTTTGAATTTATACTTTAATATATAACATCAACAAAACTCACACAAAAACAGTCCTAGAACTGTAAAAAGAAAGGGTATTTATTTGTAAATAGTATTGACTGCATGTCAAAGTTTGTATGCTGAAAAGTCTGTTTGAAGGATTTGTTAGAAATCAGTAGCTGATTAATATAAATTGCACTAATGAGACAAGTGGATTGTGTGTTATTGTTTCAGGAACCCTTGGATTTACCACAGCAGTATTCTGGTTAGCTAACCTATTTTTCCTTATGATTGACATCACTGGTAAACCAGCAGCTCTCATCAAGTACAAAATACAGCAGGATAAAAATGTTCCTGTAAGTCCGCAGATTCTGTTTTATGATCGTCCTATTAATGTAAAGAGAGATGACTTATTATGTAAGGAGTAAACACCAGTTTAGGTAGTTATGTGCACATGTAGCCTTTCGGTGAAGTTATGCTTTTCTTTTGATTTCAATATAGTAGAAATTTGATGAAGTCTTTTTCTGTTCATGATCATTTTTTGTTTCTTTTTCTTTTCTTACTGGTGAATCTTACATGTAGACCGGGCATGTACTAAGTTCATATGCATTTTTACGTACTAGGATTTCAGTGGTTAAATATAGAGAAATTACAGAAGGTACATGTATGACCTGTCTGACGTGTCTTCCCTCATCCTTATGAGTAACCTTGTCTCTTAATAATCTGAGGGTTTTATCCATGCAATGATTTACCTGTCAGGTGCCATTACCCAAGCTGATGAAGGCAATACAGCAGGTCGTGTTCAACCAGATTGTCCTCGGCATTCCCTTCAGCTATGTGGCCTACCAGGTGATGCAGTGGAGAGGCTGTAGCCATAAGGCTGAGGATCTGCCCACTTTCCAGTGGGTGCTGCTGGAGATGTTTGTCTT
Organism: Acanthopleura granulata; assembly: GCA_016165875.1. Classification (NCBI taxonomy): domain Eukaryota; kingdom Metazoa; phylum Mollusca; class Polyplacophora; order Chitonida; family Chitonidae; genus Acanthopleura; species Acanthopleura granulata. The sequence goes on from JABBOT010000005.1 coordinate 5,738,682, forward strand.
CTCTCTGGTGGAGGAGATCTGCTTCTATTATACACACCGGTGGGTACAGTTATCGATGGTAGTGGCTATGCAGCCTTTCAGGTGATGCAGTGGAGAGGCTGTAACCATAAGTGTAATGATCTGCCCACCTTCCAGTGGGTGCTGCTGGAGATGTCTTCTCTCTGGTGGAGGAGATCTGCTTCTATTATACACACAGGTTGTGATTGATATATCAAAATATCACTTTTGATAATCTACCTGTAGATATTCTCTGATTACAACTTTGTTAATTAGAGGATCATTTAAACACCTGGTTTAGATTTGGGTCCATTATCCTTGTGTATATGTAGAGTCGAATAGATGAATCATAAACCATGCCTGCAAAATGCTTTTTTCCATGTGTTATATAGCCATAACCCCCCAAATTTGTTGTCATTGTAGACTGTTCCACCACCCCCGAGTGTACAAGTACATCCATAAACGTCACCATGAGTGGACTGCCCCGATTGGCATTGTCTCCATCTACGCCCACCCCATAGAGCACATCCTCAGTAACATCCTCCCCCCCACCCTGGGGCCTGTGCTGATGGGCTCCCACCTGGCCACCTCCTGGATGTGGTTTGGGGTGGCCCTCATCTCGACCACGGTGGCCCACTGCGGGTACCACTTCCCACTGATCCCCTCTCCAGAGGCACACGACTTTCACCATCTGAAGTGAGTAAACTACATATGAACTCCATGGGATTGTTTAACGTAACTTGAAGGCACAACGTATCCTTTTGAAAACAGAGAAACAATAAATCTAAGTATTGGAGCAAACATGCTTCACTTCACCTTTCTCGAGAGTTGCGGCATTGGTCAGGTGTCAGTTGAATGCTTAGGTAGGTAACATAGCCCTAAAAATGTGTGGATAGCCTTTCCTCATAAACCTTTTGGTATGTAAGGCAGTTTGAAAGTGAGGAGTTTGTAGCTCTGGACTTAAATACATGTAAGATTTAATCTTCTAATGCAGTGGATACTAGCTCTGTATAGTGTATGAGAATGAATTAACCTGACCAGAAAATGGAAGCAAATTCATCCATCTTCCCAGAAAACTGGCAAAAATTTCTTTAAAAGCTGGGCAAATACAAGTTAATTTAATGATGAATTTAAGACTTTAAATCAATGAATATTATTTACTTTTCGATGTGAAGATTAAACCATATACAGGTAAGAGCGAGGGAGGCTGACTGTGAAACCACGTGGTTCTGCAGCTAAGACGGCGAAGCATGTTGTTTTCTACATTCTTTAAGTCTCAGTTATCTTACTATTGAATGGGTAAAAGTGCATGTAGGCGGGATAGTACGTAGCTTTGTTCAAGGCTTGTAATCAACTTTTGAAAGCAACTAAAGCTTATGGAAAATATCTCTATATATACATACATATATATATATATATATATATATATATATATATATCGGTCAGCTTGCCTCTCTGTTCTCAGTCAGAGTATAGCGTTGAATTATCTGTGATTGTAGGTTTAATCAAAACTACGGAGTGCTGGGCATCTTGGACCGCCTTCATGGCACTGACGAGTCATTCCGTACTACCAAGGCCTACCAGAGACACATTTTGCTGCTGGGGTTGTCTCCCCTCACACAGCAAATCCCCGACGACCCCAAGGACAAGAAATCCAACATGTCCAAAGGCAAACTTGAGTGATGAATGCCTCCTCTCTCTCCTCCCACCAGTCGCCATATGTCTTGTGATATCACACTAGTACTATACAGTGAAAATTATTGGGCTTTCAATGTCACCAGTCACTTAGCCTTTAATAATGTTGTATGTGTCTGCACTGGAGCATAGTTCTTGGGGCATGAAGCAGCTTTTGTAAGGAAGGAAACAAAATGTGTTTTAAACATGTATATTTATGCACATACATGTATGTATGTACTGCTGACATGTATTAAGATATTGTTTTAATGGGGTGACAATGGAGGTTTAGCAAAATTCTCTAGAGTTTTAAATTTACTGTAAACACAGTATATGGCATGCTATACAGTATTTAATTGATGCACCTCCTTTTTGTTTTTTGTTTGTTTTTTTTTTTTAACTTTTTCCTGTTTGAAGTGCAATCAATTAGGCTACGAATTTTAACCCCAAACAGCTGCCTCATAGAGACAGATTTATTATGAAATTTACAGGCTATGTTGTGTCATTTACACGTAAATGTAACTGGATAGAATTTGAACCTTCGATGAATAGGCCAGCGAATTAAATGTAATTTGTTTTTCTGTGTACTCTAGTTTGGAGCTCATGATAAAGATCTGATTGCAGAGTAAGGATATTTGTCCGATGTCATTGACGGAACTCTTGTTCGTCATGTGATGTAGCTGTGGTTGTTTTTTTGTGAGAAATCCAAGATTAAGGTTGTTAAGAAGGAAATATCCACATTGGTGGAAGGTTGATGTGTTTTTTGTTAGGTTTGTGAAATTCACAGCCACAGCGTGTTTATCAATGCAAAAACATGTTTTATACATTATATATGTATTTTTGTTTACTACTGTAACATTCATGTGTGTACAAGACCAAATGATGATTTTCTTTTGTTTTTTTTTTTTTGATTTTTGTTTTTGTTTTTTTTTTATACAAATAGTAATGCATGGTGCATTATTCATTTAAACTTTAATCGTATAAAGCATCTTGCCGGGAGTAACGAATGTACCCATGTTGGTTTTGTGATCAGACTTTATATTATAAAGAAATACATGTTTTGAAACTTTTGCAGTGAACTGCATCGTTGTTGTCAGCACATTTAGTGTCGTTCTTTGTCAACAATCACTGTTATCAAGCAGCTAGGATCCGTGACATAATCGCCTTGAAAGTTTTATTCTGTAGTCGGTTTTTTAGCCGCCCGTATTGTCAGCGCTGTGTCACATGCATGGTAAATACATAAAACGTCTTAATATCAACGAAGTTAGGGTGTAGAAATACAGACCTGACTTTTTTACTGTCTACTAGGACTGCTGTACAAGTATCTGATTTTATTCTGTTTTGGTCTGTTCAATAGTTAACATAGCTTTCCTGATTTGACTTTTGACTGAATATGCTGAATAAAGTGTGAAAACAATCACTAGTTAAGTGATAAGTCAAACTGGTCTTTTACAAAAAAAAGTTCCATCTTATGTTGAAAATACCTTGACATTACGTCAAAATATAAACATTATTAACATAACATAGTGCTTCAGGCTACAATGTCATCTCAGCTTTTTGAGCCATTTCTGCAGTGTGCTGATGGCTGATCATGGTCCAGTACTGCCGTTTATATGTTACATGCTACGAGTAGCAGCTAGATGCACATCACCTGTACTCAACCCTGGTATGAAATTTGGATTTTAGACTTGATCGTCTGTGAATTATACCGTGAATAGAAAAAAATCGGAATAACTGAGTAAAGTATGGAAGACAGTTTTGTTTTTATTTACGAATCCTTTTAAACTTACACATGCCGATCTGTAAAAGTGTTCGTGCAGAAAGAATTGCCAACTGAAGTGCTCATCCTCTCCACACCATGTCGTTGGGCTAGCGATGGATTTATGTAGGCCTACAAGGAGTAGAGGTGTACTGTGGAGTGGAGTTCAAGGACTTATTCGACCTTATTGGTTGCTCTGTAAAGGGAAAAGAAAGGGGGGGAAAGGGGGGGGGGGATGCGCCTAGCAGTTTTTCCAACATTCTTCATCAGGGTCATTTTTACAAAACTTCATGAATCACTTTTTTGGTAACTTTTCTCGTAAAAGACGTCGTCAAGGTTATAGCGTCATAAGGCGGCGTGATTTACGAGAAAAGTTACGAGAAGCTGATTTACGAAGTTTTGTTAATGTGGACCCAGCAGACCTGTATTGATTCCGTGGTAACAGTTGCACAGTCAGGGAAGTCCCAAAAATTTCCACATCGCTACTGCAGTGTGTAGGTGCTATTTTGTGATGGGAACTGTGAGCATGTAGGTATACGAGAGTTAGTTCATAATATACTGTAGAAAGTATGGACGCGTACACATTGCACAAGTACAGTATGTATAATCATAATAGTTGTATGCAAATTATTTCTTAATGGGGAGTATATATATATATATGTGGAAAGTCCGCCAACCACCTGGGAATGGTCGTGGGTCTTGGCCCATCATGATAATGTCCGCCGTCGTATAAGTGAAATATGATGGCATTAGATTCCATTCAAATCGCAGTGGAAAGTGTGATCACGCGTGCACGTGTATGCTCTTCAGGTACACACGAGTGACTCGATGATATATAGACATTATTTCATGAGGAGTGTAGGAACACGTACATGTGTGTGGGCTCTGGTGATGTATAGACGTTATTTCGTGATGGGAGGCGCGGACGTATATGTCGGATCTGGTGGTATATGGATGTCATTTCGTGATGGAAGTATGAATATGTCTATACGCTCTTTAAACATGTGAGTGTTATTTCATGATGGGGTATCATGACGTTATTTCATGATGGGAAATGTGAATATGTCTATAGATTCTGTAAAGATATAGGGGTATCATGACATTTCACGATGGGAAGTGTGGATATACGTCTATAGGCTGTAAAGATACGAGCGTTATTTCATGATGGGATGTCTGGACGTGTATACAGGCTCAAAACGGTTTTGAGAATGGCCGCAAGGATTGTCATAAATACTCTTTGTCAAGATTCAGGCGATTAGGCCCGCCTTATGCCCCAGTTTAAAAACCATACAACAAACACCCATTCTCATGAATGAAACTTCGTTTATTGTGTATTTTATATGTCTTGTTCTAAGCCCCTATAACAAATAAAACATATTTGTATGCGAGTCTCTTGTTTACACCTTAAGTCCGGTATGTGCAACACCCTGAACACAGGACAACTTGTTTACACCTTAAACCCATTATGTTCAACATCCTGACGACTGGACAACGGTTTACACCTGAAGTCTGGTATGTACAACACCTTGAGGACAGGACAACCGGTTTACACCTGAAGTCCGGTGTGTAAAACACCCTGACGACATTTTCCCTAATATGTGTGTGTCGGCTGCCCTGCCTGCCGAATCCAGCGCAAACCACACTAAACGCTAGGCGCATGCGTAATGTTGTTCACAGTTACTGACTCGTCCTGTAAAGGCGAAACTGCTTTGGAAATTCCGTAGCTATGTGATTTTAATTAAAAAGTTCATGAAGTAAAGTTTTGCTGATTTCACGCATTAGATGAAAGTTCACGTAAGGCACCCACCATAAACAAGCATGTACACTGTACATGTACTTCCTATTAGCAAAACAGCAGCCACTGTTCAAAATATTTCGTGGGCAGTCATTTTTTTCAGGTGTGTGAACGTGTCCAACAATTACGCACACGTGAGACATGGTGTTAAATATACAGTCATAATGATATTTTGGAAGTATAAAAAAAGAGAACAATAACAACAAAAAACAGGTACATGATCAATACCCTTGTTCAGACGGTGCAGCAAGTCGCAGGTCTTGCGCCGTCAGCCTTGTCATATATTTATTTATTTGTTTATTTGTTTATATATTTATGCGGTTGGCGTTTTAACGCCATGCCTGCTGAAGACTTTTTCACTTATTTGATGGTGATTAATAATTTATGGGTTGGGGAAATCAGAGTGCCCGGGAAGTGATCCACTGACCTTTGGCATGTTACTGACGAACTTTCTCTGTAAGTAGAAGAAAATAAAACATTTAACTGCTGACGTTTAACTTATTAACGAGGAAAGTACGTGAAGCAAAGGTATTGAAAACGTTCGTTTAAAAAAAAACATGTCTCAGGGGTAGTAAAACGGTGTGGATATAAGCCTACGATAGGATGCAATAAATCCAAGACGTACACGATGTGTTAGTATTCAATTGATTACGTTTACGTGTGTCTACGTGTATGTCTTTGGTGAGAGGCAGACGTGTTCACGCCTTCTGGCGAATGCTTCATCCTCAGGTAATCTGAAATAGTTAGAAATTGTTTTTGGAAAAACAAGGATGCGCATGGGCGTGATTATAGACATGGCATACACGTACGATTTGATGCAAATAAATATCATATACAGCCGTTAATCATTTCTTGACAATCACACTATTTGCATTGAGCTGAACTGCGAGGTAAACTGTTTTTTGCATACTATCGTATGGACAGTAACTGTAAAATAAATTGTATAAACTTGTACATATAAAGTAAACATGAGGAGGACAAGTAATACACCCGGCGGTACACCAGCCGATGGGCAGTGACTCAGTGAGCACAGTTATAGAGTTGTGGCCATTCTCTCTGCTTTCTGTACAAAAGCTATAACGAGTTTCTAATTGTCCAGTAGAGCTCATTATGTCCTTCTCTGAGTGATTAACACCTGTAAAACGGTGTTTATTCTGTCCCACTCCTTCAGAATCTAGGCGACCTCTTGCATTAGGGTAACTATCGTTCAAGCAACCGCTTTGGCAACAATGCATCTTTGGGATTTATTACCAGGCAGATGATCGACGAAAGGTTTCTTGTACCGTAGTCTAAAAGTCCAAGCTTGTACACGACCAAAAATTCATTTGCACAACTTGATCACAGTGTCATTGTAGCCAACGTGAGAATGACATTGAGCTGATCACGAATACTTGATCAATACTTGATCAATGCAAAACGTAAAAACACCATGAAAAATCGATGCCTTACGCATAACAAGGTTAGCAGCCCAAGCCATCGGTCGTGATTTCACATAAAACAAAATTTGCTACAAAGATGATGAACTCATGTACAGTGTGTGCTCCCTGACCAAAGTACCAGTCCGATTACGTGTACGAGTGTGTAGTGATCCGCAGTGGCGGACGACCAATTCCTCTTTGCACGCTTGTCCTGACCCAAAAGTGGCGTTTATGTCCTGTTAGTCAGCGTTAAAAGATTTCTCAGGTATATAAACACTCGATCAGCTGCTCCTTTTGTGTCTTTCCCTGTGGTTTTTCCTTCTGTGATTGCGTCCATGCTGGTTTCTATGGTTACGATCCTTGTGCTTATAATTTCGATGCCCATAGTGGCGTTCCTCATGTCGGATGTGCACCCTGGGACAATACCCTGTTTTTATATCAAACAATTCCTCCTCACACTCCGGGGCCATGTATGTTCTGTCCTTTATACGCCTGTTGGGGAAGATGAAAACGTAAAATAAGGAACTGAGAATTCTTGGAAATAATACATACACAGACGTAGGTAGAACACAATGGGAAATGGGATCAGTTTCCATTTGGTATTTCGGTTCTAATCTCGAAAAAAAGTGTTTTCTTCTAAAGTTCTGAAAATGTACACGATGTAAGCATAGCATCTGGTTTTAAGAAGAAGAAACACCATATAATGCCATAGAGAGAGTGGGAGGGCATCACTGACATAACAGGCCTACAGACCACGTCTCTCTTATAGTCCAGAAATGTGATAGCAACAACCCTCATGCAAATTTTAACTAGCAGTATAAACAGAGGGTACAACTCAAAGAATAAGGCACAACAGCTTACTGAAACATAATTTGGATGTTATGAGTTTACAGTATGGAAACCAAGACAGGATCAGGTGTACTCCTACTCTCTGTAATTTATATAAGTAAAGCGTTAAATCCGGTTAATAGGGACCGTTTTAGCCTTACGTAAATTATCGTTATTATGAATGAGGAAGTGGCCAATTAGGAGAAGAAACCACAATCCAGCAAGGTTATCTCAAAGACAGACGAAGAGATAAACATGAATTTAAAAATGTCAGGGTTACATCAGGGTTTCTTCGTCGAGACTTTTGTGACCTCGCTTTATCTCCAAACAACTCTCGTTGTCTTCCAGGCAGTCACAGACACACTTCATGTCCGGCCTCGTTCGTGTGAAGGGAACAGGGCATTCTTGGTCACAGCTGACAAACGGAAGAAATATGCATTATTGTTACACCTGATGCAGAAATTGTTTGGTTGATGATATGTCAGGCTGCATTTGTTTTTAGTACTTGAAGTTTACCATCGTGGTATCAGCGAAATATTCTTGAGAATGGCGCAAAACACGAATCAAATAAAAAAATAAATAAATTTATGAAAGCCAATGGCCAGGGGGGACATGGGGAACTGGTGTATTTTGCCAAATTCGTCTACATGATAAACGAGCGTAAAGGGGATTCGAGCACTGTATACCTCAATGATGGAGTGTCTTTCAGTGAACACTTCTGACTTGGCATTACTTCGCACGACGTGGATATAGTAGGGACATACACGCAAGAGAAGGATATAAATTTACGTTGGTCAACAGAGCTCGCTATTTAATCTAAATGATGGCGAATGTGGACATTGGCAGAAATTAAGATCGTTTGTTAATTTATACATTTTTCAGCTGCAAATGAACACTCACAAAATTATTTTCCATACAAACCTACCCAGGTAATCCTTTGATTTCTTTGCACTCACACTCCGTATGGTTAATGAAGTCCAGGTTCTCTACCATCTGTATGTTACTTGGCTGAACTTGATCACGCGCTGTGAGTTCCACTACCTACACATCCAGAAATATTATGGCCTTTAATCGATGTATGAAACAAAGCTGGACCCAACTTTAATGTAGATGAAAGTGGACGAAGTAAGCAGTTTATAACAATACCATTTAAAATGGACTGACAAATACATATTATCCAGCAAATTTCTTTTCATCCCAAAACACACAGACCGTATGCTCTTAAAACTTGGGCTGACAAATACATGTTATCCAGCAAATTTCTTTTCATTCCAAAACGCATAGGCTCTGTGCTCTTAAAACTTGGGCTGACAAATACATATTATCCAGCAAATTTCTTTTCATCCCAAAACACACAGGCTACATGCTCTTCAGACGTGGGCTGACAGATACATATTATCCAGAAGACTTCCATTTATCCCAATTTGTTTTCCTTGTTTGTCGTTAAATATATTTAACACCATCCTAACTTAATTCACCTGCAGGGTATCAGTGAGTTTTAATTATACATAAGTTACTGCCACATTGGTAAATATCATTTCGAGAGTGAATTTAATTAACATTATTATCGTTAACGGCACTAGAGATTACACTTTCTGGATATAGCACAGGTTCTCTTGCTGGTTCGAAACCCGGAGTGATCTCAACCAATTTTTAGCACTGGAGCATCCAGAAGGTGTAATCTTTAATGACGATAATAGTGTAAGGAATTACTACGCAGCCGCTTCGTGAAGTCAAAGGTCCAATCGCACAAGAGATACCTACGAAAAATGACTTGGTGATGACTTCTAAGGTTTTCGGGCCGCACGTCGTCGAGGAGTTGGGACAGCAACCGCTCACATTACGACATCGATGTAGCACAGTACATTCTGGGAAATATAACTTATGTTTGGAGTCACCTTCCCCACGGACGGGTACAATTTCTGGCTGGGGGTGGTGGCAATATCCAAGGGGGCTGTTTTCCATTTCTTCAAAATGGGCGTACGCTCGATGGGAATCTGAAGACGAGGATAAACGGCAAGCGTGTCAAAGATTTCAGTTGTTACAAAACTTTGCACGCCATGTCAAAAACAATAGACTTCAGTATGAGGTTTAAACACACCCAGTCAAGTAAATAAATAAACGGCGGTTGAAAGTCGTCAGCAAACCTAAAACGATTCACATTTCCTTCAAGTTTCCTTGAAACATATATTTTCTTTTTAATCCTTTCATGATTTAGAACTATATGGTCAGATCATTCTCAGCCTGTTGGGGTGGACGAAGCGCGAAAGCTTAGATGGATTGCGCGATGTAGATTGGCAGTTCAGTAACCCGTTGGCAGGTTTTCGTGCCCTATATTCTGCACGGTACAGCACTATAGAGTATACAATAAATCAACCAGCATGGGCGACACCAGTATTTCTTGAGATGTTATTTTTAAGAGACTAGGTCTTGCTCAGGGATTCGAGTCAATTCTCTTAATCCTTAGAGCAGAACACAGAAAACATAGATGGTGGTGACGGTAAGCTAATACAGAGCTACTGTAGGCGGTGGTGACAATAGAATACACTCGCACACACCCAGACTTTCAAACCGACCCACAGGGATGACAGATGAGTGGAGATTGTCCGTCAGCTTATACAGACCGCACACGGTGGGCAATGACATGGGGAGTTTCGGTTACTCTAGCCTGGGAAAAACAAGAATTCCTTGCTGATGATATGAAATGCTACCATGGTGCTAAATCTGGCCGTGTGTTAAAACAAGATGGGGGTTTTGCTTGTGATCAGTAATAACTTCCTGTTCAACAATACCAGCAAACAAATTGGAAGAGACTTAAAGAGGTTGTGATGATAATTTTATCAACGAAACAAGTCTTTCGTAGTTTGACTTTGGGTATTGTTTTACAGCTTGATTTCTTGACCTATGATTGGGATACTTCGCTTATACTACTAAGAAAGAATAGAACACAGAGAAACATGTGGACAGGCATTTATTACGCAGACACGAAACAATTCAGACTGATCCGGCAGACGTAATTGATATACCAGACGTGACATCCAAATTTCCAAGTGGCAAAGGAAGACTGGCATTTGTACCCAGGCATCAGCTTCAGATATCCGTCGTAGCGTTACATGGACGTATCCACCTTGGCTACACTATGCACTGAGAATTGATGGTTACATGAACATGACATTATATGAGCGCATGGCTAAACCACACCAAGGTCAGATATGAAGACCTCTATCTTAGTCACTCTTTTATTTATCTATTTATTTATTTATTTATTATTTGGGGTTGCGGGCCGCCCTCATATATGTATGGCACTGCTCTTTGCCTACGGTGAGCAGGTATATGGGTTGAAGAAAGCGAGCCAAAACTGAATGCATCAACCGGTCGCCCTTCTTAATGTACCGTAAACAAGTCAAACAGCATCCAGATCAATTTATCCCCTGACCTCATTATTCAAGAGACGTCTGTAAAACTTTTCAAAATCGGCTTTGATTTTGATTTCAAAATTCCGCCAAACAAATCAAATGCGGGTTGAAATATTTAAGCGATATCGCCAAGGTTTCAGGGCTGTCTTCAGATAAAGATCAAAGTAACCCAGGATTCCGTCCGGAAACAAAACTTCGCTTCTCTTGGTGTGAAGGCAACTGTCACAAGCCGAGGAACTGTGCAAGCAAGCAATGAACTGCTTCTATGCACATGTAGGCAACAGGCAAAAGCGAGCATCTTGGTAGGCAGCTTATCCTTCGCCTGAATGCCTGGTGCCTCAAGAGAAAAACTTACAAGTGAGTAACGCGACAGGGGTTCGCATCATACGGTTAGGTCAGAGTACATATAATGGAGGAAGTGAACGAGACGTGTTTAGCTATTAACCCCCGAGGTATCACAGCACTGTCAGATGAGATCCAGCCTGGTGGATGAAACTTCCCAGACTCTGTTCCAATCTGAAACGCGTCATCCTCCCACACATAACCATGTTTACCTAGTGATATAGCGAGAGTCTGATTTTATCTTGTTTTATCTAATACACACAGTCTGCACAGTATTAGATTCACGACGGTGTCAATCACGCTCAGCCACGCCAACTTTACGGCTCTTTTACATATATATCTCGTTTTAGCTTTGAACATAAGCTTTTTCTAAGCACCTCTTCAAAGTGCAACAGAGAGAAATATCTGTCACTTATGTGACTAAGGAAACGGCTCAAATTTGTAATTTCCAAAACATTCGTTATGGGCGTCCAGGTTGAACAGAACAATCAGTTATCCGTGTGACACTCCTCAAGGGGACAAAGGACAAGAATGTGGTTTCAATTTCTAGCAATATTTAAGGCCACAACGCTTTAACGCAATGTTAAAGACAGTAAAATTCGATGGCTTAACATTGTTATCCCACAAGGACAGGTATGAATTGAAGAAACATGGCCATAGTTTACTGAATGTCATTCAATTCTATATCAACTATCTGGTTATGGTTAAAAGGATCACTAACGCGGAGTTGCTAGAAAAGGCGTTTTAGACTGATAAGCGTTCGACAATGGGCGCTGCTGTTACAATTGCCGTTTTAAAACATCATCATCACTTAGTGACAGAAACTGGTTGCACAATTTTTACCCATACCTAGTAGTGTTCTCGTTACATCCAACCGTAATGTACACGGGAATATCATTAGCATGGTGTAACGTATGTGGTAACACTTTTGCCTGTCTATGTATAAACGAACGAGATGCATTTCAGACTAAATCTCTGTGTCATCAGAGAGTTATATGTTGCCTTATACACTCACACGACTCATTCATACATGCATACCATTTGTTGTCTTTGGTCACAGTCGCCAACATGTATCATGAGCAAGACCAACTCATCAAGTATTAAATGCCTCGAATTGAACACATAAATTAACACTTATATATATATATATATATATATATATATATATATATATATATATATATATCAACGTCATCACTTACTGTATTGTCTTATAGTGTAAGTTCTGTGTTAATACTAGGGAAGGTATATATATATATATATATATATATATAACACAGAACTTACACTATAATAACACTATAAGACAATACAGTAAGTGATGACGTTGATGTAAACAACCTGTGATGTGCTCTTCTTGACAGACTGTTCCTATACTTGGATATAAACAGCTATAGATATTTGATGACTGTTACTCTACTGGGATATCAACATTTATATACATTTGATGACTGATACCCTACTGTGACATCAGCATTCATGCATTTGATAACTGATACCTGATATCAACAATATTTGATGACTGTTATCCAGTTGGAATGTCAACAATATTTGATGACTGTTTTTCTATTGATAACTATGTTAATTTTCAGAAAATATCCCCTAAAAGACACCGGTCGAAATAGGGGTGTGGTGGTTGGGGGGACCAAACGGAGTCAGGTAGACAACCACCTCCAGTGGCCAAATACATGTCAAACATTTGGCTCAAACCCGTTACGAAACCAAACATAGCTGCGTGTGGATTCTAACAGGCGCATCACTGGCCAGGGGCTGCTGATGCTTCGAAATGCCAACCAAGGTCACCTTCCGAAACATGTATACAATTTGAAGAATATTACATGTAGTTATATCGGATATCGCAGTGCTCAATATAGAAAGGTGTAAATGCCAAACCAGACAATAACAGCCGACTGTTTTAGACAACCACTAACCTTGCTGTAACAGCTGGAAACAAAAATACAAATAAAGGTGGTCGATTAGGGTAAAGCTAATGCCATGAACAGTGGACATTACGCCTATGGAATTTAAAGGATGTAAACGCGAAGCTATACTCGTAGCGGAAACCAGGGTTTGGCAGGGTGCTGTTGGGGAAATATATCTAGGCCGATTTCCGTAAAGTATTCAAAATTTGTTTTTGATAATTACGGAATAGACACATGTATGTAAACTAAAGCGTGTTGAGTTACCTTCCATGACCGAAGTCCCCGGATCCTGCAAGGCGTAGTCTCCGTAGTCGTAGTAGGCTTCCTCTGAGTAATCCTGACTCATGGAGATTTCACGTAAATGAACATGGCCAGAGATTCGCTTTAATGTTTTGGCCATCAAAAGCTCGTCTATTTCTTTGTCAGATATACTTTTCCGGTCAAAAAATATCCTTAACAAGTCATAGTAACTTTTAGTTTCTGATAACTGTCTTCTGAAGTCTTTGAGGCTGACCGATCGTAAGCGGACCTCGTCGAGCTGAAACAGAGAGAAGAACATTTAGACACCAAGGCTCTGCATATTTAGCACTACAAATAATAGCGTCTCTAGCCTAAGGTACACTATACATCGGGTACATACAACTTAACGGTATAAAGTTAGTTAAGCACACGGTCAAACGATATAAATTTAGCACTTATATTGCACACTTCCTAACTCAATAAAGATAACACTATTGTCGTTACACACCTATATGGTGTAGGTGAGTGGGGAAGTTAGTCAGTAACATGCCAAATGGCACCACGAGATTCTCCACCCATAAAACTAACGGCCATGGTATAAGTGGAAAACAGTTAAGTACATGTACACAATGGAAGGTTATAAAATTACCACTTTAAGCTTAAACCTAACGGTGCCAGTGAACATGTCTCATATGCTGCCTATAACGGTATAAAACATATTCCAACTACGGTTTCGGACTTTCGTTCGCCTGAAGGATATCGTTAACATCATATGTACACAGCCTAAAAGTATAAAGTTATTATTATAAGTACACATCATAAAGGTTATAAAATTAACATCATTTGTACAAAAGCTAATGGTGTAAAGTTGACAGTATACGTTTTTGGCCTAACGATATAAAGCTTACACTTTCAGCACATAAACTAACTGTGTAAAGCCATCACTACCACATGGATTGATAGTATAAATTTAACAACATATATACACAGACATGCAGTTTCCTCCCACCATAAGGCTGGCCTCTGTCGTATAAGCGAAATAGGCCTATTCTTGAGTGCGAAGTACATAACTAAATAAATAACAGGGGATAGAATTATGAAGAATGAGTGCTACTTTCTAAAGGATGAGGTTTACAGATTGTGGACTGGGATTATTTAGGCCTTGTTGGGAATCCCATCACACGCCAATTACTTCTTGGTGGAACAACAATGTCTTGTTTGATTGAGAAAAAAAAAAACAATAACAATAACGTCGTATTCTAAAATGTAGTGCTCATGCATTTTGCTCGTCACAAGCTCTCGGTACTAGAATGTAAAAACATTCCGTTGAAGAGTTGAGCGTGGTGACCTGAACGTAACCATGCAGACAAGGGTCTCATTTCAGACATATTGAGGCTTGGCAAGCACGCGGAGAAATTATGTAGTATGTCCTATATATGTGTTACCTAACTTTATGGTCATTTAGAGTTTATAATTCATTCTGTAACACATTCTCACTGGCTGTGCATACTTTATTTATTTTTATCCATAGTCTATCCTGGAAAGCGTAAAGACAAAGTTTTTAAGTTAATGTCCGTCATTTCCGCGTTAAAAAATGTGCGGACATTTGCAGAGTGGGTGTGTATCGTGCGTCACAGAAGCGCACGCGCGCTGCGTGGAGTCCGCTGGTTTGTTTCCCGCCGCCGCATGTAGCCCGGATGTAAAGTTGTCTATGATGATAACTATCTGTCTAACTCGGCGGAAAATTAGTCTACGTGATTTTTACCATGTTATAAGCATATGGCAAAACCATCTTAAGGAGTGAGGAAAGAGCTGCTTCAGGGTTTTTAAAAATATGTTTTTGTTCGTCGACCCTTGCACATATGTTACTACAATCCTACATTATCACAGATCTGCTCAATCCGCAAACGCAGTAAAGCAGACGTTTGTGTATTTTACCCCTTGTGAGAGTTTTGGGGTCATTCAACGACAGTGTCGCTCACAAGCATAACGGCATCTTACGCTAGTTGAGCCTCGCAACCCCTACGTCCTAACTTAGACGTAATGACTGAAGCTAGTGGATATTGGTGTGCAAATTTACCATCTTGAAACAATTTGTAGCTAACAATTTTACAACCCCATATGTTCCAGAACCACACACGTGCACATTTTCTCAGCTGATTTGGGTCAAGCGTTTGATTCTTTCATGTGTTGAATTGAACTAAGCATATATGATTGCGTAGTACCCAATGGGATTGAGAACAAATTCTAAGCAACTTATTAGTCCCTCTCTCTAAATAAATACAATTTGACGGTTTTACTGCAGATGTGAGATTACGACGACGGACAATTTAGTAACAAAAAGCGACAAAAGAAATAAATAAATGTTATTCAGTGTTCAGGTGTAATTTACTGCTGGAATTTAAATCTTATCAAACGCACTAGTAATGACTGACCATTAAAACTAAATACAGTTTCTGGATTATAAACATTTTCCACCTTCAGCATTCGGCTGTCTTCAATGCCATGCTAGGAGTTAGTGTAAACGATGTCTTTTGTCCGTTATCCACATCCAGGTTTCCTCAAGATTAACATCGCACATCTTTCGTTATCCAGGTGTTTATATGATCGTCGAGACCAGGCGATGTACGAGTGTGGCCATTTGTGAAAGCAATAAATTATACCTAGTGAATGTAAGTCAGTGTCAAAACTCAAATTCGAAAAGACCAAATTCATTTTTGTTTTTAAAGTATCATCACACCCACTACATGAATACAGACAGTATATTTCAAGCGAAGAAGCAGTCTGCAGGTATTTACTACGTTGGAAGGATACAAACTAAATGTAACTATCTTTGCGCGATTGAAATTCAATATTGAATATACCCTGTTGTAAAGACATGAGATACAGGCGGTATACCCTGTCGTAAAGCAATGAGACACAGGCGGTATAATCCCTTGTCATATAGCAATGAGATACAGGCGGTATATACCCTGTCGTAAAGCAATGAGACACAGTTATCACAGTGACGTGCATGTACATCACTTCAGTTCTGACTGGTAATACACACATAGCGATGATGTCAAAACCGCTATGTTTACACACCAAGTAGCCTGATCTGAGATGGTAAGAAAATCTGAGCAATGCCAGCTCCTTCACGTCGTCATGTATAACGATAGAGCCTATAACCACACAATAACCTTCGAATGTCGGCAAGACATATCGTTTTTTATTACTTTTTTTGCGTTTCCTTTTCTTTTTTATGTTTTGAACACAATGTCTGAAGCACACGAGGAACCTTAGGCCAGCCACAGAACAAACCACCCGCTGCGCAAAGATCTTTGATTCTGGCGCACACCGATAAGATCAAGGTAGCTGTGGTATCGGTCTACATCCTGCACCAAACCCAGTGCGTTGAGAGTGGCAGAGAGTCCACAGTGTGGTTTACTTTTTCAGTTCACTATTCCAGCCTACCTTCTGAAGGGGAAATGGATTTACAACAAAGCTTATGACAACTGGGGATTACTCACGTATTAGTATGACATAACTATGTCACTGGAGGTAGACATAAATTATCCGCCTTGTGAAGAAAATATTTTAATATTGAATTTCACATATATTGAGTTGCAAACGAAACGATACCAAGAGCGTGCGGATGGTATGAATGATTGTATCATATACCGATGGTGAGAATGCTTGAACTACACACGGTGGTATGATTGCTTGCATTACATGCGGATGGTGTGAATACTTGTACTACAGGCGGATGCAAAAATGTTTGACTTACGCGCAGATGTAGGAAGGCTTTTGTTGCACGCGGATAGTACGAATGCTTGCATTATACGCAGATGATATGAATGCTTGTATTACATGCGGATGGCATGGCTGCTTGTAGCACATGTGGGTGGAATAAATGCTTGTATCACGTGCTAGTGGAATGAATGCTTTTATCACTTGGGCATGGTACATAGTACATATGAATGCTTGTAATGTATGCAGATGGTCGGAGTGTTTATATTACACGTGGATAGTGCCTGTATGAAGGCTCGTATTACACGCGACTAATATGAATGCATGTATTACATACAGATGGTACATCTACGAATGCTTGTTTGTGAATGGTGTGAATGCCTGCATCGCATGCGATTGGCATGGATGCTTGAATCACATGCGAGTGGTATAAGTGCTTGAATTACCTACGGGTGGTATGGGTGCTAGTATTACATGCGAATGGCGTGAATGCTTATATTACATGGAGATGGTGCGAATGCTTATATTACATGCGAATGGTGTAAATACTTGTACAACATGCGGATGGTATAGATGCTTGTATTACATGCCGGTGGTATAGATACTTCTTTTATATGCAAGTGGTATGGATTCTTGTATTACACATGCATGATATGAAAACATTGTTACATACGGATCGCAGGAAAGCTTTATCACTACATGTGGATGATATGACAGATTTTTTACATGTGACTGGTATGAACGCTTGTATAAGTTTACATTAGAGGTTGGTATAATATTACGTGACTGCCTGTTTTACATGCAGATGCTAAAATAAAAATAGCGATCTACATCTACTATACCTACATTTTTGCTTCCAAAACAAAGTTTAACTTATTACCATTTATACGAAGACTCCGTTTGCGACAAACAGCAAGACGAAATAATTGAGTTGCTTGTTCCTTTAACCAAAAATCAAATAAATAAAAATCAATACTTATATGGCAAACCCTTGTTCTTTATTTCTTTTCATGAACATGTTAATATATTTCGCAATATATTTTCTCCTTCTATTGTAACAGTAGCACGTCATCGCATGAATGTCACCCAAGGCTGGGGTATCTATGAGGACGTCACAAAGGTATAATAAGGTGAAGGTGTCCTTCATCACGGCAAAGATCTCGCGATTTAACGAGATAAATTACCAAGCACCTCTAGCTGAGTACACGCAAACCCTAGTCTCTGGTCTAACTTTACGTCATGTATGCTAACACCCACGCGTATATACGCAGACTTCAGCACAACAGCTGCCAATCATCGAGGTGAAAGGATAACGCACTCGCACTTTGGTTGGGGGATATTTAGATTCTAACAGGAGATAACGCCATTCCCATTTTAAAATCATTTTCTGTTTGGGTGAATTTTGCAAACTGTGCAAACCGATAGAACATATTCGAGGCGAGGTCATTATATACATTAAAGTACACGTTAGGTGGATTTCAATGTTATAATTCGAACATCAAAGTAACTGGCTGCACCCCTATGAGGGCAACCACTGCGCAAACACGAGCCACCAAAGCAAAGACCAAAGGAATATGTAGGCCTGGCCCTTCTGCACTCGGACAGTTCACATCAACATTTTATTTCGAATTAGCTATAAATCGTGTCAGAGAGAAAGAAGACATCTGAAATGCGCATTTGTATTGCACATTTGGAAAGTGTGGTAAGTCTGGCATCATGAAGAAGGATGTAAACAAATAAACGAGTAACCGATGAGTTAAATAACAAGTAATATTCATACCATGGACGCGTCAATGTTGATGTTAGGACCCCACATTTTAAAGGGAAAGACCACGCAAAAATGAAATTATGGTAAGTAAAAAGACCATTAAAGTACCTTGACTGATTGTTTAAGATGTCGTCACCAAATTAATTGGTGTCAAATGTTTTTGATTGTATGAAGGGTTTTATGGACCATAATGATATTCATTTTCGTGAAGTCTTTAGCTATAACAAGGCCTTCAAAGGTTCTAATCCCATTTCAATGACTAGCTATCAATAAATTACATGTACGTAACAAATACACATAGGGCATGTAAGACAAAACATTGGTTTATTAAGCAGAGTATCTGTATGACTTGGTATATGGCAATAAATGTTTTGAATAGAGGAAACCGTCATATCTCAGAAAAAGCCAAGAGACTTTGCTAAGCACCTGGCAAACGTAGAGCACTACACATATATGTAATTACTAGCCCCACCCCCATCCCGAACTCCCCCAACCCACTCCCCTCCTCAAAACTCCCACCTATGTCGCCTTTGCCAAAAGAGTATATGAGCAGCCCAAGTGCAATCTGTAAAAACTGAAATCGGCACGCGTGTAGCTTAAGATTGCTTCGCACACTCACATCATACTTTGACGCAACAAGAATCTCTGAGCTATTTTAGGGCTGACTTGAGATATTATTGGCCTGCGCATCTAACTTCTAACTTCAAACGTGCAGATACCATTCTTACTTTATATAATCTGGCTCCAAGTTTGGCGCCCTTTCAAGTTTGATCAGTTCCACGATGCATTAAGTCTGCAGAAGTGCACAACACCGTGCTGTTAATTATAATGACTCCGGTACATCGATGATCAAATAATAATTAAACCGTTCTCTGTGTTTTACTGTCGACCACATGACGACTTGTGGATAGATTTATTACGAACAGAGAAGCCACATATGACATTTTTGTCCACTTCTGTATACAACACTATAAGGATGCATTTAGATCTATTTGACTACATGTAAATACACAGCATGTAAATATAGCACAACGCAAACAATTTATGCTTTGCCGTAAAACTCCGCATTTGTCACACAACTCCGTATGGGTGTCATATAGCTCCGTATGAGAGCCATACAACATCAGACAAGTGTGTGCCATAGAACTTCTCATGGGTGTCATACAACACCGGACGAGTGTTTGCCATAGAACTCCGTATGAGTGTCATACAACACCGGATGAGTGTTTGCCATAGAATTTCGTAAGAGTGTCATACAACACCAGATGAGTGTCATACAACTTCGTTGGAGTGTCATACAACACCAAATGTGTGTTTGCCATAAAACTCCATAGGAGTATCATACAACACCGGACAAGTGTTTGTTATACAATTCCGTATGAATATCATACACCACCCTAAGTGTGATGCCATACTATGCAGAAGGCTTTGTTATTTACCCCTCCATTAGAAACCTGTGAAATCTGGATTAGTACAAAACGGTGAAACCCCTAATAAACAAACAATAGTGAGCATTTTTTTTACTGCCCACTGAGTGTTTGGTAGCAGACAACATGATTGTATGCACTTGTCTCCGAGTTTGAAACCTTCTCCAAGCCCAAAGGAACGGTAATAAAGCTCACTTCAACATATTATGCATAAGTAAATAGGCTATTTGGCAATGAGGGAAAACTGTGTCATTGAAATAACTGCTCTACATTTGTGGTAACAGCTTTCTTGGCAAAACTCGCCTGGCG
The DNA here is from genome assembly GCA_016165875.1 of Acanthopleura granulata. NCBI lineage: Eukaryota > Metazoa > Mollusca > Polyplacophora > Chitonida > Chitonidae > Acanthopleura > Acanthopleura granulata. Next base: position 5,759,306 of record JABBOT010000005.1, read on the forward strand.
CTAAGTGCCTTGGATTTATTCCTGTTGAAAACCACGTACTACAAATCTTTTGTGTGGAAGAAACATGTAGGTCTTTGTGACCTAACATCATTAATCATTGGTGACAATATGTGCTAAACAGCCCAGGAAAAAGTGAAAATGTCCCAAGAGAACTAATATTCCTGACAATAATTTCGATTTAATCAATCTATTTCGGGGGAAAAGCCTAATAATTACATTTGTTCAGCAAGGCGTGTTCAGCAAGGCGGGCATTGCGATTGTCAGGATGAAATACTGTTTTAGAATGACGTGCAATGCAGCGATTTCTGATTGCTGCAGCACAATATAGGAAGATAAAGTCGTTTTCTAAATAGCAACAGTATTGCCAAATGCTCTACTATGAAGGTTTTCTGATCACCTGGGAGGTCAGTTGGCAGAAAGATTTATAGAACTGACTCTGGCGATAGACTTCCTGACGCTGAAGTTTCTGGTTCGAATCCGAAGTGGCGATTTCAGTATTAGAATCTCAACTAAATGGCGTTACTTTATTATTTTCTTTTTCGATTTCACCAATTTATATTCGAACCTTTGTCTCCAAATATACATACCTATACAGATTTCATACAGACTGTTGGGAAAAGTGACAATTAACTTGGCGTTTGACTGCACTTACCTGATGATTGTCCGAGTTGAGTAACTGTGCCGCGTACCGATCGTTAACGTCCGTCAGCAATGTAGTTGCTATGATAGCAGCACACGATGCAAACAACAACAACATGAGCAACTGTCCGATGTGGCGAACCATTTTCAATTTGAGAACGTTACTGAACACTTTACACTGCTTTGCGGTGACGGGCGTCTTTGTTTCACCAGTCTCCTGTAGTCGACGGCACCTATGACAGAGATTCCAGGAGATCCTGAGGAGTAAAGACACAAGACATGAGCTCGGAAGATTCGCACACATGTGCACGTAAGACTATATCACATGTTATTCTCAAACGTTCTCTTAAAAGAAAAAACATAGAAAACTTACACCTTCCATGTTTCACGTATTTCTCCAGTGCCTTCGAGCTAGTAATGAGTACACAGGTTGTCGAATATCTAGTTGAGTACTGACAGTCAAGATTGAGCGATGTATTCTGCAGATGGAGGTCGGTATACACTTGCCATAGGCTGAACAGAAAAACCGTTACACAAACACAATCACCATCGTCTGCACATCGGAGTCAAGGCGATTAGACTCTCGCCGCGGTCAATGATTGTTTTAAAGAGGAATCGTTGTTTCCAATGACGCTAAGAGAAAGTGTTTTAACCCATGGCTACTGGTGGGCACACTTTTGCTCTCCGTCCGGGTCATGTGCCAAACACGATTAAGTTGATGGTCCTTCTGTGAAAAGCGCTCAGTGACAGACCACCCAAACTATAGCGACAACCATTTAACTGCAAGAGCAAAGTTTATGTCAACATAGCCAGGCTTGGGAGTACTGTTTCTCCAGATTTCCGTAATGGCTGCTTCTTAGTCCCGTTAGATGCACGTGCTGACTGACCACAGCTTTGCGGATGTTGGTCATCAGCCTTCGGACCACCAGGGACTAAACATGCACACCGTGAACATCTAATACTTGTAGACATATCGAGTGAAAGAGGGATTTCCGCCCAGTCAAACATTGTACGATTACCGGTACATGGAGCAAAGGCATAACAGTCATAAATAACATTTTTGCAGCTTTTTAGCGCGAGTCTTGGGGCTTTTTTGAGATTAACCTACCAGACATACACATAGTATTGCTATATATACCCAGAAAAAGCCGTAGCCAAGTGCTGGGCGGAATTGGCCCATGCTCAGACAGCTCACAACTTACTGTTTACGCTCTCGTTTTATTTCCCCAAGAAAAACATAAATTCAACCTAAACAGATTGTGTCGGCTTTAAAACAATTTAGCAGTCATAAATACTGCCGGCAATTATGGCTTTACGTTTGAAATCGTCCAGGTAGCAAAGGCTTCCTTTCTTTGAAACGATAATTACGTAACCAGAAGCATGACCATTAACATCAAAGGTAAAGGTGATTAACTTCCACAAACAACGTACCATCTCCCTTTGTCACAAGCTGAGCCGACATATGTCTGCAACGCGGAATATATCAACTACATGTGGCAATAAAGAGAGTATCGTAAATCATCAGTCTTTCGTCGCGGCGTTTCAGTCGTTTGCATCGATGTAAAGCATTTAAAACTACCCTATAACAACGGCCCAATAACTCTGGTGAGAATTGGTGAATCACTTAGGGTAAGTTGTTTTTAATATGTTAACACCGAGTCTTGTTCACACGCCGAATGTATCCTGTCATTAGTTAGCAGTTCAGTTAGCTTCCAGAGACGGACAAAAACAGGTGAATTCTCAGGATCTTCATGGAGCTCGGCATCTGCCTAACATCATCAGCAATGCAACTGTTAAGAACCTACAAGTATTGTCCCTCCTGACTAAATGCCGACGACGTGAGGAATCTTTGATGTGATGCCATCGAGGGAGCCTTGCTTCTGCTGGAGCCCTAATAACCCCTGGCTGATGTTGCAATGTTTGACTTTCGAGTTCACGACAGTTTTTGGAACGTCCTTGGCGTCGATTTTCCAGCATTTTGCCAGCTATTCCGTGTTTGAATACGACAACAGATGCTCCATGTAACAACGTATGTAGATACGCACTCTAAAACTCTGGAAACTTGGTAAAAGACGGGACTGTCCTTTGATGATCAAATGTAGGCCCCGTATGTAAACCACCAACATTATATAAGCCCATTTCTATGTAAACTCATCACTATGAAAGTGTAAATCATCATAATGTAAAAAGTATAAATTCATCATTATGTAAGGAGTGTAAATCACCATTATGTAAATGTAACTCATGCATCATTACGTAAGGGTAGGTCTTTGTCATGTAAATCAGACAACACTTTGCGATTTTTAAGCAGGTAACAAATTGACTTCTGGTAGGCATTGTTGTTATAAATAAAAAGATTCATTTTATAAACTTAATGGTCAGTTTTAATTAACAATCCCATAGCAAAACAGCAGGATCAGAACAATTCATATAGAGTTTCACTCTTTTATCCGGAAAGGGGACGCTAAATTATTAAGCACAGGACCAGCATTTCTCTCCGCATACCTTTGTCCTTAGTGAGTATTTAGAGGTGAGTGGTACTGGTAGTTTGTGTGTCCTGGTTGGCTCTGAAATACCACGAGGAACTTGCACGTCGCTACATACAACAGTCTCACGTAAGCCAGTCGGATTTAACAGGCTTATACGGCGCACATGGCCTCCACTTTCATAACTACTCGCCAAGTGATTGATGTGACTGGCGCATGTCAGCCCCTGAATGATGCAATGCCGGGACTACTTGTGTGTGCAAGTTCATTCAGCTCTACTCACAGTTGTATGAGCATATTAAATCACGTGACTTTTCTGCCTGATGCAATAACCTGTTTTATGAACATATGTTTATGTATGCTGAAGTCGGTCTTTTCAGTAAATCGAACAGCAAACATTATCTGAATGCGCTTTATCTGACGCAATGTTAACGCGGTTACACATTCCTTTCTGAAGGATTCGCCCGAACATTTCACCTTACAATGATTTAGATATGGAACGAACCACAATTTGGCTACAAGTATTTCATACTGCTCTGATTTTGTAGATCTGAAATTCAGACACAGAAAAGTAAAGATTTCAAAAGAAGAAGTTTGAGTTCTTGAAAACCCTTGTAAACTACCACTCGTAATTTCTCTAACCACGCATATAACAGTTCAACATCGTTCACAGATCACTAAGCAGTGAGTGTACAAAAAAGATCTTTTCTTCTTCTTCTTTATTATCAAATTGTCTTCTGTGAGACAAAAAAGGAAAGAAATACACCAATGCAGACTTTTGACCCTAACACAATCACGTGTTACTACGGAAACCACTAAAATATAGTAAATAACACATAGCTTCCTTTAGAAAGTGTTAAAAAGCAATTTTTAATTAATCCTAGTGAACAAAATAATCAGAACTTTTCTTTATAAGTAACTACATCGCGGAGATGAGGGAACAGTTGAGAAATATCTGGGCAAAAAAAACTATTCCCGAATATGGCCATAAACAACAAACAAATAAATAAATATATAAATAAATAAATAAATACATAAATAAATAAATAATTCCCCAGAGAGTGGAATAAGTTGTAATCCAAGAGTACTTTTCTCTATTAATCGTACGGCACATCCCCCACCCCATAAACTTATTTTCACTCAAAGCTGAATTCAGTATATTTATTCAGTGTTTGGTTACACATGTAATTATTATCTTTAAGACATTCAGATTAACTGGTATGAACATGACGTCATTAAGTGCGCCTTCTTTTTGAGTCTTGACCACAACCACATAAAGTTCAAAGTTTCATTTAGCCTTGTTCCCAGTCTTACCTGAAGCAATCTTCCAGTCTAGCGGCTCCTTTATCAGTATGGTATATTATAGTAAAGTGCAGGAATATAACCTACTCACAACAAACTGTATCCCAAAGTACGGCTATCCCTTTTTAGATGCGCAAAACCGATATGAGAAAATTAAGGCAGGTGAGTTTGGATTGAAATATTCAGTTTATATGCCATTTATAAAATTCCCTAATTCAGTCAAGAGGAAAAAATGGGCGTATCGTAAAACCACAAGTACCAGTGCGTAAGAGAGGCAGGTCCGCTATGTCGTAACTACACGATCCATTAATAAAATTACACTGACAAAAAAGAGTTCATCGTGATTTGTATCCTATTAGGCAGATTGAGATGTCTCTCCTTCCCACACAACCTCCCCTTCCCCACCTAAGCATCGCTTCCCCACATCGTGCTAATCTGCAGATGTCTCAAATTCCTGTGAACATAACTGTAATAACGGCAAATGAGGACCACATTGGCGAGGTCACGCAGTTCGCGGCGTGAACACAAGCACATATGTGTAATGTTTACATGAGAAATAGGGCACTGGGTTATACTGTCTGCGACGTAACAGGCTGCCGAGCTGGCTCTGCCGTCTCGCTAGTCATATGATCATTATTCATCTTCGCAAAGGTGCCTGTGCACCTGGAGGCTGCTTTGGTCGCGTGAAATGCACAGAAAAGCACAATTGAGAATTACTCATCATAGATCACATGTGCAATGGCCGCCTCTCCAAAAGTGCAAATAAACCCTGTTAAGATTCAAATGCCTAGCAGGAATTGTTCAGTTTTAAAACTTACATACAAAATAAAAAAACACTGTATCCATCATGCCTGCGTCATTCCGATAACCTGTAAGGCCGTTTAGATACGCTCTTCAACTTCGACCCAGATGCATTTACCCTTCTTCCAGGTGGGGAAATTGCTTGACTGGTTTGTTTGTGTACCTGGTTTAACCATTTGCAAGATTTACCACGGAGAACACCTGACAGGTGATAATATAATTATATAACCGCAATGGATCTCATCACGAAATCAATAAAGGGAGACAACTCTCTGGTAAATGACGCAACCTGCGCTTGACGATGGAGGGATCCTTGTTCAGCGAGCGCTATTGGCTGGCACATTTCAGGACAGAATGAGGTCGGGTTATCACGGTGCCCTAGTATCACCTGTGGGTATATGGGAGTCCAAGTACCTCTTTGTATTTATATATTTGTGTATTAAGGTGCGAATATCATCGCTGGCTATCAGAATATAGTCAGACAACATCTCTTGGTATATGTGTGCCTAAACATAACATCAGGGTATGAAGGTGTCAAAGTGTCACCTCTAAGCAAAAGGCATCCAAATATCGCATCTGGGTATAAGGGTATATAAAATATCATTTCTGGGTATAAGGGCTCCCAGATATCACCATTGGGTATAATAGCGCCCAAATGACGCCCTTTGGTATGAGAGCCCAAATAGCACCCCTGGGTATAAGAAAGCCCAAACAACGCCTCTTGGTATAAGGGTAAGAAGGCGCGAAAATACATGTATCCCCCTTGGATGTAAGAGCGCCCAAATAACATCCCTGTCTGTAAGAGCGCCCAAATAACATCGCTAGGTGTAAGAGGGCCCAAACAACACCCCTGGCTGTAAGAGCGCCAAAATATCACACCTGGGTGTAAGAGCGCCCAAATAAAACCCGTGCGTATAAGAGCGCTCAAACAACACACCTGGGTGTAACAGCGCCCAAATAACACCCCTGGTAAGAGCGCCAAAATATCACCTTAGGGTATGCGCGCCAAAACAGTAGCCCTGGGTGAAAGGCCTCCCAAATAACACCCCTGGGCGTAAAAGCGCTCAAATAACAACCATGGGTATAAGAGCGCAAAATAACAGTCTTAGATGTAAGAGCACCCAAACAACACATCTGGGTATAAGAGCGCCCAAATAACACCCCTGGGTGTAAGAGCGCCCAAATATCACCCCTGGGTATAAGGGCGCCAAAATATCACTCCTGGGTGTAACAGCTCCCAAATATCACCTCTGGGTAAGAAGGTGGGCAATTATCACTTAAGGGGATAAAGATGCCTCGCAATGACCTCTTTGTATAGTGGCACCCAAGTAATATCTCTCGGTATACAGGCGTCGTAATCTCACCTCATGTTTTAGTGTCTTTCCATGCGTTACTGATCCATAAATGACCAAGAACATTGCTTATATCTATCCCTCATCCTGTTTGTGTTCAATCTTTTATGCTTAAGTGAAGGCTGTCACTAACCTCCATTTAATTAAGATCTGTGTCTATGGGACAATAACTCAGATGAGTGAGGTTTGAAGATATTCATCCACCACGTCTGCAGAGATTGGTTATTAAGTCACACAGACCTGGTCTGAGTTGTTCAGCTTTCTGCCTCAGCTTATCAGAGACACGGAATCAGCCCTACCCCCAACCATCGGTCTGGGAAGAAAATGGTGTCTGCAGAATTGGAAGGCTGCTCTACGCCTACTTTACATGATGATAAACAACTCACCGTGCCATAAACAACGGTATCAGCCGGGATATCACAACCAGGTGGAATCCCTGTTAATTACACAACGTTTACGTCGAATTTAAAGGAAAACATTCCCCTTGGCGCCTGCACAGACTTTACTTCGTTTAAAATGCGTCGTGCCATCGAGCTAAATGTTTACTGTTACTTGTTTATCGTTGAATCTTGCACGATACCTGCGTACATGCGAACTGAAAAGTCAAAGCCGCCATGCTATCTGTGACTTTGTAGGCCCATAACATGTTTTTGCCCAAGTATTACCCCCCTTGTCTCGTACCTCACCCATCCGTCATATCTTCCACGCAGTGCCCATCGTATCCCACCCCTCGATCGTGTTTGCCTTTCCCTACCATTTGTACCTCACCCCTCGGTCATGTTTTCCACCCAATTCCCATTACACCTCACCCATGGATCATGTTTTCTACCCAATACCATCGCGCTTAACTCCTTGATAGTCTTTTCCACCCTTTATCCATTTTACCCTACCCATCAGTCACGTTTTCCATCCAATGCCCATCGCACCTCACCCTTCGATCGTGTTTTTAACCAATATTCATCCCACCTCGCTTCCCAACCTGTTTTCCTCTCAGCATTTATTACACCTTCAGTGAGTTTTTCGTCCTATATCCATTCATACCTCACCTTGATCGTATTTTACTCTCAACACCTCCAGCATATTTCATTTTTTCCATTCCATACCTTCACACCTCACTCTTCCATGGTGTTTTTCATCCTATACCCACTCAACCTCGATCGTTATTTCACGTGACTAATATCCATTGTACCCTCCCTATCGATCATATTTTCAACATTATACCTCAACTCTCGGTCGTGTTTTCCTCCCAATTTCGTGCACTTCTGGATGTCTACAATCTAACATCGAGTACTTCTATTTTTAAGTCGATGGTTTCCTAACAAAAGGATGCGGCTGATCTTACACAGAGAAGAAGGTCGACACAAAGTGCAGGATATGAAACTTCAGTCATACAGAAATTTAAATGTTTAGATGTCTTCTCGCATTATTTGGCAGTCCCAAGCTATATGTCCGGTATTTGTAAATGCATGTATAGGCCTATATGGTTGTGTAGTCATCGGTACAGACCTGGTCATCGGTTACGCAGAACGCGTTGAAGCCACAATCTGCTATTAATTCATCCTCGCCCAACTCAAAGTCTGTATTAACGCACCAGGGGTCCGTCTTACAAAGCTTTAGTAGGGCTGCGACTGGGTGTAAACCTGACGGACGTGTGTCACAGGAACGACTGACCGTCTTACAAAGCTGCAGTAGATGCAACTTGATGTAAAGTTTGTTGCAAATTTACACCTACCCGATGGACCGTTTTCTTCCACCAATTAAGAAAGATTTACACGCTGTCAAGGAATCCGACAACTTTCGTAAGACGCTACTAGGAGAGGGCGGACGCCGCTACTAAGGCGAACGTAAACGTCTACGCCTGACGAAAGCTACTACAGCTTTGTAAGACGGCCTCCAGATCGTAATTACATCTACTTGTACTTGGTTAACAATAACAACATATAATAATAACAATATATTTCTTTCTGATATAAAGATATATCCTCAAACCATTACTGTGCAAACGAGAGGACAACATCGACTAAATCAAGAAACTGGCTTAAGCGATGGACAAATCATGTAAAGTCTGTGAGATGTTATCAAAATGAACGCCGAGAAGTCAGATACTAAGGGGCTTTTAGCCTGTTTTTACGAGAAAAGCTTCAGTCCAGACTGCCGAGTGGAGACGTTACAGCTGGCGCTAGATGAGGGTGCCTTTAAGACTAACACATTATTGCAAAGAAGCACGAGACCGAGTTAAGTGTGTCACACGTAGAGTATGGTGCACGGACATCAGGTTACTCTCCCTATCCCTCTCTTCTCTCTTTGCCTGACTCAGTCTGCGTCTGCTGCAGGCAGTTGTGTGTATGCTACTTTCTGTTATGCTAACATCAACAACGCTGCTTAGCTCTGTAAATCGCGCCTGCAGCTAGAAGTAGCACAATACAGAACATGCTCAGAGGCACATAATCCTCTGCTGTGGGGTGGGGAATGGGGACACTGACGAAATACATTTATATCCCTGTCACCCAGACGACCTACATTTGATTAAAACAATCACACACCCTTCATGACATGGTATTTAAATCTGTCTGATTTAGAAACATCTCACATTTGTGGAATCCGTATATATATATATAGCCATGCTATATATATAGATATATATATATAACAGCTATGTTATGGCTGTCTGGTCTTGTGCTCTATGACTGTCTCCATTTGCTGAACCCAATCTTTAGATTCCCTGCAGCGTGACATACATACATACGCACTCAAGCAGAGGGCTAATAACACACGGTGCAAACCATAAGAAGTATTATTACTATTACCGAGACGTCAGGCACACAACACACGCTGTGTGACAAAGTTCCATGTTTTTCCAAAAAGCATTTCAGTCTCAGTTCCGGAGAATTAATTAACAGGGATTTACAGGGTGCAAATAAAAGCTTGTTATAATTTTATTTCTTCATTCTAACCGAGCTAGCCTATACGGTCATAATATCTTTATCATCCATGAAATTTCAACATCGGTTCTATCTATGATGCCGGAACAGTTCATGCTGGTCCTCAAGGGGTTCATAAGGAAAAGTGTCACGATGAATACCGCAGTTCGACTGCTCTCACATGTTCAAAGTGCGTTTAACATTTCATGTGATTGATAAATGAAATCTTCCAATTTAATTTTTCACCTGCATGTTGTTTTCTTTTATACAAACTTTGTTTCAAGACAACTTTCTTTGTTAAACGGTCTTTTTGACATGGAATTTGTAATCAAGAAAGGCCATATTTCAGTTGACCACTGTTAATTACGGCTTTATCAGATTGACCGTTGAAATTTATCGCCTACGGCTCATGTATCCCGCAGCTGACGGCAACTTGTAGCATTGGGCAGAGAAACAGCCCATTGATACATGTATGTTGAACTTCCTACCAGCTGATGGGCCAGGACATTGGCTGAGATTCCGGAAAGAGAAGACAGAGCTTGGACTAAACAACAAATTCCTAAACATTCAGAATAATTCAACTTTCTAAATACTCTTTGGGGGTGGGGTATCAGACTGTTTCTTAGACACGTGGGTTAGGGTCATTTAGAGCTTACAATCGCTGGAGGGACATTCAGACAGTCAGACCTCTGAATGAGCTCGCGTGCGTATGTAGTAACGATAGAAAAGCGTCTGTAATCTTTCTCAGTCTAAAGAAAGATTATAGTCGCTTAATGTCGTCTGGCAATATGAAATCGAATGGGATTAGCGCATATATGGCGAGCCAGCTGTGTAGATGAGTGGCGTGAGGTGTTATCAACTTCTTATCGTTAATGGTCTTCCTCGAGTCCATGACTCGTCGTATATAGAAAAACACTTCTCCCAAAACACGGTTCGTCTGAGAATACTGAGACATACCAGATTAAGACATACCAGATTGAGACATACCAGACTGAAACGCGCTTAAACTCGTGCTGGACATGTGGGTATTACTCACTGGGGATAATGATCTATACACTGACTGTATACAGGATTACATCCCAGTATGGCCATGCTCAGCATGCCCATAACACTGCTCGCCCGATCGCTATTGACATCGCACAACTTGTTTGACTGAAAGACTACCGATTTTTAGATTAGGAACTCATTTTGTTGCTAACCTTAGTATTATTACAAAAGGGCAACAGTTTGTGCCCCACCTGGATATGTTACAGTCAACTAGGATCGAAGGGTGTCACTGTCATACACTGTATACGCTTACCTATATGAATCTCAGACTTCCTTTGGAAGCATTTGAAAATCGATCTCTCAGGTATTCTCTTGTAATATTATTAGTTTGTAACAAAATCTCAGAAATATACTAGAAGTACTACATTAATAAATACACTACAAAGTGCTGAATGATGCGAAGTATATGAAAGGGGCATGGCCTAAACATCGGTTGTGTGTGACCAGCTGCCAAATCTGGCCTCTGATAGCAGAATCAACTCCGCCACAAGGTTGACTTTGTTTTGCATCAGGGATGGTCCTGATGATCATCTTTTGGCAGCTTCTCGTGTCTCTGTCCACATTTATCCCTTAATGTGCTCATGTGCATTACAAGTCAACAGTTACCCAAATCGCTAGATCTGCTCCCACGTTATATAAATAAACAGAAGCTTCCATATGCTACCGCATACATTTCATTCATAAGCTTGCCATCTGCAACATGCGATGTAAGTTAATAGGCCTGCAGTGGCTTGACTATTAGACGAGTGTCTGCTGGTACAAAAAAACTTCATTTACGAATACATTCAAAGAAACTGGCAATATGTTTTTAAATATTGGAAAACACTGCCATTCGTGTTAACAAGCTGATTATTATTAAGCAGTACAATTGTACCACCCATTTCTGTCACATCGCAACTTAAGCATTCACAACTGTAGCCACACCATCGAGTCAGCCTTGATTCATTATTGGAAAGAAGAAACCGAAGTAATGGCTACACATCCGTGTACAGTTTGATTTGTTGAGTCCTACAAAAATCAATGACACTGTATGAAGGCCACTAAATAAACAATGTCTGGTGAGTTGTCAGTGTTTTTGATGCCCGTCAAAGTTTCCTGGCCTGTGTGGCCACGACAACGCAACCTAGCTTCGGCCACAGACTCTGGCAACCAGGCTTCCCTGCACGCACGAATAAGTGATTGTATAATACTTCAGTACATAACGCATGTTGAATAAGACATCACAGATATTGAAATACTGCTTTGAAAAACGACTACTTTGTCCACTAGTTCAGAAATGATTTGCTGGAATGCACCGGGAAGAGAGACAGTAAGTGCCATACACTGGTGTATTTTATGGGATTTGTCGCTAGCGTAAAACAATCGCTTAGAGCTCAGTTATTGACAGATAAAGTATTCCTCTCATTTTCTCACCTTTCAATGGATTGATTTGTCTTCTGCCTTTGCTCTGGTCTTATTTGTCCAGCTCACTGACCACATCTGGACTATTATTTTCTGCCCATGACACCATCCAGGGTCTAATAAACCACGCTTGAGGTGCTATCTGAGATGGTTTAACTCGATGACTTTTTCCAAAACCCTTATTTGTGTTTTGTCATTTGCTTACTTAAATATCTGAATGTCAGATGGTTGTGAACACTACACAAGATTTTGTCATTCAATTTTAATTCTCTCATAGATAAACAAATATATTATCAATTCTATCACCCTTCTCTTAAAACAACAGCATGTTATGTTGCTTTCCGAATCTCTCCAAAGCCACATCGATATATTTCATATATTTGATATTCATTTCGAGAAAAAAATGTTAACATCCCTTCATTCCGTGTCCACGTTAAAGAATATATACATTGTTAACAAGTGAACATGTGCATCAAATTACTACGTATATTTAATCTTCCAGAAAGTATGTCACAGACAGTTTTTGCTCAATACAAAGTCTTCGTCGACTGAAACAAACATAGTAAAACTTCATAAAATGCTGCCACACTCATATACAAAATAAGCAACAGTTAAGTAACATTCTGGACCACTTACCTGCATTTCAATTACTTCACGCCGTGTAACTAGAGCAGACCTTCCATTGTTAGAGATGCATATAGTAAAAAATATTTCTGTCATTAAATTTGTTTCTAACTTTTCCTTTGAAAACGAACTTGATGATGGTACTCTTTATTAACGTCTCCAGATGCTGAGTTCGGCTGTGTAAAAACTCTAACAATGCAATCGTTTGTAAATTGTTTCTAAAGAATCTTTATATCTGCCACAAAGATGTGAACGTTTTTAGCAGTTTTGATGACTCGGACAGATCACTGTAAGTGGTTTTGTTCAAAAACCCATATAAGGATGCCATTATACACTTGTCTGACATTTTTCATAAGTCACGTGGTTGGCATTCTCGCCACTACGCAGTTTTTACCTAAGTTTCAGGATTAGCTAACGGCCTGAGATGGCTTTCTGTCAGCCTAGACATAAATCTAAAGCGTAGTACATATTTATAACTTTTGCTCACATCATAATTATACCTACTTTATACGTGAAGTTATTTTAGAGGACGACAAAATAGTTTTAAAGTGGTTATAATTAAGCGGTTCAGTGCAACATTTGCACCGACACCATGTACCCAATGTTACAGCAGAGGAGGACAACAGATTTACCTCTGTACGCAGCACAGTATTACATAATTTACAACTAACTCTTCAACAGTATCATAATTCGGCATAACTTTTTTTTCAGCTCTGTGTTACAGCTTTTAACAGATATGTTTGGTGGCTTATACTGAAATTCCTGATTATTCGCGCTTTAAATATTTTTCACAAAACATTTGTACACTTTTTTACTTCTAAAAGTTAATATCACCAGAGTAGCACAAGAAAAAGTTAAAACATATGGTTTAAATAGTGAATAAGATGGTGTCAATTAGCCATGGCCAATATTTATAAAAGCCATAAAAATATGTGCAGTATTGTATGATTTGTTTGGGGTTTAACGCCGCTTTCACCTCACTCCTCCAAGATATCTGTCAAAAACTTCAGACAGCTTGCTCGGATTTTGTCACCAGCAAAATTGTCACAGACTTCCCTCTTCTCCAGTGGTCCAGAAGTGATCGAAATTCGTGACTACACCGCCTGATCAGGGCCAATACCAATTATTATTATTAAATACATGGTGGCCACTGATTATTTGTCACACGCTCCAAGGCGCATGTGCCGTCAGTGATCCGGAAGTAATCAGGGTTTATGGCTAAACGGCGTGTTTATAACTAGTTAAACAGGTATTGGTTTAATAAAATCAATTTTAATTGGACTACCGCAGTCGGGAATATGAAACTGGTCCCACGTTATTTGATACTTCACGGGTAGCAATCTAATTAATCCAGGTATTGTTATTTCCACTTGGTGCCTCAGAAGAACGGCTTCTAACAGCCAAACGCAAAAAAAGGGTTTGGTTTTGTGTTTCGTTTTTGATCACTGGAAGACATGTTATTTGCTGTAGGATATGATCACAATGGTAAGGATTTGTTCAGATTTCGAAAAACAGTTACTCCAGCGATTGACGGCTAAACCACAATTTTGTCCCTTTTACATCACATGACCACAAGTGATAGTGTGAAATAAAACTGAAGGTGAACAGAGGAGATGTGCTATCACACTTTTAATGAATGCATCACCTGTGATCTCTCTACATTTTGACCCATTTTCCCCATGATTTCTTAAGTTTATTTAACACAGAAGATCTCCACTGAAAACAGGAAAAGAGGATATAGATCAGCCATCTTGAATGTCAGACTTCAAATACCTGCATACTTGATGACGTAAAACTGGAACCCATTACTGACATAGCCCAACTGCCGGCTTGCCTGGTGACAAATATTTAAAGCAAACGGTTAACCCTGTGTATTTACTACGCATTTCTATAGTTTCTTAAGGAATCGCATTCTTTCCTACAGGAAGTACGGGTGATTACTGACCGGTGAGATGCGCAATGACCCGTCTCTCGAGTGTTGTCAAGGTCGAACCCCAAACATACCCGGGCCATCGCTTTTCATTGGCTCAGACGTGAGTGACGGTGAAAGGTCATGAGCTGATGAGCTCTCTGCCTCTCGGGAGGTCTCCTTATCAAGAATTAAGAATTCTCATTACTGTCAATGTGTAACACTGCTGCGTTAATGAATGAGAAAGAAGCTCACTCAGAAATATGACATTAAAATCATACAATATTACCTACCCTGGTGGATTATTGCGTACAAAGTAAGACGAAATATTAGGTTTCAGGTGGAAAAACACAGAATATAATAATCAACAAATGAAGCATTTCTCTGTACATTTTAACCAGATTTCGACGTGGACACCGACGCACGATGTTGATTCTTTCATCTTCTACTCAGTGCTTCGTATATGTTTTCAGTGTCTTGATTTCAATTTACAGATACCTGCAATGGTGTCTACAATGAATCACACAAAGAAAAATTATATAAAAGTATCACTCTTAAAGGGATGAATCTGTCCAAATATCATCACCGATATTACAAGAGCTTTCTAACTGTCTTCATCATGTGTCAATATTATTATAGGAGCAGCCCAATAGACCATCACCTTCATTACATGTATACGAATGGTAGAATTGTTCCCGCAGTATGAATGTTATCACGGGCCATACTGTTCACAAAGTGCCAGTGCTGTTTTCAGTACGCCCAAAACTGTTCAATTATTTCTTATAAGACTGTTCAAATAGTACCGCTTTTATTCTGTTATTATACATTCAATAAGAGCATTATCACTGCTATCATTGCAGAAATAGGAGGGTCACTGCTACTATTGTAGTACTCGGACTGAGTACCACTGCTATTATATGAGGAATCGGACTGAGTAATGATCACTGCTATCACTGTAGCACTAGGATTGAGTACCACTGCTATTATGTGAGGAATGGGAATGCATGTGGATTGCTGCTGTCATTGTGGTAATCGGACTGATTACCACTGCTGTTATATGGGGAATCGGACTGAGTTATGATCACTGATGTCGTTGTAGTACTCGGACTGAGTAACAATCGTTGCAGCACTATAACTTAGTACAGATCATTGCTGTGATTGTAGTAATCGGACTGAGTATCACTGCCTTTATATGAGCAATCGGATTGAGTAATGATCATTGATGTGATTGTGGTAATCGGACTGAGTACCACTGCCTTTATATGTGAAACTGGACTGAATAGTGATCACTGATGTCGTTGTAGTAATCGGACTGAGTACCACTTCTATTAAGTGAGGAATCGGACTGCGTGTGGATTGCTGCTATCATTGTGGTAATCGGACTGATTACCACTGTTATTAAAAGGGGAATCGGACTGCATGTGAATTGCTGCTATCATTGTAGTACTCGGACGGAGTACCTCTGCTATTATATGTGGAATCGGACTGAGTAACGATCACTGCTTTTATTGTAGTACTCGGACTGAGTACCACTGCTATTATAGGAGGAATCGGACTGAGTAATGATCACTAATGTCATTGTAGTACTCGGATTGAGTACCACTGCTATTATATGAGGAATCGGACTGAGTAATGATCACTGCTATCAGTGTATTAATCGGACTGAGTACCGCTGCTATTATGTGAGGAAAGGAACTGCATGTGGATTGCTGCTATCACTGTGGTAATCGGACTGATTACCCCTGCTATTATATGAGGAAATCGGGCTAAGTAATGATCGCTGCTGTCGTTGTAGTACCACTGCTCTTACGTGAGGAATCACACAGAGTATGGATCACTGCTATCATTGTGGCAATCGGACTGAGTATAACTACTATCATATGAGGAATCGGACTGAGTAATCATCACTGCTAGCATTGCTGCTATCGGACTGTATGCATGTATATGTATGCTTGGGTTTTACGTCGTAACCAACAGTTTTTCCGTCATATGACGACGAACATTCCTGAGAATGTAGATATGCTGTTTCTCCTTGTGACACGGTGAGTCCATACAGCCAAAGTGCTACCGCCACTGCAGCAACATGCCGAAGACACCAGACATGACACCATACCTAGTCACATTATACTGAGAGCGGACCGACCGGTCCTGCTTCCTTGCTCTAACCTCTGAGCGCCGAGCGCCAAGCGGGCAGCAACAAGTACCATTTTCAATGTCACTGGGATTGACACCGGGTCTCCCGATCCCTGGAACACTCTAGCCACCGAGGCGGTCGCAACTGACCTGAGTATGCATCGTTACTACTGTTGCGGCAATCGTTTCATTGTTTTAATCACTGCCTTTGAACTGTCACATGATACAGGCATTCTTGCAATTAAACAGCTGACATACTATTCTTAAAATAAGGGCAGTCGAACATATATGTTCACATATATCTATGTTGTTAGAGTGATCGAATCAGCTGTGAAATAAAAGCTATAGCATTGGTCAAAGTGTCATCAAGAATATAATACCAATCTTACTATTATCACCTGTAAAATTTGTTTACTCTGCCATCTAAAATGTTAAAGGTATAGGGGTGTAAAAAGTCTTCGAAACTATAACAGCTGTTGAACTGTTTTCAGCCGTAGATATGTTTATTGTATCATCTGTAACGCTAGGGCCGCATGTATAGGGATGTTGACACTGAACAGGTGAGCAACGTCTGCTAACTACACGCAGTTCTATGTGTGGATACAATGTACGTAATGTCAACAAGTACTTGACTTTATCTGATCATCCAGACGTCATACACGAGCTCTTTGTCCTACATGGCAATCTTATTCCGCTCTATTATACAATTCTCAAGTATGCGTCACTTGTAGGCAGAGAAAGAAAACATTTGCCATGACCTACAGTAACATGGTTATATAGATAGGTACTTAAGATGGCAGGTAATAAATGTCAAGGCTTCGTCATGCCTTACTGAAGGCTTAGACCGACACCCTGCAATGCCATCTCAGATAATCAGTGCCCAATTTGGAGACAATTTTAACCTGTAAACATCCAGTCATGACACATGCACGACACGGCTGCCCCGTTATTATTGCCTATTACACTAGCAGATTGAGAACGCGATAAGTCTCACAGGCCTGGGACAAACAACGGTAGCTGTCTAAGAATTCGGGAAGAGATGTCAACTCTGTCTTTGTCCATGCTGTAGGGAGCTCTGGGTGTGCCACAACCCTGGGGACAATGTACCTGTCTGTCCAGTCACATCTTCGTATCCTGGCGGCCTGCGTGGTACGGCCGCAATGGTCTGGTCAAGTGATAACACGGATCTACGTAAACTCATCCGGATAGAGAAAATTAGGTAAGACAGGAGATGCAGTCTAGCGTGACGGAACGAAACACCTAGACCCCACTCTCGTACCTTTCCACTCACTTTCACAACCTCTGCTTGCTCGATAAACACACTCACAATGGCTCTTTTACTCTCACGTCGTGTTATAAATTACCTGACAAATTGCTGGACACAGAGTTCCATCATTCGGACAAAAGCAATGGAAATGTACACCGACTGGGCTCCGGTATGGGTCGTGTTCGAGACGAGTGGACAGGGCTTTTCTAGTATGTACACAAAACTCACAGAACAAAGATTCCGGTAAAACTCTAAATGGTAACTTATGTAAGAACTTAACGCGTCTAAGGCCATAGATTAAAACATGCGGAAAATGTCAATACAGACTTAAGAAGTATAACTACCGACCTAATCTCAAGAGCAATACAAAAAATGGGAGCTGTGTCGCTGAAGAGATGGCAGTGGACCTTTTGCGCAGCCTAGGATAACATTCGCTGAAATTGACTAGTCTTCCATCAACATATCCTGCACATCACACGTCGGAAAGATTTCCAGTGGTTGGTGGTTTCTCTGGGGTTCTCTGGTTTCTTGCACCCATCTAAATGACCGCCAATGTACTGTCAAACGGTTCGGCTACAAGCAGAGCTGCAGCCTACAATGTATTAGAGGTACACGGTCAACGACCTTGAGCAAAAAAAAAAACAAAAAAAAAACAAACAAAAAAACCGGTCACAGCCATTGCTTTTAGAGTTCAAGAGTTATCGTGCTCCCAAGCCTTTCACAAAATCACAACTTACATGATCCAACGACTTTGAAAAGATCAACCAATGTCATAAAAAATGAATTAGGCTCTTTGCAAAGCCTAAGTGTATATTTCGCACAAGTTCGATATACGTGGCTGAAAGTGTTATAAAGTTTAGAAAACAGAACAAGGTCACTGAGAAACAATAGAGCTCTAACGGGAATAGGTGCACACAAGGTTCACACATGTATGTGATGAAAGTTGCACACCTGTCACAAAGTATAATTTAAATGACCCCAGTGACCTTGAAAAAGATTGGTCAATGTCACCGAAAACGAATAGGTGTACATGTGGTTAAAGTTTGGTAAACCTTGTCGTTAGCGTTCAAGAGATATACATATGGGCAGACGGACGTCCTCCACTCGGGTGCTATACGACAATATTTATTCATTTATTTGTTTGATTGGTGTTTTACGTCCCTATACGACCATACGGCTCTACGCTAAATTTTGTCCGACGAGCTAATAAAAATTCTTGAGCATCACGTTAAGCAAGAACCAAATAAGTTAATAAATACAAGCGCCAGGCTGACGAAAATGCTATAGTTACATACAGTATAAGAGGTCAGGTCAACCCGTGGATGATCGTGGGTTTCCCCCGGACCCTGCCGGGTTTCCTCCCGCCATAATGCTGGCCACCGTCGTATTAGTAAAATATTCTTGAGTAGAACACCAATCAGATCAATAAATGGATACGAGATAAGCTGAAGAAAATGCCATATTGACATGCAGTACAAGAGTCACGCTGAGCTAATGACATGCAATATAAGAGCTGAGCCCACGAAAATGCCAGAGTGGCATGTCGCACAGGAAGTAAGGTGAAGAAAGTACCATAGTAACATTCAGGACAAGAGTAAGGCTCACAAAAATGCCATAGTGACATGCTGTACAAGCGTTAAGCAGACGAAAGTTCCATAGTGGCATGCAGTACGTGAAGTAAGCCGACGAAATTGCGACAGCGACATGCAGTACTAGAGGTAAGCTGAAGAAATGGCCACAGTGACATGCAATAGAAGCGCTAAGCTGACGAAAATGTCGCGTTATGTTTATTTATTAATCTGTTTGATTGTTGCCTAATGCCATACACCATGAACAAAATGTATAAACATACGTAACAACGAATTCATTCCGAAACGGTGCAAATAGAATAGATGAAATCAGCGTTCTCCTGAGATGTTCAAATGTTCATCTATCTTGTGTTTGGCTGATAAGCACACATTGGGACCTATGCTATATCCCCTGCAGCAAATTTCCGAGTACGTGTACATGGGCCGAGCAATCTAGGCTTACATATGCATTTAAGTGCGAGAGTTTGTCATACAATAAAATTGTTTATAGCTAATGTATCACATTACAAAGCTGGGTTTCATGGAATTTAAAGGCATCATTAAAGTACACCTCCTTTCTGTTTACATCAGACAACCACTTCAAATATTACGTCAGGTCAGAGGCATTGCGTAACTATAAGCATAATACATTATGTTCACTGGATCTCACTGACAGCAATCTGACCCGAGCGGCATAAAACATTGGCACTAGGAATGTGTGCATGTCATGATAGCGATGAAAAACTTCACATCAGGCCTATATACCAGCACCATGTGTCCTAAACGGAAAGATAAGTCATACCGTTTTCTGCGACTTAGAAAATAAGGACATATTACGAAAAGGTTCATCATCACAAGCTATAGCTGTTATCCCACTGCGACTTGGCCCAAATTGGAAAATTTATACTTGTAAGTAATAACAATGGCCTATGTGAACGAGCTCATCTGTAAGTGACTGAACTCGTCCTTAATGGCAACCACATATATGATTGAACTCGTCTTCAATGGTAACCACATATATGACTGAACTCGTCTTCAACGGTAACCACATATATGACTGAACTCGTCTTTAATGGCACACACATATATGACTGAACTCGCCTTTAATGGTAATGACTGGACCTATACTATGTCTAAGCCTGTCCATAGCGCTAATGGCCTATATGACTGAGTTAGTCCGTAATAGTTTTGGTCTGTATGACTGAGGTCGCCTGCATTAATGACCTGAACTCGTCTCTAATACTGATGGCCTATATGGCCGAGCTTGTTGTGATGAGCTATATGACCAAGTTCGCTTGTAATGCCCGCCTGTAACGCTAATGGCCTATATTTTGAGAATCTATATGATTGAACTCGTCTTTAATGGTAATAACATATATGGTTGAACCCATTTTTAATGGTAATGACCTATATTACAGACCACTCTTGTAATGCTAATGACCTATTTGATCGAGTCCACAATGATATTGACCTACATACCGAACTCGTCTGCAGTAGCAATGATCTATATGAAAGAACTTGTCTGTAATACATGTAATAATGACCTACATTTGCACATACGAGTAAGCTGGTCCGTGTCAGTGGGCCACACTCCGGATGCTGGCCACCCGCCAGTATTCACTGGCCGAACAATTGGTTTGACATGTACTTTACATAAGTGCTGGTAGCAGCAAAAGTCACCGTTGGTGCCATAATTCACGGCGTAGAATAAGACAAGGTAGCCTTGATGACACCATTCATGGCGCACAACAAGCATCAGGCAGGCTTTGTAATGTACTTTATTCACCGCAGCATACAATTCATCTCAGGTCATGGAGACATCGATTCAGGAAATGACAGTATGTATTACGGTGTCACAGATCGAGAATAGACTATTATTTGGGGGACATAACATTATATGTACCTGTCAACAACATAACTTATCGGTTTGTTAGCAAAACATTAAGGACGACGCCAAGTATTACAGCCAGGCCAGACCATAGGCACGGCAGAGGGATTGGGCGATTTAATCGTGGTGAGGAATAGATGTATTAGTTACAATGTCAAAACAGCCAAACCTCAGAGCTACAGTGTCCCTTGACATTATTTCTATTTTGGTTCAAGTATTCCAGGTTGATTCGAGCAAATAATAACAGAGAAAACAAGCCATTATCATCTGACACACCTCTGACAACTTACTGTAGTTTCAACTTCTACTTTTCTTATACACTGTCTTAGACATGTGCCTGGGCTCTGTGACAATAAATATGAAAACCTCAAGGCATCACTACGTAAATTTTACGATTTCACAAACTTTTCGATCTTCTTGCTGATTTTTTTTCTATTTTCCCAAAAAATTTTGGCAAGAAGGCCAAAAGATAAACCGTAAAAAATTTCACGATGGCTCCTCGAGTTTTTCATTATTATTATCTTTATATAGTTTTAAAGCTTTTTTTATTGAATTGACTGAATTTAAACATTTACATTCTAATACAGGTTTTATGCACAATATTTATATTAATTATGTTACACCAGCTTACATTTTGAAATTTACGTGGAGATGCCTTTACTTCCTCGTCATTATTAGTGATCCCACGAACCACTCTGAGTCTGAAGTAGTATACATGAATATTTATGTTGTTGGACGTTGCTGACGTCACAGGCATGTTGCATGTCATGATGACGTCACAGACATGATGGTCATTGTAACTATTCAAATAAAAAAGAAGTGAGCGTAAGTATTTTACTAGGAGCCTTAATAAACAACACCTCTATCCAGTGCATACTAAAACGTGTGTAAAACGCTCATAGAACAGTTAGAGAGGAGAGAGCGACGATATCTTACCCAAGGCCACATTTGCTATGTACTTAAACTGTGAGTAGAGGAACACTTACTGATTTTTTGGTGTGTAATTTGCAATGAAACAATTACATTAACGTTAACAAACCTTTGTACTTTAAACTGAAACAACCATTTGATTTTTTAGTCTGCCTATTGACTTCCGTTTAAAGAAATCAGAGGCGGCTGCATCTTTATTCAAATTCACTAAGCACATAATTCTTTCTGTCTGACGGTCAAATTGTTAAACGATCTTCGGTTCACGCTGGTTGTTTTCCAAACAATGTTGATAACTGATTGCACGTGATCACAGAACTGCAGTTACAATAAATAGGCCGTACGTCCACGAGTTTAACGTACCATTCTGACAACTGGTTTTCTGTATAAAGAGCAACACTATGCTTTCTTTCCATGCTTAATGGATATCAAATAACTCCAAAACTGGACACTTACCATATAATTTGAAAACACGCAATGCTTTCAAACAGACATCCTATTTTGTGTCTCTTGAATCCACGGATCTCCCGTTCTGCCATGCGCATATAGTCTGGTCACGAATTGAAGGTGCATATGATCTAATTATCCCTGTCTTGTGATTTATTCTAATTCGGGCTTCAGTCGGGAAAGGTTAAAAGTGTATGTGTTAAATTTACCCAAATCTGGAGAAAAATCCAGAGTGTATGTTAGACAAAGGTGATACATAGGACATGCCGTGAATCATCCATCTATTTTCCGAAGTCTGAGAGCTGACTGTACCGGTATGACTCTCGACCCTGGGCGATCCCGCAATAAAACAGTAACATCAGAATCATTAACATCAATGGGATAACTAACGGGCAGACATGCAGCCAAACCGCAGACGCGTCAGAATGTCCATAACGGTTACGCAAGGCGCCGCATTTAGTTAAAATGATTGTTTTCTATTAGACGTTATAGGCAATACAGACCTATTGCAATCGGGCGTGTTCTACTCGTTTACTCCTCATATGTTGAGTACAACTGGCACCGTAGACCGAGAAAACATATGGTAGCTCTAGAATGATGTATAAACAGTCCACATTGATTTATTTGTCAAGTTTTACTATAGTTTATTGCCCTGCCTGTGCGATAGCCTTCACCCTCTGCCCCACCGAGGCCCTCGTGACGACAGCGTTTCCCTTCAAGCTCGCCGTGTGAACAGTTAAAGTATGCCGGCGTGAAAACACCCCGTAAGGACTGTCCGCATTTCCCAGCTATCACACCACAAATTAATAGGCCTTACGATTAGCTGAAGTCTGTGTTTGTCGATAACCCGCCACAGGCGGTTTCCTGCCTGCTAATTGCACGCCACACATGATAATCCTAACTCAAAGCGTTTCATATGAGTGAACATAGGTCATGTGTCCGGATGTACGTTTGTCTATATATTTAAATGCCGTATACAAATGCAAATAATAGCTGACTGAGCACACATTTGCTGCATTCATTTAATAATAGATTATAATCGCTACTCTGACAGATTGATGTTGTGATCGATCCAGAAATCGGCCAATCAGCTTCATTAACTGATTGATTGATTGATTGGTCGATTGATGGCTGTTTATTTTATCTCATGTAGTGGGGTAATTTACGCTCGATGTACAGTTGTTTGTACTATGAGGCAAGAGGAACGTTTGAGGCCACCTTTCGCTTTTTTGACTTCATCCTGCTTTAAGTATTTTCGGATACTGCTGGGATGTGAAGTACTCCTACAGGACAGGTGCGTTTTTTGTCGGTTCTGCTGTAATCTGGCAGGTACGTTTTCTGTTGGTCCGACTGCAAACTTACATTTCTCAGGTGTGTGTTATGTCGGTACTACTGCTAAACCTATATCTGACAGGTACGTGTTATCTCGCTATGGCTGCTAACCTACATCTGACAGGTGCATGTTATGTCGGTATTTTGCCAAAATACATCTGAGAGGTGCATGTTATGTCGGTACTGCTACAAAACTACATTTGACAAGTGCGTGCTATGTCTGAACTGCTGCAAGCCACATTTGCCAGTTGCGAATTATCGGTTCTGCCCCCAATCTACATCTACCAGTTGCGAGCTATCGGCTCTGCTGCAAGCCTACATCTGTCTAATGCGTGTTACATTGGAACTGCTGCAAACCCACATCTTTCATGTGCGTGTTATGTCAGTTCTGCTGCAAACCTACACCTGACAAGTGCGTGTTATGTCGGTATTACTGTAAACCTACATCTGACAAGTGCATGTTATATCGGTATTTAGTTATGTCACTAAAAAAGTCGATAAACTGTATGCAAGTATTGCACGACTGTAATGAGAAGCGTTTGAGTTTTCATAAGCACTGAGTCTTATAGCAAACTTTGAAGCAATCCGTATACAACTCCAACATAACATGCCTATCATTCATGGTACAGAAGCGCATTTGATTGCTCCATTCATAGCTAGATTCTCTCTTGCGATAGCCTTCTTTATTCACCTTTCATCGTTTACAGCGTACAAATAATCTTTTTACATAATATTATATACAAAAGCAGAACAAGTTTGTCTCAGATCAAATATTATACGCAATATAGGCTAACAATACGACAGCTCTCATCCATGGTACGGCTTGCTGAAATGTTAATAATGTAGGCCATCAACTCGGTTGACTTTATGTTCTGAGTGTCAACGTATGTGTAACGTAGGCCAACTGCACATAGTTCACTAAAAGCACTGCTCAGCACACGCATTCTTCTGTGAAAATTATCCCGGTATAATGTACCATCCTTTCGTGCCTGACTGCCATCGGATCACGATAGACATGGAGACGTATTAGCCTCACATGTGTCTATTTTCTTCATGGCTATTGACCCATTATACATAAACGATAGACTTTGACGTTGATACGTTAATTTTTGAGTTCACTGACCTATAGTCTAATTTTTGTGGATTTTTTAGAATTGTGGAACACAGCTTGAAATATCCAAAACCCAGCATGATTCCCTGAATGCTGAATATCGCGTTGACAACCGTTTCTCGGGTCGTAAACTCGCGTTAACGCGTCTACAGTTGTTCTTTTTAGAACTGTGGGACATCTTCAATTAGATCTCACCTGCTTTACATTCTAATCAATTATCAAGATTAGCGGCCAGATTAAAAGTGGCGTTATCAAACACACTCCGGAATATCCTACTCCATATATTAATTTCATCCCACAAGACCATGTCGGCTTCGTTTACCACGACTCACGTGTACATAATACTACTGATCGTGTAACAACTGAAGAAAAGCTTTAGAGCAGTCATATCCATGTGTACCCACCCAGGTGGCTTGCTCTTGACCAATTTCCTCTTTTCCGCCTGCAGTTTTCAGTCTGCAGTTTTTGCTAGGTTACTGGCGAATGACGGTCGTCCCGTGCTGTCCGAGTTATCCATTTACTAAACGCTATGTGAAATGTTCCTGAGATTGATGGCAAAGAACAGTCAAAACGATAAATGAGTCAAACCGGCGATGAGCTTCAAGAGACCTTTTTTTTGGCGTTCACGTTTACAATATTTCACGCTGTGCGCAGTGGCCAGTCATTTTGCGACTGAGAACTGATATCAAATCTACGATGTTTTAGGGATTTTATGCAGCATTGTAACTTCTAAACAGCATTTGGGTAGGTTGGCTTTATCTATCCGGAGTATTGCCCTACATGTAGTGGCTCGCGTTCGTCATTTACTTAAATGTAATCGATCATCGCTGCATGCGAATGGATTTGAAACATAATAGCCCTGAAATACCTCAGGAATGCCAGCTGCACGAAGGCGTGATCTCCCTGTTTCGGCATACGGGTCAGGTGTATCGCGAGTTGCGATTCAATGAAAATGGTCAACAACAGAAATCCATGTTCAGAACCATACGTTACGAGTTTGCGCGAGACTTGAGTTAGGGAAGAGGGAGGAGAACACAGCTGGATTTGATTACATTTCAACTAAATCTAATTCAGGAGGGAAAAAAATGTTTGCACGAACAGGTTGGTCGTGCTAAAGCAGGTGTATTTGATAATGCTCATCTTTGGTAGTCCTCTTGTATAAGACTGGTGCAGGACGGGCATCCAGTTGCCCGTCCGTCCCAGTAGCTTATCGGCGTAGTCACGTATGGCAGCAGATGCTCTATCTAACTCACGTCCTCTGTTTTACTTAAAAACCCATCGTGGATGCTTCAGCGGGACTCACAATTTCCTGCTCCATTCACTTCACCAGTTGCCCCTTGACCCGGCGGACGCGTGCAGGCCGCGATATCTACAAATACACTCCCCACATGGTATAATGTATATGAGTTGCATCTGGAAGGCTGAAGTAGGTAAATGGACTGTTTACTTTCTCGGGACAGGGAGTGGAGGGAGGGAAGGATGGGGTGTGGGGTCATCTAATGGCAATCCAGTCACCGACTACGATAATACAACAATTCCCGAGTGCAAGGCTGAACTGCGAGGGTGTTTTCCCTCAAACATTTACATGTCAGTTGTCCAGTTATCTGCAAAACTCGCGTGAATGCACATCATAAGCGATTTACCAAAACCTTGCCGAGATACGTATCGCGTTCAAAGATAGCATGAAATTCAAAAGATCACACCAGCCTAAATAAAAGACCATATCGACTGAAGTGTTTAGGCGAGCTAATCTAGGCGTAGTTAACGCATCGGCAGGTGCGCGTACTGCAACCAGCTAACGTCCACTTGGAGTATTTTGTAACATGATATGGTATACATATCATAACATTCACAGGTCAGCTATTGTTAGTACATTTGTGTCGCCAAGCCTTCGCAGAGCGAACTAGATTGACATAAGATGGACAGATAAGTTGACGGAATGCGATATGTAACCTTACATTAGCGACACCCACAGTATTCGTACACAGACACGCAAACTTTTTAAGCGGAGATTTCTCAACCTGTTCAGAGCTGTCGCCGAACACACCATTGTTTTACGCTCAGATAACAAAAGGGTCTAAAGAACATAGTCCTGCTTACCTTTGTTGGTGATCCCGGGTAGCTTGTGTTGAAGCCTCACAACCAGCATCAGTTAACCTGTCAAGACAGATTTCCGATCGTGTCACATTCTCTTCTCCCCCATTTTGGAGAAAATCGCTCTCTGTTTTTGGAGCCTCTTCGAGCTTTCTTTTTGGTGTCCTAGAGTTTCGCCTGTCCCCTTTGTCATTGCGAGGACTTCGGTGACGCTTTCTCTGCTGCCTCATACTGAACTCCGAGCTCTCATCTGAGATTTTGTCTGGCTGGCAAAAACGCTGCTCCCTTCCTACTGGCGATATTGTAATTTCACATTGCTCCTCATAATTTAATTCCATATTCTGAAAAATCCTACTCAATCCAAACGCCATGATAATGAATCATAGTGAAGGTTTTTATGCCAACCGAACAACAACTCCGTTGACACTGGCGTTAATCCATGAGAAAATGAGAAGAATTTTTCGAAAAAATTTTTGAACGGCAATTTCATAGAGATTGTATCCCGCAAGAATAAGAAAAACATATTTCTGTTGATATCAGCGAATTGATGCTCGTGCTGATCAATGAAAACCAGAATGCGGCTACCTCACTCGGGCACATTGCCGCCGGGTATTTCCAGTGTGGTAATTCCATTGCTCGGAGAAAAAGCGATTGTCGTACTGGCTTAATGCTTGCCTAGCCTCATGGACCTGACTGTGTGTTCAAAACGGCTGATCTACATTTATCCTCAGCCACGTCATGTGAGCCAACCATCATTTAGTTTAGTTGTATCGGGTTGCCTCTGCCGCCTTGAGTCCGATTTGGCCAGTCGTAAGAGTGGGTCGTATAAAATAACCCCGAATAATCGCAGCAGAATTTGAAGACAGGCGATTATTCACACCGTCCAGCATGTCCGTGCGCTCTGCACTGTGCTATCACTACGCTGTAGCTGAATCTTAAACACATTCGGCGAAGGATTTTTTTATTTGTTATTTGTTGTGACTTAGTCATTAACTGTGTGTGTTGCTCATTTCTCCGAGACAAGCGAGTTCATTTTGGTGGTGGTCATCCACATAGAGTCTTTTCTTCCTCGCAATCGCTTCCTCTGGGAATGAAAATGCTCTTTAACGATGCTGTAAAGAAAAACGAAAGTGTCATTGTTAGAGGCCGTCGTGCACTATTTTATTTCTTTGATTGTTGTTTATAACACCTTATTAAAGTGATTTCACTTGCATGCCGCCTGAGTGTTATGGGAGTGGGAAGAACAACACCTGACCTGGTGGATGACAAACCACTTTACCTCTAAGCGTAGCCGAGCTAGACGAGTTGGGATCCTAACGCGTTACCTCATTTAGTAAGACTTTTGTTCTAAACTAAGAGAGCTTGACTGGTTTAGCCTGCCTAGGCTTCCGTCACACACGACGGAATGGTAGGTGTACGTGTATATACTGCTTAGCCAGAGAGGCTTCCACCATACACGAATTCGTGGTGCATGTTGACCGCTCAACCAGAGGCCTCCATCACAGACGAGGGCATGGCGTGTGCATGTGGCTTAGCCAAAGCGGCTTACATCACACACGAAGGCATGGTACGAATAGATCGCTCAACTGGAGGCCTCCATCACAGACGAGGGTATGGTGCGTGCACACCGCTCAACCAGAGAGGCCTCCATCACTCATGAACGCATGGTACGTGTATGGCGCTTGGCCAGCGAGGCTCACATCACACACGAAGGCATTATGCGTGTAGACAGCTCAACCAGAGAGGCTTCAATCACACACGAAGGTAGGGCGCGTGAATACCGCTTAGTCAGTGAGGCTTCCATTACACATGAAGACATGGTGCGTGCATAACGTTAAGCCAGTGAGGTTTCCATCTCACACGAGGGCATGGTGCGTGCATAACGTTAAGCCAGTGAGGCTTCCACCTTACACGAGGGCATGGTGCGTGCATAACGTTAAACCAGTGAGGCTTCCACCTCACACGAGGGCATGGTGCGTGCATAACGTTAAGCCAGTGAGGTTTCCATCTCACACGAGGGCATGGTGCGTGCATAACGTTAAACCAGTGAGGCTTCCACCTCACACGAGGGCATGGTGCGTGCATAACGTTAAGCCAGTGAGGCTTCCACCTTACACGAGGGCATGGCGCGTGCATAACGTTAAGCCAGTGAGACTTTCATCACACGCGAGGGCATGGTGCGTGCATGACGTTAAACCAGTGAGGCTTCCATCACACACGAAGGCATGATGCGTGTATACCGCTGAGTCAGCAAGGCTGAAATCTCACACGAACATGGTTTGTGCATACTGCTATCGCAGCGAGGCTTCCATCACATATGAAGGCATGGTGTGTGATCTTCACAATACAGTGTGTGGTTACCTTCAAACGCAGGAGGATCAACGCAACAAAATACATTTCGCTCTTACAGATACTTATGTTGCAGACATAAGTATATTCTTTTCTTTCTTAAAGACATTCGTGGGTTGCTTGAACTCCGGTATCGGGTTAAATCAGTGTGGAATCTTAGACGCACGCAAAGGCATGTCTCTTCACATTCAAACGCAGTCATGAAAAATGTTTTTTCTAAAGGCACCTAAAATACTTGTTGACAGACTGACATGTAGGGAATGTTTGTACAACATGATCTAAGGCCATGTGTCCAAACCAAACCACATATTCATAACAAATATACCTATTTATTTTAAAACAAAACATCGGACACACATATATTGTTACGAAAACGGGTAATACGTGAAGTGTGGGAGTAACGGGTGTTTTCTTTTCTGATTAGAGTTTTTAAAAAAAGCCCGGTTTTACAGCTGTCCTTCCTGGCTTATGCATTTGTGTAAAGAGAGCATTTGTGGTCTTGATCCGTCATTTATGCCTTCGAATAAATCCCGTGTACTCAATAACCAAATCTACTCATCTGGCGTATACGCGAATATCTATCTATATGTACATGTATTGGCTCATATTGTCCCATCCTAACGTTTGTAGGTATATATGTCTATACATTACAACTGCTAATCAGACACGACTTGTTCTGAGAGTATACCACGGCACAAGACGAGGGGAGAAATTAGATCAACTTGAAGCAAATGCTAGCAAATTCAATTTGCCTTGAATAAAAAAAAATCAACAGAAAGAGTTCAGTGTTTTGAAATCGGACTCTCCTGCTGAGCAGATATCTTGAATTTGTTTACCTCGTTATGCGCGGATGTCTAGTACTAAGTATATTGACAAACACACATCTTCTCTGAGCCCATTTCCACATAACTGGACGTGAAGTAGAGAAATAAGTCAAGCAACGTGTGTATATATCCCCACACCACTTCACTGACGTATCCCTCATCTAATCTGCAGAAATCCATTCATTTGCTCTCTGAAAATTGGAGATATCTGATGATATTAGGGGTACCGTGTTACCGCCTCTGTGGGGTGGGGTGTCGGCCTCATGCTGGGGGCCTACGCCCGGACGGATAAATAAACCACCACTCTGGAGTCAGCCATACATTAGTCTCAAGAACTTGATGGAACAAACGTTCATCCATCGGGAAACAGATTAATTATATTTGTAAGCCTTTGTATAAAGCTCGTGCCACTGGAATGGCGATAATAAACAGTCTTTCTTAAAGACGATTAGGTTTTACCGGCTCTTTGTTGGGGCGAAGAAACGTTAGAAGGTGTTACAAGCTCCAGTTAAACACAACGACTTCGTTCATCTCTTTGGATAGGAACGATTATGACCCATTCATCACCATGTGACGGGTGTATAAGCACCGCTAGTTAATACCGAGCTGGCCTTTTAACAAGAAGAGACAATAAGATCAGAGACGGACGCATAGCTTTAACTCGTCTAGCTGTCCGACATAATGCTCTTTACATCACTCTAGTTAAGATGATCTATTGTTCGTTTGGCCTTTGTTACACCTTAAAACTCGGGGCTAATCACGAGGACAGCTTAAGTCAAAGAAAGTGAATGAATATACCATAACATCAGATTGATATACCACTTACCACAAAGCTCGCTGGCTGGTCTTAAATCAACTTTGGATGGGTTAAGCTCGTAAGAATAGACCACAGCTGTATCCAGTGGTTCGCATTCAGTCGCTTTGTATACCACCTATGCCATATATTTCCCGATAAAAATCAAAGGTCAACTTTAATGGTTTCGGTCAACCGCGCATTGAGATTTACGGAGGCATGCACGCAATCTGGAAGAATCTCTTTTGTGTGGAGGTAATTGGAAATCAGTGGTTGCTGGAACCCTGCTTTCTATGGGCTGGCTTAATTAAGAGGTCGAGAAGAGAAGCAGTGTTAATCTCCACACACATTATGAAACCCACGGATCACGGGAGTGCCAGATCAAAAAGTAAAGTGTTCTTGTCGGTATTGTTTATATTATCTTATCACTGTTTGTAATCGTAAAGGCGATCAACTCGTGGGCCTGTGTTAGTGACCATGCTGCTTAAATAATACATGCTTTATGTACTTAAATGCCGCA
Source organism: Acanthopleura granulata (assembly GCA_016165875.1). Classification (NCBI taxonomy): domain Eukaryota; kingdom Metazoa; phylum Mollusca; class Polyplacophora; order Chitonida; family Chitonidae; genus Acanthopleura; species Acanthopleura granulata. The sequence goes on from JABBOT010000005.1 coordinate 5,791,041, forward strand.
TCAGGAATCGCAATGTTAAATAAGCTTTACCATCCCTACATTGGTAAAGCAATGGCAAACCAACTGTATATATCTTGGTGAAAACGAGACAGGACTTGTTCTTTCGCATTCATTACAGCATTCGGTAGCAAAGAAAAAGTTTTGTTTTCTCTGACCAGTATTCCACGTAACACAACGATTCGGTTAAATTACCGAATATTCTCTGAAAATCTGCGAACAGTTATACGTTTCAGAGCATCAGAGCAATAGTAACACGAAGTTCATCAAACTGGGTTGCCCAGGGGTTTCACCTAAGGACAGCCTAGTTAAAGGCCAAAGTTTCCGTAAACACAAACCATGCCATTGTTGCTTTCCTTTGTTGTATTCTTCCAGCATATCTGACTATACAGATTCTTCTTGGATAACAGACAGCACACTATACATTGTATTACAATGGGTAATTCCGGAGCTACCCATAGCGCATTGAACGTCGATTTCCTCCCTGACGACGCTGCTGAGGACCACCTTGTACTGATGTTAAGTGCACTCAGCACTCCATTACCAAGGGCGTTGTCCGCTGCACTGGACACGCTATACGCTCCAAGATTTGATAATTATATCGACTGCTCTACACTAGTTCTCTAATGAAATAGTTCAAGTACCTAACCTTTGATCAACGCCATGCCTAATTGTTCTCTAGTTTCCCTTGATTTGCGAAGCCGGTCTCTACATTGAAGCTGTTTGAAACACGACCCTCTGCGCCGCTTATGTTTGCGATAAACCTTGGGCAATCTTAACACGGGATAATTCGAGGCTCCATTAAAGTGAAAGTTTAATGGCAATGGAACCAATTCACACGTCACTCGTAACCAAACCTGGATGTAGTCGAATGGTACATCGCAAACTGCAGGATCCTGGGCGGCAATGGCTGATCTCTGATAATGTTGTAGTAAGGGACCGGTAAAGAACCACACCTGTTGTGAGGATATACATGCTGACTTCAGGATATAGCACACTGAGCTGCATGCTAGAACAACCTCCACACTAAGCCAGGGAGCACGACTGTTCTTATACTACACCACAAGTGTTGTGTGCTAAATTGTACATTAATAAACTTCTACATGTCGTTTCGTATGAAATATGGAATGAATGTAGGCATGTTGTTCCGCACATTCAACATATTCGTACTTTGGGCCAAGAAAAAAAAAAAAAAAAACAAGAAAAAGTATTTTTTTTTTGTCTGTACAGGCATATTGCCGCTGTCAGATTTGCATATATTTTATGCTAAGTGGTTGGTAAATACACCACAAGTTGTTAAATGAGGCCTATTAGCAAGTGACTTATCACATTGTTCTGACATAATGTCAACCCTTAATAAGTGATAAAAGCAGAACGGTTAAAACCTGTTGAAAGGATATGACATGCGAGTTTTGATTCTGAGGGCGCATTTTGGTCGATGGTTGGTATTCATGTACGAATTAATACTGGCCTTCGTTTTGTAAAAAAAAAAAAACAACATACCGTACTGGTCTGATTGCAAATGAATAGAAGTTTATAAAAGTAACAACGTTCTTCTGTGAAATAGACGAAATCCTAATGTCACTATTAAATGGGTTAACAAGCCCGTCCTATTAAAGGGAAAGAAAGAGATAAGTGAACTGTTGCTGGAGTAATCACCCAGATCACTACTGTTAGAAGACCTTAGACGTATCTACATACTCACATAAGCAGCTTGTACAGTCCACCAGCCTAAGGAAAAAGTGTCATTCCTGTAAATAGCAAGAGTTTCATCCATTATGTAATGTTCACAATCTTATATAGCAATTGTCGGTGCATACATGTATATGTGCACACGTGTCAATGACAGATCCCGGAACCGGGACAATCTCAACCATGGAAGTGACCCGGATAGTGCTCAACACGTGGCAAAGCGGAAGCGGTTTTTGTTTACATTAACTTGTAAGTCGAATAATACTAAATATAAATTAGATAACACAGGTACAGAGTTCGAATTTTCACTTCATGTAACCCTATTACTTCTGATCTCTGCAGAAGACACTGTCGTTGATTCATTAATGAACACCAACACCGATAAACTATGAAGACAAATCTGAAAAATGAATTATTTATTTATTTGATTGGTGTTTTACGCCGTACTCAAGAATATTCCACTTATACAACGGAGGCCAGCATCATGGTGAGAGGAAATTATTTACATGCTATGTGTAGTTGACATAGTTTTTCGTATGTTGATGAATATTATCTGAATTTTGGTAAAAGTTTTATTCAGTGTGGCTTAACACGCAAATGAGCTAAAAGATTTCATTCACGCAGTTCATCTATCCTTAAAAGCCCAGTGCCAGTGATTTGTAAGCGGGCTCTCACAAGATAACTAACATAACAACACAATCGGATTAAGTCGCATATAAAAGATGTCAGTATAGAACATTATAATTTGTTTTGATAAATAATCACACGGAACAGGCACTCAAATTCGAAATGTGCGCATTTTAAGCATACCGAAAAAAGATGACGTTAAACATAGGGGTCTACGGTGCGACGTGTTTCGATATTAAACCCTGATTTGCACGTAAAATATCCACTCAGCCGGGAATAATGTCGGGTACAGGACAGAAAAAGTGACAGGGAAAGAAAATAGTGTTTGTAGTTAAGCAATTAGATATGTTAATGAATAGATGTAGTCATAAAACGGCGTCGAAACGCATCTGGTGAAAACACTTGCTTACCGTAAATGCATGTAATAAACCTGGTTTTATCAGCGCGGTGACATTTATTTCACCTTCAATGTATTATCTTGCCATGCATGGATGATGCAATGAAACCAAAGGATGACAGTTATTGGATTAGTACATCTTCATTAGTGCTGGGTATATGGTTACAGAATCAACGTGTGGTGGAACCCGCTAGGACTATTACGTGCTCGTTTGCATACTAATATGTCTGGATGCCCCCAGCAAGTTGGAAGCGATCCAAACCCTGCAAGAAAATCTTTTGAACAACCTTCATTAAAATCGGCTTGAATCAGGGCTTGGCAGATGTGCAATGCACTCACAAAGTTAAATGTTACGACGTTTTTCCAGCGCCTGGCTTTTCTGTTTACGCCCGGATGTGTTTTCAGAAAGCTGTGTTAATCGCTGGGAAATGCCATACTCAGCCACGTCTGGAGTCTACGATAAACGCTTATCATGTAAAACGAGAGAAATTCTGGGAGTAATTACGGTGGATTATATGAAAATATAATCATGTATTTAGCACTACAGACGTAGACATATTGAGGAGGAGTGGTACTACGTCATGTGTCTGTCCACATTGCACGGATTTCTATACAGAATTATATACACCAAAACTATAAGAGTGCCAGTTTATTTAAACTCAAATTCTGTTACTGCTTTAACAGTAACTTTCTTTTTATGTTTTCAAAAGTAAGCGGTTTTGATGTCACAAATGTAAGTTACAAATGTATGTTACAAGAGAGAGATGGCTGAGTCGTCCTGGACTCTGGCCGCCATTGTGTGGGAATCGGTACCCCCATTGGACAGCTCTCTATAGGCTACACATGCTCATTGTCTTTGTGATATCTTTCATACATTGTTTGCATCTCAATGTTTTGAGATTAGTGTTTTGAAATTTTCGGACTCATAACATTCTTAGCTTTTTTCCGTTTTAGAACAGATTGAAAAATGTCTCTGTGTCAGTAGGCAAACGTTCATGGAAAAGCGAGAGTCATTAGCGATTAATCAGAGGCACATTAAACTATGGACAGCGCAAAAACGTTTTCTGAGCAACGAAAATGTCTTAACAGATGTGTCTTCAACTTCGAGTTTTTAAAGCTTTTTATTCATTTGTCTGGGAGGTAACTTCAACCTTTCACCGATGAAGGGTAATAGTCAAACAAGACGGGAAGACGTTATCTATTTAAGTCAACTCCTGTTTTACAAGACGAAGAAGAAGAAGACGTATAGTGTTATTGAAAGCGGATCTGAGAAATTACTCAATCAGAGGGAGTCGTACGGAGCATGGCAAATTGCCAGCACTCGTCTTGAAACCACAAAGGTAGACTGGGCATATGAGTTATGCGAAGAATATCATCAAACTCTGAGCGCATTCACTCCACGTAGCAGTCAGGATGTCCGCTTAATATAGCGCACTGTGTCCGGGTTCAATTCCCAACCAGCGAAATTTTTCTGTTACTAGAATATAAAATGATAGCTTACCTCCTACACTTGAAAAATACGCGTCTCAGTTTGAAAGAATATGTGATGCTGTGGGGTTTCGTATTTCTGATTTTACATTTCTTAACAGCTAAATATGTATAAACTCTTCTCTGCAAAACTTACACCCTAATACTCAACTACTACTGGAATTGCAATTAATGTCTACATTAAGCATACATACAATAAATATCTACATACACTACAGAACTTACCGCACAAATAAAAAGTTTTCTCCTGAAGATTAAATACCAATGTTTTTTAAGTTGGAGTGGGGACTAAAAGACGATAGCAAAGGTCCCACACTTGTACCCTATATATTCAGGTAACAGTAGGTAAGTTTGACTTGGGTGCTTCCTTTGGGCTCATCGGTAGTATCACAGTTAATGGCCAAATAATCACCGGGTGTCGATGGAGTCCTTTAGGTGTTCACCTTTTTGACCCTCCTCTATACAACACAACAAAGATATCAGAAGCCAACTACCAATCAGCCACCCAGGCTCTCTGATCCAGTACATGTGTCAACATCTTCTGATATAGGCGAAGGTAACACGAACATGGGAAACTTAACACACCGCATATACTGGGGCAATCTGATGACAGTCACAATGACATGCAGCTGCCAGTTCTTTTGTGGCCTCGGCAAGACTGTATCTACCTGTAGAAATCCGATTGACCCATCACTCCCACTCAAGCCGTGTTCTGGCCACTCCCTATACTTTAGACCCCAGGGGAGCAGTGTTCTGGTCACACTGTCTTGTCTACTGTATAGATGACACTAATGAAGAAAGTAAGACACTTTTCATATTGACGGCAACAGAGCCCCTTGTGAGCACTAAGATTTCTTGCTTTCGATGAAAAAGACACATCAATGAAACCAGAAATGTTTTGCAAGTCCCAAATGTGATCTTCACTTGTTTAACCTCCTCCTTGATATACGGGAACCCAAATCATTCAATGTCAGCGGCCATGACAGGAATTGTTAGGATTATAGGTTTATCTTTTTTTCCTGAACAAAAACCTTCCGCGATAACTCAGACGTGCAATTAATATTGTCGTAAAGCAAAGATAACAAATACTTTTTTTGCCATTTAAGACTGTTCAAGTTTAAACCTACAAATTCCTCAACATCTGTTTTGGAAAAAACATTAGTAGTCTCGTAAATACAAAAACATAGTATACACCCATGGTAATGAATCGCCGATATAACGACCGCATGTATGCGTGATGGTGTGAACGATGTCGGCTTCGCTCAGTCATATATGACTCTGTAAATGATGACGGCTGTGTGAACTAGGAGGGCTTTGGTAGGACACATCCCCTCATTCCCCTGCTCTGTACTAGGTGGCTGCTCACAGACACGTCCGCATATAATATATAGCACCAACGATAAGGCAAAAATTGCCCTTGACGTAAATGGCGAATTAATTTGGCTTGCTGTAGCGATCATCGCAGAAGTGAAGGCTTGCTGCTACAATGTAGGTAATGTGGCACCTAGTGCGAGAAGACAGATCGCTCTTCTAGCTAAGTGATTTGAACTCTCTACACACCCGGTATTGTCTTCACTTCTCACACATTCGGCGTTACAACGCCAACCGGCTTGTAAGCTGTGAACTAATTCAACACATATTTCTCGGCTGTCTTTGCTTTTTCACTTATTCGCTACAAGGTTGAACTACCGCTGGCAGCTGCCTTAATGCGTGAAGCATGCGGGTTATTCACAGTCCAAAGGGCATGACACTTGCTCCCCTAGTATACGCACTGGATAATACGTATGTGGCTGCCGAACTCTCCCGCCTTCTCTCTAATGCGTAAGATGGTCGTTGATAGCTTTCTGGTTGATTCTACACAATCACGTCGTAAATTCAATAATTTATTGCAATGTTTATCGTGGCATAAAACTGCCAACAGCTAAGCTTGCTCTCTAATAACACATCAGTTCTCATCACTGATTGAATCTTGTCAGGTAACGTAACCCGTATGACTTGACCATAGGGAAGAACCAAAAGGCTTGGGCCAGATGTGCCGTGTGAGCGAGAGAAAATGTGAACCCTGATGTTGCTGCAAAAGACAGTCATGAAACGAGTTTGAGGCATTTTCTGAGTGAAATTGAAACTTTAATTCTTCATATTCCCGCCATGGACTACAAATGTTGACCGGGATTATGGGTAGGCATCTGGAATCAGCAAGAACTTGGTCGGATATCAGGATATTTCGGGATAATGGGTTGACCGTTTTCCAGTGTGACCAGTGGGCATTGCGACAACCCTCCATTTCTGTAACTCCGATCGAAGGACAATACGGGCAAATCAACTGCCGGGTGAAGGGATATGGATATCAGCCATATATAACTGAATGAAAACACACGCTGGCTGAGCTAGGCGTTGAATGAGCCGTACGTTAGTCATCCATTACATGTACATTTTGTGTGACTAATGAATATCCAATCAGGACGCTGTAAATATGTCGGCGTTGGGACAATCCAGCCACGGGTGGTAACACGGCTTAGATATGACTGCAAAACCGTAACTGACCTAATCGGACACACAAATACGTGCTCAAATAAGCGAAGAACAAGAAACACTGACAACCTCGCTGACTAGATCCATTTTCTTTTCAAAATACAACGTGACTTTTGTCGTAAACTTGTGGAGTTATGCCTTAGAGATCGTTATGTCCTACACAGGTTACTAGAAAAGAGGAAGCACATGTATGGTGATCGTGCCCTCAAGCAATGAACAAAACATGACTTGAACTGTGGCCAGTTTGTTTTATGGGTTTTAAACAGATGTATGTACTCCGAGAGGAAAGTTCTTCTGGTTTGAAGAAACGCTCCATTTGAAGACTTTGAAGTCTTGATTCTTCTGGTTGAATAAAATTACATTTGTGAAAGCAAAATATGTTTCCTACAATCACTGGACTGCCTTTTTGTTAAAGATGTCCGCTTAATGGCCTCATTCCTCATCAAGAACAAGGGCAAGAATTGGCTAATGTGTTTTGAAACATAACATCCTGGAGCACAGAGTAAAGATGCGAAGGTTACACAGTTCTCATTTGAAGGAGAAAAGTACAACTTGACCTCTTAGTGAACTCAGCGGTAGATTATTCACTCAGAGCTATATGGGAAAGCCAGCGACGAGAAATGACTACTATGTATTCAACAAGATTATATCATTCCAGAGTGACAATAGGGAAATCTGCCGAAAACTACGGTCACGCAACCATGCAACAGCCAGTATGCGTCTTGGTTTAATGACAGTTCGTGATCTGTTGATCGGTTGCTAGTCGAATGTGTTCTTCCTGGCTTGGCGTTTTGCCGCATTATCTGTAGAAATATAACGCAATCAAACCGCCTCAGTTGGGTCGCGAATCTCTTAGGTAAAAGGCACTTCCGGCTATAACTTCATTAAGACCCGTTGCCGGCTTCCGGTCGCAGGGTTTTCACACGCATTAAAAGAAAAGAAAACAAAAAATGTAACCAAAGTCTTTCTTTCAGAAGAGAGGCTCAAACAAACCTGAAATAGCACAGGCATTTCTTTATGACGTGCTTGGTAACTCTATAAATCGTCTTTTAATCTGGAATTCTTACGGTGCCATGAGATACGGATTTTTAGAGAAACTGAAAACACGATGACGCATTATCCGTACACTATGCTCATCAGTGATAGACGCGAGTCACTCCTTTGTCGTGCGAAGTACGGTTTCCCTTATTATTACATACGAAAGCCAGGCATTGTGGCCTCCTGGTTGATTTAACACTACTTCTATATGGCAAAACTTTGAGCTAGGAACGGGTGACGCTACAGCGGAAAATACCTTCTTCGGTGGTAGGAATATCCCACCATTGATTGGTTAAAATTAAGAGTATGGCGGTTGGTTCGATTTTCTCTACTCCGTGGACGTGTTTGCTTACTCTGAGCTGGGATATCTACATCACAAAAATAAAAAGTGACGTTTACTGAAATTTAAAACGGATTCTTTATCGACATATATATACATCTGGCCTCCTTTAAATCACCTATCATGGCTTTCCAAAGTAGGACAATGTAATAGTTAGTTTCCTATTCCATTTGTAGCATCTGACTCTCACGCGCTACGATTGGCTGGTAACAACCGCATTGCACGAAAGGGGATTTATGCATAACAAGACTCAAAACTGCAACGGTTCTGACATAAATGATTATACATGTAGTGTATTTCAGCTTTCCTAACAAGTCAACCCTGACCTATACGTACAATACCAGGCGAATTCCCGGAATTTGGAGAAATCAAAGAGATACACACGCGAGTCTAGTCATAAATAAACTACTCTTCAACCCAGGCGATGTAAGTTTAGAAACTTTATATACACTTTAAATACAACCTGTACTTTTCCCCTTCAACATGTACAATTAATAACTCTGTAGCGTTCACATCTTTACTCTTTGCTCCAAAGTCATTTTTAAATACTACAGGATGTTATGTTTCAAAACACCTTAACCAATTGTGCTCTTGTCCTTGTATACACGAGTTCGTAACTCCTCTCATTATCACATTTGTTTCAGTAGTATCATTTGAGATTTTGCCGAAGTAGTGTTAAGTCAAAAACATTTCTTCATTCATTTGGTTGCGTGGTGATCCTGAAGTACAGCCCTGTGCAGTGAAAATTTATCGTTACAGACCAGACCACAGATTTCATGGAATCTTTATTCCAAAAACACGACCCACCTAAAAAACATGAATGTGTGCCTGAACGAAGTTAGGCACATGCTTTTCTTGCTATCGGTGTTAATCTGTGTGTATCAGCATATCGCTTCATTTTCATCACTAGCTGCCACTGGCGAGGTAGCCTGACCACAGCTCGATGAGTAGACAGTCACGTGAGGACCACCCAATCAACTCTGAGTAAATTACCAGGTACCAGCCGTGGCGATCTGCCGGAAATGAACGAGGCGTGACACTTTTGTCGCCTCTTCCTTTGAAGAGTTCTAGCACCAATAAATCTCCGCAGACGGCATTTACATGGCTTTCTTACGTACCAATTTACTTATCAGTGATCTTTTTGCTTAAGATGAAATATAGATCAGATAAAATCCAACACCTGTGATAGTAAACTTGATCTATTCCTGCTGTGCTTGAAATTCAAGTTTAGATCGCCTTATGATAATAATTAAACGGCATGTTTTTGAGTACGAAGAAGAGTCATTAAACCTGATACGAAAAGGTAACGAGGAAGTGTTAGGCCAGTAGCTTCATCTCTTGTCTGATGTGACTGATTTAACAGGTACTTGAACAATGTGAAAAGTTTACAATATATCACATTACCAAAGCGGTTACATGTCGGTCAGATAGGAGTCAGGCAGGCGCTACTTTATCCGTCGTTGACATGAATCTGAAAACACAATTTTACTTAGCATAATTTATGTTTGTGTGTATATGTTAAGGCTACATGGGGAAAGGTGAGGAACCATGATGCTACAGGAGGCACCTGTATTACACACTTTTGTACATATGACTTGTTTTGTACTTATAATCTTCCTATAGGTTTATTCCTGATGGTTTATGTATAAAATTTTCTATTTTTCAAAGTAAGGTGCCCTGGAAATTTTTAACTGAATTATTATATCCATACCACCAGAACGGTATGCAAACTATTTACCAAATGACCAGAATCATAACATCGAAACAACCTTTTGGCAAGAATTTGACACGCAAATTAACTCCTGTCAGTTCCGCTTTATGGGTTAGTGCAAATGCACCGGTCAACATCAGACACTGGCTTCCGATCGCAAGTAACGGGATCGGGATGAACTCTCAGCTGGCGTCTACATGTATATAGATAGCTTTCTTTAAGCAGTTCATCGGGATCTATGACACAGGTGATGCACGCTGTGAGGAGAAACTGTTGCTAGAATCATCAGGTTATTTTGCCTTGTGCACACCTGTCCAGTAGTGCCGCAAGTTTAAACATTTAGCTCGCTCCATTGCTTGAGTGGTATTTGTGCAAGATCATAAGAAACTGAACATTAAGTTTGCTGGCGGGTTCTGCTCATCAGGTCTGAGCTACACCTTCCCATTTTGCCGTGATGACTTGCAGAATTCGAAATAAATCGATACTTTTGAACTGGATTTAGTTGTATGGCACAAATCGTAAGAAACAGTCCTATCTCTGTGTGATTACAATTCTTTAGCTTGGCGTCAATCAATTAGTCAGTAATTTCATTAAATTAGAATCCAGAATGAATGCTACTTCCATATTTTATCCCACTGTCGATGCTTCATAAGGAGATAACGGGAGGTTAACCATCCTAGTCCCAAACTGTTATCAGAATTCCTGGTTCTAATGAACATCGCTCTTAGATTTTCCGCCCAACTGATGATCCTATCCCCAATTTCAGATCCATTATTATCCTCACACTTCATGGTTTTGATGACCACAAACATCAGATTTTCCGCCTAGTTGCTGATCCTATCCCCAATCCCAAGTCCATTGCTACATCTATCATAAGAATTCGCGGTTTTGATGATAATTGCCATCAGATACCCTCACCCCAACCAGTGATCCTCTTTCCCTATTCCAAGTTCATTATGATCATCCATCTTCATGGCCTCGATGACCACTGCTATCAAATTTTCCACCCAACAGGTGATCCTATTCCCAATCTCATGTCTATTGTTATCATCAGATTTCATGGTTTTCATGACTATTGCTATCAGACTGTCCACCCAATTTGTGACCCTAGCCACAATCCCACGTCCATTATTATCATCACTAGACGTCATGGATTTGATGGACATTGCTTTCCGATTTTCCGCATGGTCGCCGATCCTGGCTTGAATCCGAAGTACATTTTTAAATCAGACTTCGGGGCTTTGATGATCTTTGCTATAGATTTCCTGAAATTTGAGACAGCAAGGTTCTCTCTCATACTTACCCACTCATATCTCTCTTCTAAATATTTCAGAAGAAATGTTAAGATTGTAGATTATATTGAAGAGTGATATCTTTGCATTTTAGGTAAAAATTTCGCTAAATGAATCAGTGATTTTTCGAAACTGTATATTCTTTAACATATTTCGCCATGGCCATTGATTAATGACCAAGGTCGGTACAGGTTTGGACATGTCGCCTCTCATGGTCACCTTGGCCGCCCAGAGAAGAAATCCCTGCCATTGTCTAACTAAGGTATAACTACACGGGAATGACAATCTATATGGCACAAAATATTTCCGCCTAGAACAATCTTTGAGTCTTTCCGTCATTGAAAGCTGCTGATTGCCTCTTTTTGTATGAATCTGTCCTAAATTCTTACTTACTATATTTTCTTTTTTCCTGATTGCTTTGTATACAACATTGTTTTAAAAATTTGTCTTGCGATAATTGATCTTGAACGCCCACATTGGCTCAAGCGTCCCATTCGGTGGGTGCCCAAACATCATGTTCTTCTATACGAAGATGTATAAGGAGATAGTGTGCATACCCGAGTGTGTACCCAAATGTGTACCCAAGTGTGTGTCCAAATGTGTACCCGTTTGTGTAAATGTGTGCAAGAGTGTGTACCCAAGTGTGAAACCCAGTGCCGCCCCACATGTGTTTCCCAATGTGTACCAAAATGTGTACTCGAGTGTACCCCCTAAAGTATGTACCCAACTGTATACTCGAGTGTACCCCCAAAAGTATGTGCCCAAATGCGTACCTCACTGTGCACCCAAAGGTGTACCGGAGTGAGGACCTCTGCATGGGTGGCAAATCTCTCATCGTCATCATCGCGGAAGGTATTCGCGATGGCCAAGGTCAATGAACCCTTCAGTGGTAATGTAAAAAGAAAGCGGGCTTAATTTAGGTCCATGTTCTGTTGACAAAAAAATCATTAACTTACTTTGACATGTTTCGATGAACATGTAGTTGGCATTTTGTCGTAGGTTGCCACCTATATAATTAGCAGGTGTGACTCAATAGGTAAGTTATTAGTGTTCACCCTCGTGACATGCCACTTGGAATTTCAAAACAAAGCCTAAACGGCACGAACAAACCAACTTATTGTTTGACCTATTGTTTGAGCATAAAAATAATTGACTGAAGCTTAAAAGCAATTACTAAACAACTCAGATGTAACATACCCGACAAAATAAAATACATTAGAAAATATATACAAAGCAAAATACCTTGCCATGCGACAAAGAAACTGTCACTACCTCTGTCTGACCTTAATATCTCGTTGGAAAATACAACATAATAAGCTGTCGGGTGTTTATTTTAACATTCGACATCTTCGCAATTCTTCATTCTTTTGATCTTCAGGTTAAGTATTCAAATTTATAATGGCTTATTATCTCATACGACTTAACTAATATTACATCTTAATTAAACGAAATATATTTTTGCACTCGAAGTTACACCAGAAATATCAGAATAACGAGAGAGACACATCACCAGAAAAGATTCAGAGCATTCGTTTGGTACAAGACCTCTCAGACTTCTATAGACCCATTTATTAGACTTTCGCATTGTTTTATCGCCAACGTTTCCTTAAACAGGAAAAAAAACTTTTTAGCTAATATGCATTAAGTTGATGGGGTTGATTCTATTTAAGTTGTTTGTCTACGGCATGGGAACTTAGATCAGACGCGCTTCACTCCCTGTCAGTAATTTGTCTGTTAACAGCACAAAGGTGTGTTTCATTCATTACTGTCTAAAGGAACACCTTCAACTCGAGCATGAATTGACTTGAAGCACTAAATCGCGAACTTCTAATTTGAGATGACGTCACATATATCACATGACTTTAACTAAATCCAGCCCAAGTTTTTTATGCAACAATGGCGTAGCTGTAATAAAACTCCGTTGTGTAAGCAACGTTTACATCTCTCTGTCAACAGACTGCCCACAGCCATCAATCATAGCCTTACCCGGTCTCCCTACATCAAAGATTATGTGGACTGTAATGCTTAATTTGAAATATAATTAAATGTACAAAATATATCAAGAAGCTATCAAGAGTTTTTCAGATTTTCGATGAAAGGTTGACATGAGGAAATGTGCCCAATGTTGAATTTGATAAAGTAACTATGCATTCAGTATCTGCTTTCTAGTTTTGTGAATTATCATACTTCTATGGTAATTCGAAGGATGCTGAAACATCTAAACATTTAATTTCACAATGCGAAAGCCTAAATATATTTCCCTAATCTGGTGAACAAGACACTGGAGATTGTAAACAAATAATTCTGTGTCTTTATTGTATTTATTGATTTATTTATTTATTTATTTGGTGTTTTACGTTGTATTGCGCTTACGCGCGACGGCAGCCAGAATTATGCTGGGAGGAGACCGGGTTATATAGCATGTCTGCATATGGGACTCTGTTGGTGGACGAGAGGTCCCAGAAGCCTTGTCTCTGTGCATTGTTTTGTACTTCTTGTTGGACAATTGTGACTACAACACAGCACTTCTAAACTATCGACCTGTAATAAATTGAAATTAACAGCAGAGCACTATTTTTCCCAATTCTCTGAAAACTATGGTGTCAGGGGCCATGTAAGTTATTTCTATTTAAAACATTTGCTTGAACAGTTAAAATTAGCCCCATCTGAGCTAAACAGGTAACAGGCTGGAGTTCGCCGGTTACGTATAACCATTTTCTGACTAACACACTGTCGTCGCTGCAAGCTGTAGTTTTACTTTCCACGATGTAGTCTTTATATTTATACAAAGACATTTTAAGTCAAGAACCCATAAAAGTCTCTAAAATATATTTGGCGCTGATGCTTAATGCATGTTTTTCGATGTTGATCTGGAACATAACTTGTGTGGGCTTAAACAGTTTGAGTTTTTGTTAACCGCAGTGCAACTGAAGTTATTGTAAACATTGCAAAGACGTCATTAAACTGCGCTGATGTCCTGCGAAAGACATAAAAGACGATGTGTTAGACAAATTTACGACATATTGGAATGTCCAAGAGAACATATTAAAAACAACAGAAACCAAGCTGTTTTAAAAAAAAACTTTTCAAATGTTACGTTGCAGATTATACGACATTATATAAAGTATATCCATGTAAGCATTAAACGCGATTGTAAATAATAGATACTAGAGTTCAGTGGAAGCAACCAAACCTATGCATACATCATAAAGACAAAAACAACTGATATTTGGGTCACGTCACTACGGTGTTTCCATATAACATACGGTCTCAATTGCCGCGCATATTTTATTCTGCAGCCTCATCTGAGTGATTGTGCTGAAGACAGCAGACTAAAACATCCACCCTGTCACAGTATACAGTGGCGGGCAATATCTGAAGAACCAACATTACCGCGGTATCAAACCTTAAGTGTACAGTATGTCTGGCGACAGGGGATAGAACTTCAGATGTGACACTTATGGGACTGAAGATCTCCCCCTCCACTCTCTAACATACTGTACACTTAAGGTTTGATACCGCGGTAATGTTGGTTCTTCAGATATTGCCCGTCACTGTATACTGTGACAGGGTGGATGTTTTATGGTAATGAAAATATGTGTTTGGGTCTATCAAGAATCCATATGTAGGTGGATTCATTTTATGGGTTTCTGTATAATGTATGCAAACCATATTGTCAATCGACCATAAAAAGAAGACATTGAAACATGAATTTACTCGATTCTTGCTGTAATTAAAATATACAGGCTGACGTGTATTTCATAGACAATGATTTCAAATTTAACGCCGCTCCAGTTTCAGCAGAAAAAAAACGCCAAATATTTCACACATGCTTACACGTGGTGTATTGACGCAAATATCACGCCACGTATTTCTAAGCCAATGAACACCTCATTAATTTAGAATCCTGCTACGTGTATACATTTGGCAGTTATTTCAAATTGAATCCTCTACTACAAATGTCCATTTTTTGCTCCTGTGTACAAAAGTACTCAGGTTATCCTCCATTCATATTTAAAGAAAAAAATCTACACACAAATATTTTTAGACAACATAAGAGCAAAAAAGATAACTGTCTTTAGACGTATATAGACCTCGGGGTTCGTATAAACGGTTACCTATAATTAGATAATGCGGCGTTTTTTCCCTCCGGTCATGTCTTTTATAACGCTATTTCCGGAACTCATCAATCCAGAAAATATTTACAAGCAAACCTTTATTTCACTGACGAGGAAATTCTCTGATCTGCAAATCTGCGTTGGCCTATGTCTTAACTCTTGCCCTTTTTACTGAAAAGTAGATACTGAATACTGAAGTATGAAGTAAAGCGTATCTTCATTTTTATTTCCTTCTTTCTTTTGTCCCGTTAGTTATCTGAATAATATCGTCCAAACTGACTGTCTATGTTTATAAGTGTTTTGGGGACCTCCGTGGCTCAGTCGGTTAGCGCGCTAGCGCACCGCAATGACTTAGAGGCCTCCCACCAATGCCGTCGCTATGAGTTCAAGTCCATCTCATGCTGGCTTATTCTTGTGGGAAGGTCTGCCAGCAACCTGCGGATGGTCGTGGGTTTCCCCCGGGCTCTGCCCGGTTTCCTCCTACCATAATGCTGGCTGCCGTCGTATAAGTAAAATATTTTTGAGTACGGCGTAAAACACCAATTAAATAAATAGATAAGTAAATAAATAAATAAATAAATAAATAAGTGGTTTTCTTTTCTTATCTTATCATAACAAGCGCCAGGCAAGACCGCCCTACCTCAATTAAAACTCCGGGGAAGATCACCCTGCCTTAAGGAAAAAAACGGGGTAAGACCAGGCCGCTGTAGAGAAACCCCGACCATACACAGACAATGTCATGGTTTCATTGAATTAATCTTTAATGGTTTTATTCTGCAAATTACAATGTAGCATGTCCATCCATAAGCGTTAAATCTAACCTCGTATAGCATAAGAAACTAAAGCATTGATAGGCATAATGATAGCATTGAGCTTGTGTAGCGCCCACCGGCATGGACTCCAAACCACAGTCAGGAATGCAGGTGTCTGGCTGTACAGGAGCACCCTGTCCTAATTAAGTCCATGAAAACCGCCGCACAAGCAGAGGTTAAGCTCTGCGCATGTTCGAACTGAACCCAAACTGCATGGAATGCGAAGGTTACGGTTCCACTTTCGGATGCATTGGTTTAGTGTGGGACACGAGTCGTGGGCGGGAGGGGGATGTTAGGGAAGCTGACGGTGTTCACCGGGTACTTGAGCCCTTGAGGCTTCTCTATCCCAACTTCGCCGTGACACCCTCCCTGCGCGTGGACTTTGGCAGACATGTTGTGTTGGTGAAAAAGCAAATGAAAGACGACCTGAACAGGTCGTCTGGAAAGACTCTGACTGAGTCAGGCTCATCTTAAAACAATGCCCGCCTCCTCTCTTTCTAACGGTGAATAATGACAACAGACATTTTTCGTTTGGAGACGTGACAGAACACACGTTGGCAGACTCCATAGGAACATCGCCCTGGACAGGTCACAGTAAAGTTGGTTATACACATACATGTGCATAAAGCAACTGAATATAAATTAAAATGAATGTTAAAGCAGTAGATCTGAAGCAAATACCCCAGCCAAGTTAAATAACGTATAATCGGAGAAATAAGCTAACCAAGGTGCATGTTTTTTTAATGGTTTGAATCAGAGATCATTGCGGCATTTCAGACCTCGTCGCCATTCATTTCCAAGTGTTTCGTAAGTGGGAGAACATCAAGACAGCTATGGATGTGTGAAATAATATAAGCTGTGGCAGTGACGTAGACACTTCTGGATACATAAATGACATGAAGTTACACGTAACAGGTCATGTAACCACCAGCATACAGAATTCAGTATATAAGAGCCTGTCCACTGTTCGAAACAGGTACAGACGCGCGTGACTGTGCGAGAGCTAAATGCAGCAAGTAGCAATTAAGCCACTATGACTAAAGCCCAACACATGGGATTAAAGTAAAAATGTAAGTCAAGAGGGCGTGAAACCGCAAGCAATGATTTAAGCAACAATCGAATGGAACGACAAGTAAGAAATGAAATATGGGTGCCGATGAAAAGAAAAACGTACGACTAAAGTTGCATACGTTTGAAAAAGAAGGTAGAGGAGTCAGAAGTGTATGTTGACATTTGAGTAACAGTTGTCCGACAAGGTATGTTGTGACGTAGGCGTCAATAAAGTAAAAGTCTACGTGCACTTCTGAAATAAGCGTGTATATCTATAGATGAACACAACAGATATACGGCGCTGAAACTGCCATTGATTCTCGGAGAACCCGTGTTTTTACCGTTTCCATTCGTGTCTGTTTTATCGTAAAACCTTTTAGGTTAAGACTTAAGTGCCCCGGAAGATCGTAAATATGGACGTGACAAGGTGACTTAGACCCAAGGCTGCTTCGTGTAAAGATTTGGAATAAATCTGTCGTCGCGGTAAGGTTATCTTCAACTCGTGGATTAGGATAATTTATCACGGAAAAGATGGGTGATGAACAGCCCGAGAAGGAGGAGGTTGTCATTTATCGCTTTGGGATGGGGTGTGATGGGTAACAGTTAAAACCCTGCTATTTTTCAAAGCGCGTTCTCTTCTCAAAGACTGGTATAGCTTAAAAATACATCACGTCTTTCGGCAAAAAATGTCAACTACAGCCGTCTGTTGGGGTTGTTTTCTGTCATGCTGGGAGCTTCCCACGTTTGTCACTAGGACTGAGCATATAATCATGCCAAGGCTTATGTAAGTGTGGTACGGCCTGTAGCAGGCCGAAGAAGTTGCCCTGACGTGATGTAACCTATAGTAACCAAGCGCCTCTGTTGCTATCGTTCTGCCATAGATCATGAGTGACACACTGCGCCGGCGCAATGCTGGGAATTTCGGCGATGTGGACAGATACCCTCTATATACTCGTTAACTTCAAAGCCTGTCAGTCAGAATATGTGGATGAAGATTTCACCCAAAAGACGACATCTACGTGCACGCAGCTGGGTACCACACACGTGTTGGGATAAAATAAAAGATGGGAGACGAAAGATCTGCTATAGGTAGGATATAAACTCATCCTGTTTCTCACCATTTGTAAGGTGAAGAAAAAAAAAGAACAAAAAAAAAAATATACACTGCAACAAAAGAAGCAACAACAGAAAAAAACACATGTTCTCTAGCACGGAGTTTGTCCGAAAATGGTTGCCTTTGGGCCTCTAACTTCATTGGTCAATACCATAAATTCCACAATGGTTCCCATGCTTACCTGCACCAGTGGCCAAATCCAATAGACTCCAGGCTTCACGCTTTTTAATCACTTTCATGTATAACCAAACAAGTCAAACTCCGAAGAACTTGGTAATATTTGTGTAAGTATATCATCATTTTTATTGACATCAACAGCGTGTAGATCACACTGAGGTGCATGGTTGTTTTTGGTCGGGCGCACTGATCCGGTCTGTATCAGAGACAGACAGCGCACACTTCAAATCAGATCAAAGTGTGTTTTCCGGTGAACGATGCGACTGTTAGCTTCTGATGAGATGGCCGTGTTTTAGCAGAGCCTGATGTTAGTGGAAATGAGAGGCAGGTATATGCGCGCTGATTTATCTGTCTTGTATACCATTGTCTTGAAGAATTCATGTAAACTAACACGTTACAAGAGTCCCTTAAATGCTTGGCCTTACAGTCCCTAATAAATGTTTAGAAAAAGTCGATGTCATTCAAGACGAACTTTATAGCCACGTTCTCGGACCCCTCACTGGAACTGGCTACTTCATATTTGTACTGAATAGGCAATTAAATCAGTGCTCCATTGGATGGAATGTTTGCTCGTCGATATGTTTAGTAGTCTAGTCTAATCAACTGATTAAGGGTACTACTAAGTCTGAATGTATGTATCCTTGAATGGTGTCTTATGGATCGATCTGGCTGGTTGATGTAAATGTGGACTGCACTTCTTTTTTCCACATTAACTCCGGTATTTCTACGAGGGTTTTACCACAACAGTCGCTTTAGTTGTGAAACAACCACTATAGGAGAAATACGTGATCTATGTGGGGTTTACATATTATTTCACAGGATGACATTACGGCCATCATGACCGTTATTTTGCAGAGAAAACACATGGAAGTTTGTTGCCAGGTCTTTTACCCGAAAACTTACTTTCACCAAAATTTTATAACAGTGTGGTGAACAGATAAATAGAGCAGATTATATGTCCTATCACTGGATATAGAATGAATAAACTGATTAATAGTTTCTTCGGTGCTCACCTTTTAATGGAACAATTGGTTATTGCGATAATTGGTAGACCAGTGCAATTAGTACGTAACGTGGTGCAAAACACGTGATTGTTCGGTTCTTGGTGTAAAAGTAGTAAATATTTTGTTGTCTAACAATTGGAGATCTTACCTTTCGAAATAGAAAAAAGAGAAACGAAAGGCGAATGTAAGTGTTGATTTAACTGTGATATAGCTCACAAGGAAAGCTGGAACTGAAACACAGGCTCTTTAATTCTTTCGTTCATGGACCACACTTCGTGTTTTAGTTCAGTTACCGCTTAATGGCTGTTATCAGCCCTGTAAAGCAACTTAACATAAATCACAACACTCCTACAAACAAACAAAACGCCTCCTCTTTATCCGTCTTACTTCTCTTTTCCCAGAGTTACAGCAATAGTTTATTGTCTGCCAATTTACTTTATTCTGGATCGTTCAGCTAGGTGTGTGATAGCTTATATGGTACATTAAAGAAAACCTGTTCACTGAAAATACATCTATTTGAAGTTAGCCCAACCTAAATCCGCATATACAACAATGTCAACACACAACCTTCCACCCCATGAGTAAAATCTCTTGACCAGTACATATTACAAATGTTAACAGTTTACTAGTTTGCCTTAATTCTTCGTGCCTACACTGTAACTTTATTCCGTACGCCTTCACCAATTAAATGAACGTTCCTGATTATGTAATATTGCTCCCATTTTAACTTACATGTGCCCACTCTTCATGACACTTGTCGTGATTCGTTCGTGATGTAAATAACAAGTTACAACGTAAAACCATTAAAACCAAACTGAAGGCCATGAAAATGAGATGTAAGCCTAAGGAACAGCATGATTCACCAAGTGTGTGGTGTAGGCTTTGTTGCATTGAACAACAGCTCCGGAACGTGGATTTTCGGAGCTGGCTTACATCTCTCACCTACGTATAGCTGTTATAAAGTGTTTCAGCTCCCTGAAGGAAGTCAACCTTCTATTGTAACTAGGATTGTTCGATTTCAAAACTTCTGTGCTACTCTTCCATTCAGCACATTTATTAGTCGTGGGCTTTACAGGTTGATGTGTAGCTTTGTAAGCCTTTATACACACTTAGCACGTTTTGCAAGAATATAGGTTGAATTACTATAGGTTAAAATTTAAAACTTCCTTATGATGATAAGAGTCTAGAGTTCAAATTGCAACAAATCTATTTTTAGTAATGCTTGAGACTTGTATACCTCTTGGGAAAACCCGCCCTTCCACGCTCTCGCAAGATTTAAAATCCAGTGAAGGAGCTTCAATTCCACCCGCTCACCCCTAACTTCGCTTTCAGTCTTGCGATTAATATAATGATTTAATTATCCCTGTATATTCTCCTTCAATGACCTTAGACATCATATCCCAGACACGGACACAAGTTTCCTGTATTTACCAGTACCGGTACCCTCCCTGATTTTCATACAACGGTCCGTGTATGCCGTGCACGTAGTGTATGTTTGGGGTCTGTGGACATATACTTGTGTCACTAAGTGCGCGCTCCAGTGAGAGTGTCAACTCATTTATAAGGGTTACCAGTTATGTCACTATACCACGTTCTGGCGGAGCAAAAGCACTGGAGAAATGTAACAACCTACGTGACAGAGGGCAGGAGGGCGCAGGAGCCTATACCTGATTAACGACATTAAAATAGGCTAATTTCAATCTGATGAACGCCTCAAACGTTTAGCTATTTCGGCTTAAAATGGATAAGGTAATAAAAAGGTGATAACAATGAAGTAATTTATTGGCACGTGTACCCATTTTTTTCTTTCTTTTTTACACAAAACGTGTAATATAATGCCTCGATTGAACAACAAAGAGCATTAACCCGTGTGGTTAAGGAGCTAACGCTAAGGTCTTATAATTATCCCTAAAGTGCAAAAGAATTTTAAAAAGTTTAACTACTCAATTACCCGAGCTCCATTAATTAGTAAACACATCTATATTTTGAAAAATTTGTTTCCAGTGCTATAGCTGACATGGCTTCTCAATTAGCTACTTTCAATCTAGATCGTTCGTGAGGAAGCATACAACAACCATGTAAGTGACAAGTTAATCAGTGTGCTTGGCGTTACAGAAAAATCAAGTAAACAAGTCCTAGATGCGTTTTAAACTCCAATGTCTATCCGGAAAGAGCAATCACATACCGGGCTAGGTAACTGAATAATGATTCGAAATTATCGTAATATATATGACAAAATTCGAAAGAAGCAATAACATTAGCGATGGATTTTGGGGCATTAAATATATGTAATACAAAAGGCTACAGCGGTGGAGTAAAACTAGAACGCCTACCTTTCAGGCTAAAGTCTTGGACAATTGGCATCTTGCCGTTACAGTCGATAATATTCGAATGCAATGATACGACAAAAATAATGAAACTTTTTGTCATGTGAAAAACGACACAAATACACCTTTTCGACGCATACAGAATTCGACCATGTGGACATAATTTGGTGTCTGGAGAGTGTAGAGTGTCAGGTATGTGGACATGTCACGTGTAGGATGATAAATTCTAGCATACCTATCCATAGCTTTCCCTAATTTTCTCCTGTCGACACTCAATATGGGCCGACCAAATCCTCGTCAACAAATCTTTTTCAGGAAAGAAGATAAATCGGTTGAAATTTATCGGACAAATATTTAATTTTCAGACGTAAGTGGGGTCGTTTGTCCTTATTAATCAGCACAAGTTTTGTTTCTGCGGGTGATGAAATGTTTGTGAGTTTGGGTGAAGAGTTCGTAGTTTCACAACTCATCAGACTCTCTTTGCACAACAAGTCCTGTCCCTCTGTATTAAGTGGACCATTTACTATGTGCCGAGGAGACAGATGTGTGTAGACATAGTTGCGTATCTCTAAAGAGCAGTGGCACTCAGAACCGTCTTCATTTGTAACTTACAACGAATACTTCGTCAACGGCCTAGGCGGCAGAAGAGATATATTGTGCATATTCATCAGTTGAAAATCTTATCTAATTGTGTGCGCTACTTGGGCTCTTTTGGTTTCTCACAACACCGATTCATTCATGATACGGTCGTTGACGTAAGGTGAAATAATCAGGACATTCGTTATCATAACAAAAACATGAAATTGTCATCCAGTATTGCTTTCCTGGTTCCGTCACTGACATGAATGTCACTCCATAATTCTTAGCTTAGTTGTGGCCATTCCGCCTGGTGAAAGTATAAGCATTTTAGTTTTGCGGTCCTTTATTCTGGCATTATTATGTATTGGCCGGGAAAAAAGCCTGTTGACTGTGTCAATCGCTTCTATATTGTATATCAACGGCATTCACATGCATTATTTATTTATTGACTGTTTTTTTTTTTTTACAAGGAAACGTTTAGCTCTGCCTATCTTACATTGAAAATGCCCCGCAGACTGATGTCGAATGAGATTTAGCTTTCCGTGCATGACCAGGAATTATAATCTGAATGTCATATCCAATTATATCTGGAGTCAATGAACTCTACTTTTTATGGTTACTAACCACTTACTAGCTTGCCGCGGACATGGTATATATGTTAGAACTGAGTCTGGGTGGAAAAAGTCAGCTTTGGGCTGAAATGAGATAATCATATAGATAAACATGCAATCCTGGCTTTGTGTTCTACTGATTTGCCAAAGAACATCCAAAATTTACACTGAAATTCAACCATATTCACTGGAATTTCAGCTTCTGAAAATGACAGTTACACAGCTATTTTCTGTTTCAAGTGTGTTGGTCAAAGCGATTTCATATGTCAAGAGACTACAGGGATATTGTTCCCAAAGTAGCAAATCAGGCAGCACTTGAAGAATAAACGTAAAGGTTAAATATTAGCCACAGACCCAGGAAGGGAAACCACCTTGTGATTTCTCAGAATGAACAACCATACATATGACGTATTGTATAGGAACAGGTAAGAGAGTGCAATGAGTGTAATTCACGGCTTTATCGACATTGTTATCGAGTCAATTAACTCTAATAATGTTAAATCCAAAAATTATTGCAGTCGTGGAGGAAGAGAAGCATTTGTAAGGTTAGGTTCACACTTTGTAAAGTGTGAAAAATTAAACGCTTTACAAACGATTATAAAATGTGTAATTTAACACTATCATATTTCAAATGAACACTTTTGTGTGTTCCTCGACATAAATGTTACGAATTTGTAATCTGACATTACTTTACATCATACAATCAATCATTACAAGGTATAACATTTTTGGCACTCATATAATACATATTTTAACATGTTGTATCATTTCTACTTATTAATTTATTTATTCATTTGATGGGTGTTTTACGCCGTACTCAAAATTATTTAACTTCTACGACGGCGGCCGAGATTAAGGTGTGAGTAAACCTCCCAGAACCCTCGACCATCAGCAGGTTGCTGGCGGACCTTCCCACGGCAGCCTGATTATCATTTTAACACATGCGACTGAAGAGTGTTTACTACTATAGATATGTACCCAATGTCAACAGGACTTGGACGCTCTGTTCTGTGAAAATACTGAACGGCATGAGAACCACGCCATATACTGAGTTTCCGCTGGTAAAATCAATCAAGCAACATGTGGGTCGGCAAGTTATTCCAAAAATGAAAGGTTTGACACAAGAATAACGTCACCCAAGAGCTTTACTGACGGACTAGTATAATATACAGCTGCGAGACTCTCTGACTTTTCAGAAGCTAAACAGTGTTATCGTTATTAGAGATTGCACGTTCTGAAGCCTGATCAAGCACACAGTGAGTTCACAGAATGACAGGCTGTGTGGCCCTATACCTCGTTCTCTTTCATACCCTGACAACATGCGTGTCACTGAGTTATTACCCTTCAGGATATATCTTTAAAATGAACATTTGGCATATCGTGCATGTCTGTTTGCGACAAAGGATCACAAATCCTTGTGTAATAACAGGGCAAATTCGTCGGACATGCCTTTGTCAGCGCCAGACATGTGGTTGGGAGCCGGGTACATCAACTTCAGGCCGATGTACAGTCGTGCCCCCATGCCCCCCCCCCCCCAGAGAAAAAAATTCCAGAGCCACTAATCAATTTTTGATCTCTGATGAGCAGAAAATGTCTTGTGTTCGCTATTTTGAAGTGTGGCAATAATAGGTCTCGCAGCTATTTCGTTTCTCAGGCACAGTTCTCTCCATAACCCGTCACTTGATTCTTGGCGTCTTAATGAGCAAGTGTTTAGTGCTTTGTTAAATTTGTCACCAACGATTTATGAAATCGCGACAGACGTGCACCGTGCATTCAAGTGCAAACCAGTCCCATCTGCACGGTCTCTCTGTTGATTAACGCGGAATAATTTAAATCCTTGCATGCGTATTCACACCCACGCTTATCACAGTGGTTCCGACTTAATGTGGCCAGTATTCCAAAGATAACCCCAA
Source organism: Acanthopleura granulata (assembly GCA_016165875.1). Lineage (NCBI taxonomy): Eukaryota > Metazoa > Mollusca > Polyplacophora > Chitonida > Chitonidae > Acanthopleura > Acanthopleura granulata. The sequence goes on from JABBOT010000005.1 coordinate 5,815,860, forward strand.
TAGGACAGTTTCGAGTTCGAACTCTTTTGTGGCAGGTGGTAAAAAGAGTTCAACTCTGTCATGTGCCTCGTCAAAAATGTCAGGCAATTTTGTTGAATTTAATTTACCGATCTCGTATCTTGCCGTGTGAGGGAGGTACAAACGACCTCTCCTTCAATCAGGAGCTTTTTAAGTTTAAAACTTCCAGCTTCTCGAGTTTCTCTATACTACGCCTAGTCTAAATAACTTTTTTGAAACATTTCCGAGACACCCATGTTTTAGTAAATGTAATCAGAAATAGCTGCCTAACATTTTTTACAGTCTACATGGTACAGTAGGGCTTTTCGAACCTATAGCAATATAAGAGTTCGATCTCGAAACTCCCCTATTGGTCTTATCTCACAAGAGCCGCACGTTCAATAAAAAATTGATCTATTTAATTTGAAGAGCCTTCAAGTGTCAGCCAACGCGCCTGTTGCACATATATACTATCTTTCTAACCCGCCTAGACCTAAATGGTGGTTTTGACACTTTTATATTAGATGGCCTGTCGGTTGACAGTGCCTGAACTGAATGAAAAGTAGGCTTCTGTATTTAAGAAATGTCAATGAAATCCCCTACCCTACATTGGATTCGTGTACATGAACATGTAAATCTAATATGCTGGGATAAAAGACAATATTAACTGCCACTGACCATAGCCAAGCCCTCTCTTATCATGTCTCTCCTGTTAAATGTGCACTTCGATAGGCTGAGTGTACGTCTTAACATAAAAGTGCCTCAGGGTATATGAGCTGTACCTCGTTCAGCTTGGCAATCCACAAACGTGATTATTATATCCATAACGTTTTGTCCTTGGCCCTATAAAATAAAGCGGTTATAAACTACTGAACCATGAAAATGTCACCTTTTCAGAATAAACTGAATCACAGTTTAACTTTTGTCACCTTTGATACATAATGACGCATCCATTTCACATGTTCTTATGAATAAATGAAATTATCAGTGTCACATTAATTACACATTGTTTGTAAACTGGCTGATTTCCGGTATTAGTGTTTCAAGGCTAAATGGAAACACTTGCAGAAAATAATTACTGAAAGGTTTAAGAGGTAACCGGTTCTTTTCCTGATGAGTGTTGTCAATCGTCACTGATACAGGGTAGGTAATGCATCAAATGATAAAACTAGCGATTGAGGTACAAACCACTCACGGAAAAACATATCAGTGAATTCATCTTAATTAAGAATTAGGTACCGGTATAGGAGAGCTTCACAAAAAGTGAGATTTAACAGAAGATCTAGAGTGCAACTTTAAAGTTTGCTTGGTGTATCAGATTGCTGGGAAATTCTAATCGAAGATGTTTATAAAATGTGCCACAGTCCAACCGACAAGTGTCTAATACCGTTCCCTGAATGTCGTGCAAACTGAATTTCAGTTTACTTCATATTGATTCATACATTGCTTTAACTGCTCTCTGCATGTAGATCTCCAAGGTCCAAATACCTGTAAGACATAGAGACCCCCTGTCGCGAAAGTTCAAACTCTGCCTGGGTCGGACTTGTGCCAAGTTTTCAGTCATGTCAAAATGCTATTAACATGTTTCTGTATATTTCAGAACGAGATATCAATCAATCGAAATCAGATATAAGATAGGGTCAAATGCCTTCATAATTCTCGAGAACGGTTGGAACATATTTTGTCAAAATGAAGGCTGATGGAAGAGACACGTTCACAGATCTATAACACACATTTGTCTGTGTTGGATGTTCTCCTTGGTGACATCTAGAGTCACCCCCATCAAGGTCAGAGATTGCACAACGTGACAAGCCTCTGTGGAGCTAGGGCAGCCCCCCTGGGAAGTTCCACCCCCCGCCGATGTTTTGAAGAATCGAGTTTTTTCTTTCTTTCAGAGACTTTTTACACCATGCAGGCAGCCCGCACATAGCCGCAGTGTCTCAATTCCATTATACTAAAGGACCCCTCCAGAGGCAAAAAGTTCAATTTCAAAAGCATACTCGTTCCAATTATGCCATACGCAGTATTCAGTTTCTCCTCTGTGAATGGGGTCAAGATAGCCAACATAAACAGTGGATGGCGGTGAAAACGTGAGTCTGCCTAACTCAGCACCTAAACAGCAAATATACTTTGACATAATCGTATAAAGCGGCTTTCATGTTATGTATGACTCATTTACAACCACAAAAATATGATTTCAAATTGTCATGCGCTACATGATGCCCGCTAATAAACAGGAATTTAAGTTACTGTGTTTGATTGACTCAGATTTGCTCAAGGCCTGACTGATTGCTTAGTGATCTGATGAATCGATTGATTAACATGGTGGTTTGCGCACGTAGCTGCCCGACTATACGTCCTATTTGCTGAACGCACCGAGGCCTTGCTCTACATACCTTGCAACCTTTTGAAATGAATAGACGAGTATAAATATTCATACCCATGCATAATTTTACATTACCCAAATAAATGACCTTAGCAAAATACCTCTTTTTAACTCGGTTGCGTAAAGCTTAGCGTATAAAACGAACAGGTTACAGTATAGAGTTTATGTGCATGACTTTCAAAGGGCATATCCACGCCATCTTGAGTTAGCAAATTAGACTGAGGTGAATGTGAATAAAACTTACCTGGAGCACGATGCAAGTTGTGGTAATCAGTCCACGGGAATTGTCACCTGGACCGATGATTATAGACTGGTGTACGTCATGCTCACAGAGCGGCATGAACCGATCAAGTCATCTAGCTATTGACTACTCTGCCCATGTGATCTCACATAGGTCATTCATCACATTCATAAATGCAGAACTTCTTACCAGAAGCGTCTACCCGAATTGCTGTTCGGTCCTGTGACAGTGACCGAGATGCGGTCATGAATTTGTTAATGAACAGCTGAGTTGCGTCAGGTATTGATTTGAGTAGACGGTATATCTCGGTGCGTAAGCACTTGATATAGAGAGGGAAGGTCAGATAAGGGATACGATATAGTCGTAGAGTTTAAATATGTGTAAAGCGTAGCTTTTCACATTCAGACTCAGATTCAAATTGTAACAGGTAGAACACGACTGATTGGTCGGTGAATCGGCGAATAGATGCTGGGTAAAGTGCGTGGCTGTGATTTCAAAGAGCTGGATGCATTATAATAAGTTACATTATTGTGAAGCATATTCTAAAATCAAGGGAAAAATACCCAGAATTCAGTATAATATATATGCAGTGACGACGGTCTCTTTTCTGCAGTATTTACATATACACCTCTGTAGCTCTGGTTGGTGGAACCAGTAAAACCGTTATGACGTGATAGAACCGAGCGAAACTCGGTTTACCGGTATTTGTTGCTGGGAATATTCTGTGCGTCAAATGAGGTTATGAACTCTGATCTCCTGGTCCAAAATCCAGCACTCCACCAACAGGGCTGAGAAATGATAATCGTTCATGATTATATAAGACAAGAACTCCTGGGATGTATATCACACAAACCATGCTCAAGTATATACAGATTGTCCACGCTGACGGGACTTTTAAATCTAAACTACTCAGCAAGCATTCACATGCACCAGTCTTCAGTCATAACATACGTTCCCGGGTTAATAATCAAAAGACCAAATTCTAAAGCAAACGCTTAACACCAGTTATAAAAAAAAGGAATTAAGAACGCATACAAAGATTAGTGCGGATTCATGCAAGGAGAAGCAGTCAACAGTTTTCAGTGAAGACGGAAAGGTGTAAGGAATGTTCTGTGCGAATGAAATAAATTCGTGTGCAAACCCACTACCATGCTAGTTGATTAGTTGCCGTTAATGAAATATGCATCTCAGTTGCGCTTTGATTGCAACTGTTCATACCCTCAAAAGCATCCCGTTAAATCCATCGTTTGATTTGATTGCTGTATTATGTATGAACTGGGCTCGTGCGTTATTTGAGGGATGGCGGATAGGTTTATATAACGGATTACTCCTTTCCTCATTACGGAATAATTCCTTACCAGGAACGGATTAATTAACCCGTTAGATCAACAGACATGCAATCGATCACCACTCAAATAACGGATTCAAGGGAAGATTTTTTTTACGGTATCCCAAGTGGCGATCTTACTCCATACGATGAACATTCGGCTCTTAGCCCAGAATCCAGCGGAATTACACACAGAGAAGGGTTCCAGAGATTCCGGACAATCAATCCACATTTACTAACAAGAGAATTAGTGTGATGTAAGATTGAAGAAACTTAGATGAAAAGATGTTTTTGAGTATTCTTGACGCAACAGTTTTTGGATAAATACAAAAGCATACAAGGCACAATTACTTTTTGTGTTCGCTGTATACGCTCGTCTGAAATGAAACAAAGATATGCTGTAACTTAGACGGTATAAACACTGTTTGGTGTTGGTGGTATTTCCTAAGAGTAACCCGAATAAATCTTCCGTTACATTCGTAATCTGAAGGAGGGCTGATTGCCTTTCTGTTATTCTAGTGGATTAATCCGTTTCCGGTAATGAATAATTCCGTATCTGATAATCAGGGATGGGTTAGTCCGTAAGATCAAAGGGAAGGCAATCCGTCAATCGTCAAATAACGGAAGATTTTTTCTCAAGAATTTAACTTATTGTTAACCAGATATTTTATCTCAAGTACAACTAGAGGTTGGTTGTCTTACTAATCTGCCTCTGTAGCAAGGAGACAGATAAGAAAAATTCAGTTTATCAATTAAAAGATAAACAGTATTATTTATTTACGGAAACACCAGTTTATTGGCCAACTATTTATGGGCCGTGCTAAGATATCTCCCTTGGTCGGGTCCTCGGTTAGGTGGCGTGAAACTCGTTCTAACCACCTCATCTCAGCCATTGCCCTTGGCCACAATCCTTTCGAGTCTCAAACGTTTGTTACTTGAAAAGTCCTTATTTTCTAATCTATTTATTACATTTTGATTGAATTGTTTAGGCGATGTCATTTATGTGGCAAATTTCATTTTACATGCGTATCTGTCTTCATAATTCAGACTGTAAGGTGGGCTACCATGAGGTCTTAACATTATCCACGTTTTCACTCTGTTGGTGTCTGCCGCACTTTCCTTTGTGTCGGTCTGTATTTACATAGGTTTCCTACCCATTGTTCAGATAGTGGCCTGTGCCATTGTCCATTTGAAGTGTTTTGGGTTTGTGTTACTGGACAGCTGGTTGAGATGCCACGTGCAAGACCTCAGCGGAGCTGGCAACCCTCAGCCGCTGCAGTAGAGGATGGGAGAAGTATAGTGCCACAGCTTGACCGTTCCGCCAGGGGTAAGCTCCGCTCTCCGCAGCGGCGCACCGTCAACTTGCCCATGCCTGAGCAGGGCTCTGCCCGTGGAGAGCGCGCCCGGACCCAGCTGTGTACCGTCGCCTTGCCAGGCCCGGATGAAACTGAAATTGTTTCTCTCCCACAGCCAGTTGTTTCGACGGCCTAACCTGTTGTGTCTCGCCCCAGGCTGACAATGCCGCCTCAGCATACGCTAATGCTACTGAAAATAGTATTTATAGGTCCTCATATATACATTTGGTGCGCACAGGTGCCTTTTCCCGACCTGCTTGCGGAAATTTAAGATGAAATGGCTTCAATGTCTCTTGGCGTGGTATAAGGGGAATGACATTAGACATGTTAAGGAACACTGTGGACCGGTACTTAAGAAACCAGCCCGAACCTGACATTCTACTTTTTCATTTGGGCTCTAATGATCTAGTTACACGTATTACTTTTGATATTACACGCCATCTGATGGAATTCATCTGATATTTCAACCAAATCTTACCTCCGTGCATCCTAATCTGGTCAGATATTTTGCCGCGCTTATGTTGGCATGGCGCACGTGACATTAAGGGTACTGAACGGGGGAGAAAGTTTGTAAACATGAAGATTGCAGCTGCAATGCGGGAGATTGGTGGAAGAATAATTAATCATCCAGATATCACCCATGAAATTTTGGGCCTCTATCGCCATGATGGCTTTCATCTTTCTCATATAGAGAATGATACATTCATCAGTTCATTACAAGAGGGTCTAGCATATTATCTGCCTTAGGTGGCTGGATTCCTGCGGACAAAGCGGGATTATATGTTAAGGTGATTGCCTATGTTAACACAGGGATCTAAACTTTCCTGGTTTGTTACACAGAGAACAGGTTGATCTTATATGTTTATACTGATTTGCCTTTGTTAACAAAGGGTTGTGTTCTTGCCTGGTGTTACACAAGGGTTGTTGATTTATTATATTCGCCCTTGTTACCAGGGGAATGTGTGCTTGCCTGGTGTTACACAGGGGGCTGTTGATTTATTATATTCGCCCTTGTTACCAGAGGGATGTCTGCTTGCCTGGTATTACACAGGTTCTGCTGATTTATTATATTCACCCTTGTTACCAGGGGGATGTGTGCTTGCCTGGTATTACAGATGGGGCTGTTGATTTATTATATTCGCCCTTGTTACCAGAGGGATGTCTGTTTGCTTGGTATTACACAGGGAGCTGTTGATTTATTATATTCACCCTTGTTGCCAGAGGGATGTGTGCTTGCCTGGTATTACAAATGGGGCTGTTGATTTACTATATTCGCCCTTGTTATCAAGGGGATGTGTGCTTGGCTGGTACATGTATTACACCGGTGCTGTTAAGTTTGATTTAGTAATTTATTCGCTTTTGTTCGCCTGGTATCACACAGGCAGCCCTTTTTCAGTTTTAGTGCTGATTCGCCTGTTCACCGTTTAACGGTTGGCGTTCAGCTAACCATTGGGGATCCAGGGTATTTAAGGAATAAAGTCGTGGCCTTTTTCTTCCATTCAAAGTTCATTCAGTTGTTAGTTTTCTTTATGTATTGGAGCATAGTTAAATAATAAGTAATATATATTCTGTGCAATTCATCTCAAATAATGCCGGAAGACATCGACTCGGCGTTATTTCTCTCACACAGTAAATTTGCCGAGATTGTCTTTCTTACCAATAATAATTGAAATTATCTTGAAGTTTGTTAAATACCGTACTACTTCGGGTTATATCTTACATACTTACATATTCCCTTTGCTGTATCATGGTCTTAAATGATCTCGCCAAAAATTAGGTAAGCACGCTGCTGTCGAACGTCGGTTACATTTCATTGACTTGATTGGTTGGTGTTTTACGCCGTACTCAAGAATATTTCACTTATACGACGGTGACCAGCACTATGGTGGGTGGAAACCGGGCAGAGCCCAGGGGAAACCAACGACCATCCGCAGGTTGCTGGCAGACCTCCCCACTTTATGGCCGAAGAGGAAGCCAGCATGAGGTGGACGAATTCACAGCGGCCGCATTGGTGGGGGGCTTCGGGTCATTGTGCTGGGATAGCCGGCTAACCGACTGAGCCAAGGAGACCCCCAATGTCGGTTACAATTATTGTAGCATATTTTATGATTACAATAAACATAACTTGTAGTGTTATAACACAAACGCTGTTACTGTTTATTCGTCTGAAAATTACCGATAATTTCCTCAAATAATTTCCCCACATGACAATCAACGGTACCTGGCATGCAGAGATAATCTGGGATCATTTCTCTCCTGCATTACAAAAGTACTAGGAAGGATTCACTTGCTAAGCAGATCCGGGATCAATCCTGGATTGAGTCATACCAGATTTTTACAATTGATACTTGTTGCTGTCGCGTTTGCCGCTCAGCACTGAGAGGGTAGAGCACGGAGACAGTACAGGTCGGGCCGGTGTCAGTTTAATGTGACTGTGTGGGGTATCGCGAGTGGTATCTTTGGCATGATTTTCCTGTGGCGGCAGGATTGGACTCGCCCTGCCACAAGAAGACACAGAACATATATAGATTCCAAGGTTTCGTCCTAATATAACTAAAATATTATTGAGTCCAACGTATAACCCAAGCATACATACATACATATATACTTTAGAAGCAAGAATTTGTGAGTATAGCAGTATATACCTACTTACCCCGTGCAACAGGGGAGGAGTGCGCATGCAAAGGTTATTTTGGCTGTTGGCCGATCGCTTTATTTCATCACTTTAATCACGTCGAGGAAGATAAGCAAGGCAGGTGTGTGAATATAATAATGTGCCCTTGCGTACGTGAGACTCGTCAGAAAGATATTCCACTCTTAAAAGAGACGTTACTGCTTTTCAATGAGATTCCGTCGCGCCCGTTCCCTAGTCTGTTGTGTGTTAATATTCTACAGAGGGGTTAACATCTAACCCTGTCATAATAAAAGCTCTCACCAAAAAGCTGTGAGAAAGCATTAAAAACTTAAAAAGATCAATTACAAATACACCTGACGTTTTTTCAATAAAGGATGCAAGAATTTAATCTCATATTTTAACACGCGTTTTATCTTAAAAAGAATGCCGCAGTGGCGTAGTGAAGGAGCAAATGTTTAGATTACAGCTAAACGTACATAGGGAAAACTGACTGAATAACAGAGCACGTGCGCTCGGAGAATGTGAACGATCTCACGTAAGCATGTCAAAAAATATCGATCTTATCAAAAAGACTGAATTAATAGTACGCAGGCGCCAATATTATCGGTATAACCTTCAGATGATGTAATGCTGTAGTAGTGTTAGTTTAGTCTCATTTCTGTTGTTTGTAGAATAAACTCGCCTATCGTAGAAAAAAGTTCTCACAGCCCGTGACACCGTGGATTCAAGCACGTGGCCCTGGCAGGCATATCGTACGTGTTGGGTGAAGAAGGATGGGGGTGGGGTACGGGGGGGGGGGAGTGTTTGTGTGTAGATACACCACCCATACGGCCACCTGTTCAGCACGCGCTATCCCCCACACCCTGCGGCAAAAACATAAGCTGTTACGTCTGTAATGATCTAACATTCCATCTTACAGTGTGTCAGTGCTACACGTTTGTTTTGGCTGGGATCCAAAACCCGGAAACAAGATCCCGGATGTCTTCGGAACACTGAACTTCTCTGCATCGCCTGATGCATACTGAAATGAAAGACTACAGGCTGCAACAGAGGGATGAAAAAAAAGCAGAGCAGCGACAATATCGTGAAATCAGGCCTCTTGCTAATTTAGCTCACTTAATGTTTGATTCTGACTGCATGGTTGAAGGTATTCTAGTGTAATATTCTGAAAAAAAAGTGGCGATGTCATTAAGCTATACACCAGAATGAAGGCACAGTAATGTAATATTCTGAGAAAAACAAATCAATGTCATTGAGACATACTCTAGAATGAAGTCAAAACAAATAAGACAATGTAATAACCTGATAAAAAATACAGTAATGTAATATTCAAATGAACAATATTACATGGTAATAACATTACATTGTAACAATATTACATTGTAATATTGTAACAAGGTATGTCAGAGACGCTTTCAGTACAAAGTTGGCGCAGAAAAATGTGAAATTCTCCCAAAAATATGGGAATCTCAAATAGGCATACTAGATAACGGACAGAATAATGTCATATTTGGAGAAACACATATTTTACCATTGAAGAACCAAGAACCAAGAGTGACTTGTGAACACATTACTTCGTTTGCCAATTGCATGGAAAGTTCATGACTACCCATTCTGCAACAATGTGGGTTCAAAAGCTTGCTTTAAAACCACAATACATAAATCACTTCCTTAAATCACCACATAAATATGATTAATAGCTGTAAAACAATCTATACCCCACGAATAGAAACACCACATGTACATAAGTTAGCAGATCTGAGACATACATTTCCGTAAAAAGCGGTTAAAGCCACACTTTGAGGTGTGTCAAGAAAAGATCAAGTAATATGCTCCAGCATTTGCATGGACATCGTCTTGGAAAGGCCAGCAGCCTGGAAATAATTCACGTATCTCGTTGCCATTTTGATACCCTCTATGCATGTACATCTGCATGCCCGAAATAGAAGAAGTTCGTGAAAACCTAGTGGATGAGAGATGTTTGCAAATCTGTCATATTATTCAATTCCTGAATCCTTCAGGGTAACAAGGACATACCTTAAAAAACCTGAAGTATATCATAGCCCTGACGCTATCTGAGTCAAAAACAAAAAACAATTTTCCATTCGGTTAACAATCCAGAGTGACGTAACCTAACACCATATACGAAAACTTCTGAAGTCATTTTGTAGGACTTGCCAAGTTGTGTTTGTGTACCAAGAATGAGATCTCTGCCCCTTTTTGTTAAGGCGCATTGGCTGTCGAAATGTCTAGTTAACAGTTCGGTTAACCTAACGTCGGACGCCAGAACTTTTGACGTCATTTTGTAGGGCTTGTCAGCTTGTGTTTCCGTACCAAGTATGAGCTCTCTGCGCCTATTTGTTAGGGCGTAATTTCCAGTTATGTAAGGACTGGCACGTGGTGAACTGCTAACCCGTGAACTGCAAGTCAACTTCACACACGTGTTTTCCCGAGGTTATTGACGTACCACAATGCAAAATTCTCATGTGCGTTTTTGTGCAGTCTCCAAAACATTTATGAAGCCCAGAGAAAATATTCGCCAAAATTAAACCAAGAGATAGGTTGGCAAGAAATAAGTAAATATCATAACTCTTGAAATAGCTGACCTACCGCAATGCAAATCCCTCTTCCACATGTGACTCTCAGGTCGACTGTACATCAGGATAAAAAACGTAGAATATTGCATAGGTGATGCGTTTGAAAAATAGACTTAGGGAATGACCGACGGACAGACTGACGGACAATACTATATTATCTGGGAGGCTATTGTGTGCCGGGCATAATAGGGGAATCCTCAATCAAACCCTTGCGTTCATGCGCTGACACGTCTTGTTGGCTAAAGGGGCCATACGCAGTGGATATGCATCCTGTTGTAACGGATGTTCTGTGTAAATATTGCACACACATTGCAAATGAAGCCACTTGAAGCTCAATCCATCTTTTAATAGCCTCAAATTGCCCATAGATGGCAGAATCGTCCCAACGCTATTTATACCTGAAAACACAACAACGTACATATAACCCTAAACTTTACGTAAGTAGAGATAAAACACGGAAAAATATTCAAATCTCAACCAAACGACGTTCGTTCGAAGGGTGACACTTCCAGATTTACGTGGGTGTATGAATCGGCCAACCGACGTGCTTGGATACACGAAGCCCGAAACTGAACGTCAAGCTTGATTTCTCAGCCATGAAAGCCGCTGGAACCACCATATTTCTACTATCGACCAAGTAACTTGTTCTTTTTATAACACGTTTATAAACACTTCAATCATAGATGCACGAATGTCAGTTTATATTGCGGGCATGACTGAAATCGTCACAAAGATAAAAGCTTCACCCTGATTGGTCGCACACGATGCTTTTTCCCTGTCACCTGATTTCAGTGTTACCGTATTTTCCCGTCGAAACAGAAAAACTTTGGGTTTAGACTTAATGTAGCCGAGAGAAAGTATGTATGTTTGCCAATTCATACAGCAACATAAAGCTAGATATGTCAGTTTTGAACGAACGTAGTTTGGTTGATATTAGAATATTTCTCGGTGTTTTATGTCCAGTTATGTAAAATTAGGGCGTATGTCCCCCTCATTGCACCCGTATACCTTTATATTAGGTATAAGTATATATATGATACATTGTACTGTATACTCTCCTTCACCAAGTATCACAGTAAAATATTGCCTCGTTTGGTACTTGATAGCACTTTGCATACCATGGATAGTATATAAATTAGGACCCTTGTAACCCAGACAAGCCTAAATAGGCTTACATCTTAATATCTGAACCGGCTACGTGTGGTTATACGTCACGTAATTCTGCTTGGCCACTCTGATCCCTTCAAGGTTAAACCCATTTTTAAAATTATAACTTGATAAATTGGCCGACATGTCGAAATGCAATAGCAGTTAGTCCTAACCTTACAAGCAATTAATTACTACACTATTATAAAACAACAATAACTATCCATTTCCACGAGAAAAGAGGTACAAACCAGGGACAGCGCGGGTTAGTCGTGCGCACTACCACCCAGTGATATATGTGAGTTAGCTGACGTTGTAGAACTAGTTATTTCCGAGTCTACCGATCAGACGAGTGTATAAAACATGGGCCAGACAACGTGTAAACAAACCTATGAGGCTTCATTTGTGACACTCTCGCCCTATATACACAAATAGCGATGACTGAACTGAATGAGTGGACGATTGTGTACCTGTAGCAACGCAGCTTTGGGGTGTTTATTCATTGATTAATTGATTGATTAAATGCTTGATTGAGTGGTCCAGTAATCGACCGATATTCGTTCATTCTCTATTGGGTGAGATCTAGTTTATATATGGACATATATGGAAGAACAGAACTTTTAAATTTGAAGGAAAGCGTCCACCTTTGTCCCGCAAATGGTCAAGAAGGTATGCCATGTTCAGTGAAATATGCAAATGACATCTACAGACATCACGGGTGAAGTCTTTTTAATGAAGTTGCTTTCGTGCGTCTATATCGATAGAGAAACCTTACCCTTCGCTTTCAGGATTTATCATAATTTTCGTTATCATCTCGGTTGCTTTACCAATTTCGTGTTCAAGTAAACTTGTTGACAATGTACATTGCAGCACACATTGTGACATAGTTAATAATATGGTAACTTACTGTTATCAAAGAAAAGATTTTCATACATTATGAAAATGTTACTGTTGTATATTGTGTGTAATAGATTGACTTTAAAATTTTAAACTGAAAGATTTCAACAGCACCTTTCGTCCCAAAGGCCTTCTTTTTTGTATGCGCTAATAGTTTTGACAAGCTAAATAATACTCATGAATACAACTTCGCTGGAACAAACTGGAACATTTTAATGAATCAAAATGCAAACCTCTCCAGAAGAAAGGAGGAATCATATATACATGTTCATTGCTCTCGTGACAAGTGCTTGGAACATCATCAAGATGTTCTAACCAAGCATGTACAATTCACTGGCTGTAAGCTTCCTGGTCATTCATGGTGTGATATACAAATCTGTTTGGACCCGCGATAAAAATGACCACAACTTACGCAACGCATGGTGTAGGTCTACGCACGATGCATTTATAGTAAATGGGTCAGGTCATTCATAAAGTACATGTCTATGTCTGGGTACCGGTACTAGGCGATACAAAAGACTGTAGCATGGAGAGTAGATCTAGAACAGCCACGACGATGTGATAGTTGGCAATCTCTAGTCAGTAGTTAAGCTCTAGTTTTAAGCTTAAGCAGATTTGGATTAAACAAATTCAGGAATGTATGTTAAACCTGTAGTTACCGTGAATCTTGGCCTTGACATACTGAACGAAGTTGTTGCGTGGTAAACTATATAAAAATCGCTTTTATACTCAAGCCTATAACCAAAAACCATGTTTTGTTAAGCTTTTAACGTTAAGATAATGTTAAGCCATTTGCTGTCCTTACAATGAAGATATATGTTTTTAAATTTTGTTATGATTTCCGAAATCTGTATTTCAAACAGTTCAGATAAGCGTGTTTAGGTTTGTCACCTAAAGGTCACTTGGGAAGCTCTTCAGATCCCGTTAACACTAGTACAGATCTATGTGCTGCTTCTGAGGAAGTGTCCCAATCTGATGAAGTGTCCCAATCTGATGAGGCGTCCCAATCTGAATAAGTGTCCCAATCTGATGAAGTGTCCCAATCTGATGAGGCGTCCCAATCTGAATAAGTGTCCCAGTATGATGAAGTGTCCCAATATGTTGAGATGTCCCAGTCTGATGAAGTGTCCCAGTTTGACGAAAATTCCGAACGTCTGAACCCTTTCAATGATGTGACATCCCACTAAAACGAATTCTAGACATATGCTAAAGGCAGCAATGCGATTCTACCATCCACTTTATACACAAAGAAATAATAAGCAGCCATACAAATTCAAGGCTTTCTGGACGATGATGGTCGCTCTTATCTCAACGATAGTGATAGAGATCGCTGAGGAAATACTGTCCATATTAGATGCTGCTAGATATATCTGTTGTAGTGATGTGTTATATATTTGTTAGTAACATGATGTCATTGGTAAGTTATGTTTAAATAAATGGTCTAAAATCTTACTGGCCTTGAGGTACCTGATAGGCGCAGATCGGCATACCGACCTAGGGCTCTATCTCAGTGGACAGAATTTTCTTCCCTAATGTGCACAAGAAGTTAAACAGCAATGCCATCACAAACATGGGTTTTAACAACTAATTATATATAGTTGAGAACAAAAACGACGATATCGCTATCATGACCTTGTGCCAAAGGAGTATTTCTGTATTCAGCTGGGCCCGTTTTTCTCGAAGAGGTCAACGCTGCGTCAAGCGTAACTACCATGTCCACGTATCTCTGGAGTGTGAACTGTTATGACAGTTAGATTTGGCATATCCTTGATTATAGCCTTGAATATAAAAGCGATTTTTATATAGTTTACCTGACAACAGCTATATCCTGTGTGTAAAATGGACACCTAGGTTTGATAATTTAAAACAATTGTAAGTCATGGAAAAAAAATCCCTTGGATAAGTCAGAATTTTGGTATGGTAACCCATTTTAAGTTAAGACTAAGCCTGGCTTAAGTCTACAATAGCTTCATTACTCTGGGACCACATTACCTATGCCATCTCCTCTGATGGATGAACAACCTTCATTGTCCTGCGCAGAGAACGGTAGAGATGGCGGTCACGTGACAACCCGGGTTTTGTCCACCAACAACATGAAAGTTTCATTTTAGCAAATTTGGAACAGCATTTTTCGAAATAAGACTATAGATATCTTACTGATTTCGAAAACTATCAGTTTGTACTTAGAGGGGTGGCCCACAAGTTGATCGAAGTCTTAAAATACGTCCGAAACTTTCAATCGCAAGGACCTTCCGGGGGTTGGATTTCTAACCAGGCCATGGACAGTGTATTGGGAGATTTCCCGCTCTCACGGCTTGCGGTCCTCGACATTCCTGTGGCCGTTCACGCAACCCAATATTCGTTCCAGACCATTTGTCTTCCAAAAATATGGTTTGCATGTCTGTACGCGACAACATCTGTGCATATCTGTACGTGACAACATCTGTGCATATCTGCAGTGTATTTGGGGCACTCCAATATCTTCCACCCAATAAATCGGCCTCCATCATACAAGTGAAAACATTCTTCAGTATGGGCTTAAACAACAATCAAATAAACTGTTCATATTCTCCACATACCAGGTTGTGAGATGTTTTAGTCCAAAGCTGTTTTTCAAGCAATATCGTGGGTATCCCGGCAAATCCAAAAGTGGGATGTCAGCGTTAGCATTTGTGACGAACTCGTGGTGACAGTCGACAGGTATGTAACTTGTAAAGGCGGCAGTGACAAGAGCCATGTGAGATTCAGCTGATCGTTGCACGTGTCATGCATCCGCGCTCGCAGAAAAGCGCGACGGATACAATATGTATGCCGACCTCGTTTGTTTGTTTCATATCGGTTTCAGTCCATTTTCAACACGATTTCCGCAATATCACGATGCTGACCGATAATTTAGTAAGCAACAAAGCTGTCACACCCAACCTATATTGTATCACTATTTGACCCATAAAGTTACACAGACGACCGATAATATTAACACTTTTCCAACCCATAATGTGGTAGGCTAACGTCTTTTCTGACTGATGCCGTAGTATTTTTTATATAGTAATACACATTAAAGTTTTTAACAATGTCCATTGGTTATTGCAGTATGAGTAGTTGTTACACTATCTGGCGCAATATGCCTTATGTTTAGTGCTGTCTCACTGAAACCTCATGCCGAAGACACTCAACACGACGTCTGTATAGTGCTGCTTCACTGAAGCCCCATGCCGAAGACAATCAACACGACGTCTGTATAGTGCTGCTTCACTGAAACCCCATGCCGAAGACAATCAACACGACGTATGTTTAGTGTTGTCTCACTGAAACCCCATGTCGAAGACAATCAACACGACGTATGTTTAGTGCTATCCCACTAAAACTTCATGCCGAGGACACTCAACACGACACGCAGACACATTATGTTGACACCTGGCTGACAAGTACTTGATTCATTCCTCTTATCCTACATGACAAGAAATGTAGTACCAAGATTACCGATGCTAAAATCTAGGGTACGACCATCATCTTCCTTCATTCTCGTTCCACCGTTTGACAGGCAGACCATCTCCGCTGCGCAGCCAGTCGGAGATTCGTTTACGAAACTATAAATGGCCTGAAGAGAGGAAGGATAATAGCTAATGTCATTCGTGAAAAATAACTTCCGTCTAACGAATCATTGTGTGGTTGCTAGTTGACAGCTGCTAGTAATTACAATGGTGTCACCTGTTTGTCCTCTGAAGACATCGGAAAGCTGAGAAGCTGAAATTTGAGTTCATTCCATTCCTCATTTGTCAAGACTGAGTTTGCCACTTCACACACAGATTCTGCCGGGGAACGGATTCCACCCAGCGTTTTTGTTTTAAAACCTCAATGTATGATAAATTTATTGTCACCATCCCAGAAGTCGAAATTATGACGGGCCCTTGCTGAGATGGTTAAAGCTCTAGCACGCTGCGACGTTGAGACCCTTCACAGATGATCGACGTCGCGGGCTCCAATCCATCCCTGGCTACTCCGACTGTTTGTTTAAGTCAAGAAGATGGTCGGTTACCTGACGAAGGACGGTGGTTTACTCAGAGGACTCCGATTCCCTGTATGCCCCAACCTTACCACCGCCAAATAAGTGAAGAAATCCTGAATACGGCGCTCAACAATAACTTGAATAAAATAAACAGATCAAACTGGGATACATTTACCTTACGTAGCACTTTAATATCAGGTTTCCAAAATTCAGTCCGGGATCCGTGCGAATATGACCGAGGTGCCTCTCACCAATGTAGTCACTGTGAGTTCAAGCTACCCTCACGCTGGATTCCTCTCGGGTCGTACGTAGGAAGGTCCGCCAACAACTTGCTGATGGTCTTTGGTTTCCATCGGGCTCTACCCGGTTTCCTCCCACCATAATGCTGCCCGCCGATATATAAGTGAAATATTCTTGAGTATCAATCAAACAAATAAATAAATATTGCTCAAACCTGCCTTTGCCATGAGGATTTGTGAGTCATCTGGTTATTTATTTATTTCTTTGATTGGTGGTTTACGCTGTACTCAAGAATATTTCACTTATATGACGGTGGCCAGCATTCTGGTAGGAGGGAACCGGGCAGAGCCTGGAGGAAACCCATGACCATCCGCGGGTTGCTGGCAGACCTTCCAACGCTTGGACGGAGAGAAAGCCAGCAAGAGCTGAACTCACAGCGACTGCATTTTTGGAAGGCTTCTGGGTAATTACGCTGCGGTAGCGCGCTAAACAACTGAGCCAATACAGGAGAACAATGGCAAACTCAACTTTGACTCCGGTAGCCATTTCACGGCAAAGCTAGCCCCAGGAAGTCGACATCTGGTTTGCCAACATCTGGAAGATCATTAGGTTCGAATTCCACCATTTCTGTTGCGAGTTGAGAATGAACACACTCATTCATAAACCCTAATAATTGATTCCTTCGTTTCATTTGTTTTAATGGGTTTAACAGTCTTGAACTACAACGTTAAACATGTCAGAGCAATACATAAATAAATTACCGATCGATTTAAGGGAGCTACTGTCACAACGTCCCAACGAAAAAAAGTCACGTTTAGTAACTAAAATAATCTGCAGCCAGGGAAATGATACTGTATTAATAACATTACAGATTTTAAAAGAAAATATTAAAAGTTAAAAATTCTGGGATAACAAGCATTAAACTTAAAATAAGAAAACATTTCTAATGGAACGATAAGGTATAAACAGCAGTGTTTGTAAACAAAACTAGGGAATTGACAGTTATGATCAGTGACTATGCCACTGAGAAAACAAAACATACAATCCTCAAAACAGGGCAACACAGACACAAGAAAACATCCTAATTGTTATCCTAATTTAACAGGATTTCTTAAAAATATACATGTAAATATACTGCAATATGTTTCGAAATAAACTCATGGGAATATTAAAAAAGCTCGAAACTGACTTTTTCATTTAAAATCTTATTCTACATTATATTTTATGAAAAAATGGTCGAAAACACCATTATGTCCAGTGAATGTAAATAATACAAATGTATCCATGTACTGGGTACATTAATTAGGACTGAGAACAGATATAAAAATTGTCGAAAACACCATTATGTCCAGTAAATGTAAATAATACAAATGTATCCATGTATTGAGTACATTACCTAGAACTGAGAATAGATATGAAAAATTGTCGAAAACACCATTATGTCCAGTAAATGTAAATAATACAAATGTATCCAAATTGAGTACATTAATTAGAACTGAGAATAGATAACTAACATCTACTGAAAAATCAAATACTCTTACGAGTATCATTTAATTTAAGTAGAACTTACAGAACGTATTACTTATTAGTTAAATATACAAAGAATTATACTCCAGACAACAGCTGCACAATTACGATGGAAATCTAGACAGGACTGAAGCCTCTTAACAAGAGCCTGCTATGTAATCACCTAACCAGGTGCCAGGTTTTACAGCAGTTGTCACCATGAAAAACACCAAAACAAGACTGATATGTCGGACATCACAGATTGCTGTTATCATGTGGACCTTCTTACAGTTGAACCGGATTATTGTAAATTTTTCTTATTTACAGGTACATACATGAATGTTTAACGAGATAGATAAAATAAAACTGTTATTGTTTGTATGTTGCATACTGAGAGGCTGGTTTAGTGACACGGATAAACATAATACTTGTACAAGTCGATCAGCATAAACCTTTGCAGCTGTCAGATTCCAAATACAAATATCCATGAGGGTAAAATTACCAACACAATTTGGTACAAATGAAACTACCAGAAAAATGTCATGTAAAATGTAAACTATCATCTCAAAGTTGTACGTTTTTAATCGACCAAAATTCCGTTGCTAGGCTCAGCTCTGAAATGGAGGTCAGACATTCCAGGGGCAATCACACATTCCTGAGTACTTGCCATAAATAACATGAACACCTTATAAAAACACAAATAAAAGCACTTTTATCATTTCAAATCATCGGGAAAATATGAAAAATCTTCTTGCAGTGATATACATAATCTGAGAAGATACTTCATTCTGTGGACTTTTACAGCAATAATAGATCAACAGCTGATGGGCTTGTCAATGTCACGAAGCCAAAGCTACGTGTGCATGTACATCAATATACAAACTGTCAAAAATTACTAATAAATAACAATCATCCATTCGTAATTAACACTAAATCTGACGGACAAGTTGTATCACGTTGTTTTTCCAATCTATAAATTTATCTTTAAGTACAATATGTCACTAATATGTTTTTCAGGACAAGCATCCACAGCATATACATCAATGTAGAGATCCAACACCACTGACGTACATGATGCACCAGATAGCAGTCGTACATGCACATCATATCACCCAAGTCTTCGGGGAAACCTCAGGGCTGCAAGAGCATTTCATCCACTGACAGTAGCAACCCAAACAGGGCTTACCCTGACATGTCAATAGCTAGCTACTAGGTAGGCTAGCTTCTGGACCTAGTAGCTAGCTAGGTCACCAAAACCTGGCCACCAGGACATCAACAGCTAAGCACCAGGTGACTAATAGCCAGCTACTAGGTCACCAATAGCTAACCAAAAGGTGACCAACACCTAGCCACTACACTGTAGGTCTTCAAAACCAAGCCACTAGGACATTAATAGTTAGCCACTAGCCAGAGCAGCGGGGACCTACTGGCCTTCTACAGGCTCAGTGAAGGTAAATCCCTGGCTAACCAGTATGACGTTATGGGGCATTCCACTGGCTGACCAATGGGAAGGTACTGACCTTGAACAGGCTCACTAAAGGCAAATTCCTGACGGAACAGTGGTACTACCTACCAGTATTCAACAAGCACACTGAAGGGAAATCCCTGGCTGACCAGTGGGGATATACTGGCATTCTACAGGCTCACTAAATACACATCCCTGTCTGATCAGTGGGAGGGTACTGGCATTCTAGAGGCTCAATAAAGACAAATTCTGGCAGAATATTGGGCAGATACCGGCATTTTACCAGAGAAGTGCAGCCTGCTGTGCACTGCTGCTCTGCTTAAATGTAAAGTGAGGGAAGGTGGCACATCACAAATATGTATATCCATGCTGTAAAATTTGCAAAAAATGCCCAAAAGGTAAATGGGTGCAAGGGCACACTATAAGATAATTTGCACAGACTCCACCATTCGGTTGTCATCAAGATTCTATCTTTTCCATGCAAAATATATGGTGCCTTCCAGTGGAAAATTCATTAGCCTGCATGAACCAATATGACCTAATACCTTCTTTAATATCCACTAAGAAGAGACATACATAGGTAATAACATCTGTGTGTAAATATATGATAATGCTAAAAAAATAAATACTTTCAAGTTCTGAATAAAAAGACTTGGACATATGTGTTAACATGGATTTCACATCCTAAATGACAGTTTCTCTATAACTCTGATGAATGTCCATCTGGGAACTTGTTCTTTACTCCCTCATATGTGGTCCCATCTTTGCCATAGCTCAACCTCAAACTGAAACAGTCATAATAAGGTCACATGTCATAAATGAGTTTCAACTGTCAATCATTTGATTCATTTACTGACTAACACACACACCCATACACAAAAAAAAACACACACAAGACAACCATTAAAATTCTTCAACCATTAGAACATGGAATAAGTTGGTAGATTGTATGTTTAAAATCTTGAGAGAATATGATGCACGTTTGTACCTAATGTACTGAATACAAACTGTGATTTACATGATCAATGACATGATACCTCTCATGGGATATATCATAAAGCAATCCGCATGCAGATTCACGTATCTTCTGCCAACTGTTAAACGGCCAACCTGCCATCAACTGTAGATAGTTGCATTCTAAATATTTTTGCATTTTAAATATACATTCCAGTGGAAAATTTGTTTGATATGTTAGCTTCAAGAATGTACATATATATTTGTCTAAGAGTAATAAAAATGAATAACATGCAGTGAGAACAAACGAAAACTGAAAGAAGGAGATTTTAACACATGCAATGCACAATTATCAACTCAAAACAAGACAAAACGTGCAAGGGCAGCTCAAAAACAAACAACATATAATATCCTATTATGCACATATGTACTCAAATGGGTTTCTTCAGTAGGGACAGGAGCATAGAAATGTCACTGTTAATTTGTTTCTGGTAGCACTGCTTACGTGTGGTCAAAGTCAAGATATATACATGTACATCTACATCTGCGTAGGTAGCTGAAAAGTGCTGTGCAATGGCTGTTCAATTAAGTCAAGTCGTCGGTTTCCGTCCACCAAAATGCCGGCGGCTGTCGTATAAGTAAAATATTGATGAGTACAGCGTAAACCCCAATGAAATAAATAGCTGAAAGTTTGCCTTGTAACTTCACAACAAGAGGTGACATAGGCTATTCCTCTGGCACCAGACCACTGCAAACCTTTCGATAACACTTTAAAAAACAATGGCGGCACTGTAACCGAAACAGTTCATGCAAATATATACTCAGATGGTTGTAAACAAATTTTATGTAACCTGTTGGAAGTAGTACAAGGAGATTTGTTGAAATGTTCTCAGCCAAACCACACTAATAATCATATTAAATATAACACCAATCATAATACCACATACCACATCTTGATAATTTATTTTGCCAGAAACTGGAGAACAGCTCAGATTGCTGAGGACTTCTTCATGTACATCTGCAGGTAGCTTCACACTTTTAAAATACATATTATATGTTGCCAGTGTAAAATTATGTCTTCTTGGGACTTCTTGGGAATAGCACTAACACCTGATTATTTGCCTATTAGATAGGCGTTTAAAAAACATGTTCAGCAATGATCAGTTTATATGACAGCAGCCAGGCTTATGAGTGGGGGAAACCACAGTGCAGCCTGCATTAGTAATTTGCATGGGGTGAGTATGTCGGACTACCTATTGTTCATGTAAAAGAATGGATAAATTACACGAAAGTACATGGTTCACTGTGCAGCATGTCCACTGATCACTACAGCAATACTACATCCAACAAAGAGTACTTGGCTAATAGAACACTAGAAGTGCACTGAAAGTGAGCAAGTGGCAAGCTAGAGGTAGGCTTAAGGCAACTTGAAGGAAGGCTTGAGGCAGGCTTCAGGCAAGTTAGAGCCAGGCTGGAGGCAAGGTGAAGGCAGGCTTGAGGCAAGCTAGGGGAAGCCTTGAGGCAAGCTAGAGCCAGATTAGAGGCAAGGTAGAGGCAGGCTTGATGCAAGCTACAGGCAGGCTTGAGGCAAGCTACATGCATGCCAGGGAGCACCACACCAGGGATAGTGAGCCTTAACTCAAAATACAACACAAAAGCCAACACATGGATTTCCAAGTCGGAACATTGCTCATATTCACACCATAACCAATTACCTCAGACACAGAACAAGCACAAGCAGAAATACTACCATTCCATGCACACCAGGGACGCTGTGTGAGCTCTACTGACTGAGGGCTATGCCTGACTGTCATCAAGCTGTGAAGGGTGCCAGTACCTCGCTTGATTGTTCACTGTTTCGTCATCATCACGGGGCAGCCTGTACGGGGAAGGTGAACTAGGGGTGTAGATGGCTGCGGACCCAACGACAAGGGCAGAAACAAAAGGGAGAGGTAAACTTGGAAACAACTGCTCTTTAAATGATAAACTTTTTCACACACATATTCTACATTTGCTTACTGTGCACCAGTTTACAACAATCTTTGTGTGGTTATCTAAGGATTATTCCACAACACTGGTGAAAAGACAATTAACCAAATATCCACTGCCAAAAACATTTAGAATATTTAAGTAATAACATTTAAACACACATATAACAATGAATGTTATGAATAAAATGTAAAGAAAAACAATGTGCCGCTGGGGTTCTTAAGTGCTCAACCATGTCCACATAATTTGGCGGACTCAAATAAAATAAATATAACTTATGATTTTTAACTTCTTCATGCAGAGGATGTCCACCAACCCTTACCTTTGACATCATTATCATCAGGATCAGCTGTTGAATCTAATGGAACCACACCTGACGAGCTGATCGTACCATAGCTGGAAAACAACAACAACAGGTGTGTGTCCAGTCAGTATTGTTCAGACATTTATCTGTATGTCTAGTCCATTACTGATTCATACTGTATCAGGTATTATTACTTCACATAATCACGTTCATGTCTGAGGGCACTAATTGCTTTAAAGGAATCATCTTCGCACTTTCGTAACAGTTCTGTTTAGTTAATATATTTATGCAGCACAACACAAACACAGACATATATTTCATTTGAAAAACATAACAAGACGTCATGCACGTGAAGCAGAAATAAATGCAATACGTTCAGTTGCTGGATTGCATCCTATGTGCAAATTTGTACTTTATAGTCCGCTGCAGGATGTTCCAGGTAAAGGACAAATGTACCTGTATGGAAACTCTCTTGAACTCTCATCATGTACAATTTAACACCTCTCCTACATTGTAACATGCCATTACCTGTGGTTGAGTGCTTCCTGTCTGAGGTTCTCACTCACAGGGTGTATGGGTGGGAGACTGTGCGAGGCGTTAGTGAGTGACGAGCTGAAACCACAGAGCCACCACAATATACATGTGCACACCGAACCCAAGAAAACGGTGAACCACACTTCAATACGAGCACGCATGTACTTGGGGTTTAGGTCCATTTGTATCATTATGAAACAACATAATTTGTTGCCAAATACATAGATGTATTTTGAAAAATAAAAATGCTTCAAGGTGAACAAGTGCATGACGTCATTTTGATTTCGTACAATTACTCAAGACTAACTGACTTCATCTTGAGAGCAGAATTTTTCTTCTTCCGAAAATCAGGAACAGAAAACACTGAAGAACTGGTATTTTTCAACTGACAAAAATCTGAACTTTACAAAATGCAATGATGCAGGACAGAAGTAGGCAAAAGCCACGAGTACATGTAATTTAGTATACACCATAAGCGATGTAAACCAAGCACACACAGAGATTTTGTTTCAACATGCAAGACAATTCATTTTCAAAGACAGGTTGTGTGGAGATGTGAAACACTTGTGTAAAACGTGAACAGTACAGTCAATGATTTGTAACATACAGGACATGCAATTGCTTTTCTACATTCAATGATGTTTACATATTCTATTTCTTCTAATTATTCGGACATATTATAGTCCCACTGAAAGCAAAACATTGCATTTATCTCCCAGGTTTTTGAAAAAGCAAAGGTATGGATAAGTTGGTCATTAGATTGTCTAAGACAGGGGGGAAAAAGGAACTTTTTATCCATTAAATTACACCTATGTTACCTAAAAGAAGCAGATCAGATGTCCCAAAAATTAGACGAATTACTTCTACCAAGCATAGGTCATGATGGAGACGATTGTTTTAGGTCATATAATGATGGTTGTCCCAGATCATGAATTGGTTACTCCAGATAATTGGATCATGGTAGCCCTGTATCATGGAATGACATTCTAGATCACAGAATTATGTTTTTTCTAGAAAAAGAGATATTGTCTTAGATGAGATTGTTCCACATTATAGAGATATGGGTGTTCTCTACCATGGAATGATGGATGTTCTAGACCATGTAATGATGGTTATTTTAGACCATGGAATGATGGGAGTTCTAGATCATGGGATGATGAGTGTTGTACATGCAAGGTCAAGGAATGGTGGTTGTTCTACATAATGGAATGGTGGTTATTCTGGATCATGGAACTGTGCATGTTCTAAATCATGGAACAACTGGTGTTCAGAGTAGATCATGGAATAATTATTGCACATCAATGGATGACGACTGCTTCTACATCGTGTGATCAACACTGCTGTACTTATTTATTTGTGTGGTGCTTTATACCAAACAAAGTATGACAGAATGATAGTGGCAGGAAATCCACAACCAAATGCAGGTTTCTGGATGACATTCCTGTATATGACCAGAGAGGAAGCCAGACTTGAACTCACAGGCAGCTATAGTGGGAGACCAAGTTTTAATACTTTATAGATCAATGGCTAACATTTCTTTCTGTGTACATTATGGGACCCGGGTTGCATGTGGATTATTGGATTATGAGTATTTGAGGAGCACAACTGCTACGTCTTACACATATTCGATCTATTGCTTACCTTTCTGACAGTTTGACAGGCTCAGGGACAAGGTGGTGAAAATCCGTGGGAATATTCTGCTTGGCAGATTCCAAGATTCTGTTCACTTGGTACTTTTCCTGCAGTAATGGTTGCAAAATTTAAATCAGATGAAGTGTGTGCAAGTATGTCATGCCAGTCCCTGTCACTGTAGCTTTAAGCATTCTCTGTGTTACAAATAGACTGTTTAAATTATAGTAATAAATTTTTCGACATAAAACAAAAATGCCACAATACCTTGTCATCATAACAATAGAAACATTAAACAAGCAATAAAAGGTTTCCAAGTACAAGCTGATACAAGTATCCTGTCATTCCTTCAAAATCTTCCAACCTTTGGTTGCTACAATATGGCTGAAATATTGATGAGGTCATGGAGGTGGCGATAAGCCATGATCATTGATGAGGTCATGGAGGTGGCGATAAGCCATGATCATTGATGAGGTCATGGTGGTGGCGATAAGCCATGATCATTGATGAGGTCATGGAGGTGGCGATAAGCCATGATCATTGATGAGGTCATGGCGGTGGCGATACGCCATGATCATTGATGAGTTCATGGAGGTGGCGATAAGCCATGATCATTGATGAGGTCATGGAGGTGGCGATAAGCCATGATCATTGATGAGGTCATGGAGGTGGCGATAAGCCATGATCATTGATGAGGTCATGGCGGTGGCGATAAGCCATGATCATTGATGAGGTCATGGCGGTGGCGATAAGCCATGATCATTGATGAGGTCATGGCGGTGGCGATAAGCCATGATCATTGATGAGTTCATGGAGGTGGCGATAAGCCATGATCATTGATGAGGTCATGGCGGTGGCGATAAGCCATGATCATTGATGAGGTCATGGAGGTGGCGATAAGCCATGATCATTGATGAGGTCATGGTGGTGGCGATAAGCCATGATCATTGATGAGGTCATGGAGGTGGCGATAAGCCATGATCATTGATGAGGTCATGGCGGTGGCGATACGCCATGATCATTGATGAGTTCATGGAGGTGGCGATAAGCCATGATCATTGATGAGGTCATGGAGGTGGCGATAAGCCATGATCATTGATGAGGTCATGGAGGTGGCGATAAGCCATGATCATTGATGAGGTCATGGAGGTGGCGATAAGCCATGATCATTGATGAGGTCATGGCGGTGGCGATAAGCCATGATCATTGATGAGGTCATGGCGGTGGCGATAAGCCATGATCATTGATGAGGTCATGGCGGTGGCGATAAGCCATGATCATTGATGAGTTCATGGAGGTGGCGATAAGCCATGATCATTGATGAGGTCATGGCGGTGGCGATAAGCCACGATCATTGATGAGGTCATGGCGATGACGATAAGCCATGATCATTGATGAGGTCATGGCGGTGGCGATAAGCCATGATCATTGACTCCGACCTTCAGAACCCATCATGTCCTTTAAGTTTTCACAAATAGTGGAATCTGTACGAAACCTACCCTTCTGATGGCCAGTTTGACATTTGACGGTGTGTCAGGGATGATGTAAGCTAGCAGGAACTTGACTGCAAACACGATGTGCTGCCGAAAAACACAGAAATACATCAATCAGCATGACTGACAAGTTTTGTCTTTAGAGTAGACAGGACATTAACAAAAAATCTTACCCAGGCAATGACACTGACTAAACTTTCATCCACTCACAGTACCTCCCCCTACTTTGTAAACTGCGCACTACAAATGCTTTCCACTGGAATTATTATTTTCTCTCTGAATACCATACACAAAGCAAAAATAACATTTTACCCCCACGGTTTTTGGTTCAATGTATGTATATTACAATTTTTAATCTTTCAATTTATAACTAAATTTATTAATTATTATTAATTTGTACGTTATAAAATAATTATGAATTATCTTCATGCATCATCAATGTATCATGTCTTGCTACATGTCCATGCTACCTTCATGTCTCACATGATGCTGTATTGATATCTACCACATCAGACCTGGTGATAACGTACCTCAAATATGAGCACGATCCACAGTTTGTTGTAGGCGCTAAACTCGCTGCCCCAGCTGGAGGTGAAGGCGATCAGGAAGGAGTTTGATACCACCCCAAACACGTTCAGGAAGTTCAGAATGGAATACCACATCCCTGAAAGGCATCACATTCCAATAAACTACTGTAGGCATAAAATTTTCTCACAGTGTTGCATAAAGGCAGCTTATACATGCATGTACTTTTCACAGAATTTCATCATGATTTGTAAAGCAACTTCACAAATGATCTGTAAAACAACTTCACACAATGATTTGTAAAGCAACTTCACAAATGATTTGTAAAGTAACTTCACAAATGATCTGTAGAGCAACTTCACAATGATTTGTAAAGCAACTTCACAAATGATTTGTAAAGTAACTTCACAAATGATCTGTAGAGCAACTTCACAATGATTTGTAAAGCAACGTCACCATACAGCAATTTCACAATGATTTGTATAGCAACTTCACAAATGATTTGTTAAGCAACTACATACATATATACTTTAGTGTAAGTGCCCTCGCACCAGCATCATGAAGCCGTTTTAGAACTAGGTCAGACATAGAGTTAATTTCAAATCAGCTTGCTGCACTAAACTTGGGACTTACCTTATTGATTTTTGCTTGAATAGTTACAGATACCTTAGACTTTCATAACAAATTTGAAAATTAGCATTTATGTCCAAACATAAGCTACGAAACAGTACCACAAGTTAAGACTATAATTTTGACCTGAGTCTCAGAGAATTTGGTTATCCTGAGGCCAGCATCAATTCCTTAAAATTTCCTAAAAAAATACCAAGGAAGTGACACTTTGACTGAAGTTTATGATTAAACTGAATGAGTCATCTCTCCAATGTTTGCCTTATTACAAAGCAGCAGCCATATGCACCTAGAGTTCATCCGTCATGACACAGGAAGTGATAACCTACATGTGCATCATGGTAAAATGCACCTGATCATAGCTTACGGTGACAAGTCTCTAACACCAAAGTATACACTACATCGAGCATCATCAAATCCTTGAGATCTGAGGCAGGGATGATGTACAAAGGACAAGAACTGCAGACTACGAGAAACATGTCACATACTGAGATTAAATAACATTCCCATGTTGCCAATGACAACAGTGTTATCACTTAACCATAAACAATGTCAGCCAACATGGGCTGTCCTGATTTCCCAAAATTTTCCCCAATGTCACTATTAGGAGTAACTTTAAATTTCACTCTTATAATTAAATATACATATATTTTGCATAGATCTGTGAGAATCTGTTAGAATTCCACAGTTGGATGCAGCTAGCATGTGGGTACACGTACTTAGCAGGCTACCAAATTTATCAGAGAAGTTGAGTTGTGATACCTCCAAAACGAAATCACATTATGAACACGGAAGTTATAAAAACAGCAGTTACAGTGGTCCAGGAAACGGGAACAGCTGCGATGGACTGTTCAGCTGATGCTACAGTACACCGGTCAAACCTGCAAGATTTTGTTTGCGATGAATAACATGTGCGGCATCCTGAATGAATTATTATGGCTTCAAGCCAAAGCATTATCCTGAAAGGGGGACATCAGGACCTGAGTAGTACATGCATGCAGGTATGACAAAGTGACTGTCACATTATTATGGCTATTCCTACCACAAACAGGTACAAACAGTAGATACAACAAAAGTACAGCATGTTCTCTTTAAGTCTGTGTTACAATGACTGCGTACATGCAGGGTTTGCTTCACGGGTCTATAGACTGGAGTATTACTTATGCCTACTTGGGGCAAAAGGGCTTGTGTTTTGAAGGTACATACATGTGTTTGAAGGTACATACATGTGCTTTGAAGGTACATACATGTGTTTGGTATCAATGCTTCTACATGTACATGTAATTTCAAACTCTGAAAGACTATTTTCTAGGTTTTCAACAGAACAAAGAAGGTTCTAACGACTTGTTAACATAGAAGCAAACACATATATTACACAATTTGTGACTATCCAGCCGCCTCATAAAGATATTGTACGTCCGCTCATCCCAACTGGTAGCCAGTACAACTATGGGTAAGTGTGTAAGTTATTGGCAGGTGAATAGGTGTATGAATTATTTTGTAGGTATATAAGTTATGGGTAGGTGTACATCTGTTATGGGTAGGTGTAGGCTATAACTCTGTTATTTCACAAATTTGTGTGTACCGTTCTCATAAAGGGATTGAGTTTCACACGTTTCACCTCAAGGTTACTCAGCAGGGATATCTGGCAGCTGCACATGGGGGTGCCTACAAGTCCCGCCTGAGGGGGGTGGAGCACAGTGTCTGCCCCTGTCACATCCACTTAACCGTCCCCCTACATCATGCGATAGTGGGTCACCTGTAAACACTCTACGACTATCTGGTAGCAATCAGGACTTATCAAGTCAAATGATAGGCAATTAGTCTCACCCTCCCATGCATTACCTGATACTCAATGGGAATTATTACAAACATCTGCGCAGTGTTTATGTAAAGGCTTTTAGCTTTTAGGACGCGGTCTGTGTGGCTGCTCTGTACGATGTGAATTAAACATGTTTATAACCCACAAAAACCTTCAATTTTGGCCTCACCTTCACACATACAGGAAATTCTAATCTATAGTCCCAGCATAATTGAGATATCCAGAGAAAAGGGTTTATTTCCTTATCATAAGTTTTTGGCAACGAGATATACTTTACACCCCTAGATCAGATATGTCTATTATTAAACAATAATAGACACCCTCTCCACTGGAATTATCATTGATGTCAATAAAAATGACTTCACAATTTACATTAACTACATGTATATTTACAATTGATAGAGCTTCGGTTGTACCGCCATTTTGTACCACCTGGTGTATTACATATACACCATACACGCACCAGAAGTATTTCACGCAACTTGAATGACCTTGACCTTGAGATTTCCTACTGGGAGTCGAATCCGGATTCTTCAACACTATAACTACTCCATGATAAACATCATTAGTCAGACTTAATTCCTGAGTCACTCTATATCATTACTAATGCAAGAGTATACATTCAACAAAAGTATCCAGTAAGGCATGCATGTCCAGAACAGGAACTCACTTAAAGGACACTATACATGGAATCATTCTGCAGCTCACTGGCATCTCAAAACCAGTGAAAAAACATAGGCGTTTGGACAACTCATGACACAGAGTGCATGTGGACAGGAGGTCCACGTCGCATGATACATGTACATGTAGCTGGTCAAAAATCTGATCAACCACCAAACAGAACAAGCAGCTCAAAAAGGGCAGTCATAGCTACAGTCAGCTACAGTCTCTGAAAAACTTATTAACTTGATTGGCCTTTTTCCTTAAACGACAACACAGTCACATTCATGGTTACAGTCAGT
This sequence comes from Acanthopleura granulata, assembly GCA_016165875.1. NCBI lineage: Eukaryota > Metazoa > Mollusca > Polyplacophora > Chitonida > Chitonidae > Acanthopleura > Acanthopleura granulata. The sequence continues at coordinate 5,846,497 of JABBOT010000005.1, forward strand.
GAGTGTTCGGGGTTTTAAGTTGTACTTAACAATGTTTCAGTCATATCACGACAAAGAGTCCTTTTGGTGTCTTCTTGTGGCAGGGCGAGTTCACGTCGCCAAACTGCTGTTGCCACTGTAACATCATGCTAAAGACACCAGACATGACACCCCACAGAGTCATGTTATACTGACACTGGGCCGAGCAGTCCTGTTTCCTTGCTCTAACCTCTCAATGCTGAGTGTCAAGTGTTTATGGTTAAAGGAAATTGCAGCACATGAAAAAACCTCCTGACTTAAAACAGCATCCCAACTTCAGAAAGCTGGTTTGGAAAGACCAAAGCTTAGAATGAGCCAGTGTGGGTCTCTGTTGCTGACAACAGAGGTGCAGGCTAAGCCTGAATACAGTACACTGTGTGAAAATATCCCAATCACTTTGGCATGCACTCATAGTCTGCATTCTGTTATAGTGATATATTTGTCCGTTCAGTTTCATTACATATATGTACGTCATCTATGTATATTCGGCAATAAGAACTACAATCCAGAAATATATGGTTGTACAGTAAAAGTATTACTACAAGTGTCACAGCTTAAGAAAGAGGTAAATTTCTTGCAAAAATAGAGTTAACTGATGACATGTTGATATCATTTGCTCTTAATAAATGTGACTGTGAACATGATGAAGGGATCAGTTAGCTCTGTAGAGTGCTGGTACATTTATCTTTATTTAAATCTGTGAACATGATGCACGCTTTTCTTAACTTCATTGCTTCAAACATTTTTTTTTTTTTAGACAGGTTTGAGTCCAAATATCTGTAGATGGATTAGCCACATTGAAACTTTTCTGCCATGACATTAAGATTATCCCCAGAGGAGGAAGGGGACAAAGAAAAAAACGCCACCTGTCAGTTATGGGTGACAGCTCTACCAATACTACTTCGCCCAGCACAGATTGCAACAGATATATCCAATAACTCTACACTGATTAGCATCAGGCTGGCAAAGCAAACAGCTCAAGGATGTAAGGCATTGCACAGCATTTGTCTGTTTAATGACAGACAGGTTGTGAAACCCGCCAACGCATTCAACACAACCATCAAAGGTAACACATGGATGTAGTGAACAGCTAACTTGTCACACCCCTGATCTGTCGCCATAACTCCATATGACACGTTTATATTCCTTCACATTCAAATACGAGTCTAGTTTCCTAAACATGGTCACCAGAGGAATCTGAATGAAAAGAAATACAGATCAACAGATAAATAATCTTCCTTGTCTTGAAGAGTAATACCCAACTTAACCATTTACATGTTTTGACTGGTGAGGTACCACAATACCTTCTAGATAAATCTCTCAGACAAAAGCAGGAATTAATTAGGAGAAATACATCACAAAGAAGTACACATGTATGTGTGTGTGTGTGTATATATATATGTGGAGGAAGCAAGGCCAGTCATGCAGTCAGACAAAGGGGCAGATGGTTAACAGGAAAGTAGGTAATGATCAGGAGCAAGGACATGTAATGATAGGAGAGAACAGGTAATGCTGGAGGAGAACAGGCAACGTATGGAGGAGAACAGTTAATGCTGGGGGTGATCAGGTAATGTATGGAGGAGAAAAGGTAATGTATGGGGGAGAACTGGTAATGTACAGAGCAAAACAGGTAATGCTGGAGGATAACACTCGATGCCGGGGAAGAACAGGTAACGCATGGAGAAAAACAGATAATGCATACAAGAGAATAGGTAATGTATGGGAGAGAACAGTCAATGCATGGAGAACAGGTAATGTGTGGAGAAGAAAAATGGCTGGAGGAAAACAGGTAATGCATGGAGGATATCTGAGAACACCAAACCCAGAAGAACTCACCGAGGTCCTGAGAGATAAATGCGATTGGTCGCCTGTACCACCACAGGATCCTTCTGGCGTCAACCCGAATGTCAATGAGCAAGGTAACGAGGGCAAGAAGAGGAGCCAGTGGGAAGGAGGCCGCAAACAGCTACAAAATACAATCAGTAAAATCACCAACAACTGCTCTGAAAGCAGTTAGAAGACATATATACACGTATATATGAAAGAAACCAGACAAAATTCAATGCACTGTGATAAGTTAAAATCAGACAATATAAGTTCAAATATGAAGCTCATCTTCTTCAGTGAAGCTACATCTGAGCCTGAAACCTTATTAATCCAGTGTTTACATTTTAAAGTCTATCTGCCATGACAAATTCTGCCAGCATTAAAATGAATACAAGCGCCACTTTCACATTGTACAAACTGAATAATTACCAGCTGGGGATGATGTTTCTATTTACCATGAGGTAGCCATAGAGTATGACTTTCTCCGTGTACTCTGCCAGGGTGAAGTCACCCAGGACAGGCTTGAGCCTCTCCCTCTCCAGGTACTGCTGGAAGGCCTGTCGTCGTGACGACCCAGCCGGGGACACACCCGATTCCTCGTCCACCCTGTTCTTCTTTTGACCAAAGCAGCCGCAACACCATGAAGGACGCCTCCGCCACAGCTTCCGCAGAAAACTGGCACACAAAACGGGCGGAATGAGATCGAATTCAGCTTGAGAATGATGCAAACAAAATCTTCAACAAGGCATTTATACAAACTGCTTCTTTGATTGTTGTTTAACTGCCGTCTGCAGAAATTTTTACATATATGATGGTGGCCAGTGCTAAGGGTGGAGAAAGCCAAACGACCAGTCATAGCCAGCCCCTTTTTGCAAGCTACTGACAAACTTTCCCCCATCTGATGTACACTAGATATTCATGTCATACTGGCAAGTCTGCAAATAGGTGCCTGACATTTCTGAAAACACTCCTTTGGATGAAATGGTTTCTTAGGTCATACCACTTTCTCCAAAGGGGTGTTTTCAAAAACGTCAGGCACCTATTTGCAGGCTCGTACCAGGTATTGGTCACACAAGCATTGTGAACTGCCTACTGTAACCAGACAACTCCACAAAAGGTGAATCAACAAATTTCCTGTCCAAGGCCAGTCTTGAACTTTCATCTCAGGTAAGCATTTCATACAAATCACGTTTTTCTGCCTGCTTATATATTTCAACTTATTCTAAATTTCTGTGGACAGTTGGATGCCCAATTTACACAAGTATCCACAAACTAATCAAGCTATATCTGGGGTGATTAGTATACATCACACATTTAGAAACATAATCCATTCTTTGGTGCTGCTGCTGTTCATCAAGTCATTTTTTTGTGGCGCATGTGATCTTAGATTGTATTTGATTGGTGTTTTTAAGCCATACACTCAAGAATATGTCTCTCATAGACGGTGGCCTGCATTACGGCCGGAGAGGAAGCGAGCATGAGCTGGACTTTTGGTGAGAGGCTCCTGGGTCATTACACTGCGCTAGCCTTAGATTGCAACATTGACGAAGGAAGCCAGGAGTTGTAGGTGACTGACTTACGGTAATATGATATCCTTAAAGAACTTTGGGAATGGCTTCATGACCATGAGCACAAGGATTTGGAAGGACAGCTGTGACATGCAGTTGTCGTCTGTGCAGCCATCCACATAGTTCTTACCCATCCCAAACACACCGTTCGAATCAAAGTCTCTCTACAGA